>JAIWNE010000017.1:0-407734 GCA_025331445.1 Blakeslea trispora | reverse complement strand
CTCAAAAATATAAGGGAAATAATCTTTATATGACGGTTGAGGTCTTCTTCCAGTGTTCTACCATTGTCCTGTATTTTTACCGTTCCTGAATACAGTTGGATTAGGACTTTAAATTTGGTAAACTTTGATTTGGGCTTTGTGTAATTTCCCCACCTTTTTATTATGAGTAAGCATTTAAGTACTTCTTTTAGGTTATACTGCTTGAGTCTGATTATTTGCATGAGTCGATTTCCCATGTCTAATTATGTGTTGTATTTTGGTACAAGTGATTGTCTTCTTATTTAAGTTATTGTTCTAGTATATTATTATATTCAATATGGTGTAATCACCACAGCGTGTTTACAAAACTGCAATTGTCTGCTTTGTGATGGTAAGATGAGTGACTGTATAATGAAGACTTGAGCTGCCCAAATTGATCGTGAACAAACCTAAAAAATAAACCTCTTTCTAGACAGATAAAAGAACGGATAAGTCAGCGATCATGTTGAATGACTAGAGTAAATCACCTTAAGCTAGAAAGAAAAATATCGTCGAGATTCAGGAAAAAAAAAGGGTGCAGTAATCAATAGAGTGAAAAAAAAAGGCTAGAAAAAAGAAGAGATGAAAAAAGAGAGAGAGTAATGTCACCCCCATAAATAACGCGGAATTTTGGGGGATAATTTACTTTTAAAGTATGTCAGTTATCTTAATATAGGTAAAGAGAGAAAAGTCCTAGAACCTTCTTAGAAATTGGCCAATCAGAACACTGGATTTTCCGTCACTAAGAAAAAGAAATAAGGTAAATGTTAATGATTTGGTTCATATTTCTTTTTGCATCATACGCTTCACCCAAGAAAATAAGAATTTTTGTGATAGTAATGAACTCAACTGTTCACTTAAAAAGAATAAGATATAGTCAAAAAAAATTACATTTGAATTGTAGAAAAAAAAAGACACAATCATTAGATTTCAATAATAATATCGTTTAGAAAGCATTGATTTCATATGCTCTGAATTGCTTTTGCATACCAAAGACTGTTTAGAAAAGTCAAAGCTTGTAAGAAATACATATTCCTTTAGTTAAAAAAGCTGACTTCTATGAGCACATGTTAGCTTTCTCGCTGCTCATCTGTTCTGCATGTCGACATCTCCAGCTTACATGAGCATGCAAGATGGTAAGCTATCTCGGAAAGGTTGAAGAAAAATAAAGTAAAATAAAAAGCATCTACAGATACCATAGAAAGCGATTGCTTATATGATAAAGTTGAAAATCTGAAATGTGATTGACCAGTTTTCTAAAGAGATACTAAAAAGGGATACCTCTAAATTTAAAAGATAGATGTACGATGGTAAATTTTGCTACATAAGATGATATACAATGTAGATGAAAGTTTGATGGTATTGAACTGCTTATGAAAAAGCATCTATTTGGAAGAAAGTTACTTGATACTCTTATTATGGAATATACAAATGTTCCTTGCTCTGATTATAATTTATCGAGACTATTGTTTGAAGTAATCAAATTTTCCTATTTATTTCTTTAAACAATTATATTTGAAGTGAAGTTGACAATCTCATAAAGTAGTATTGTACCATTCAAAGTGTTCGTACAACTTGCAATGATGCCAAATTATAAACAAGTTGCTTGCAATTGCATTTGATCCTCAGCCAAAGAGATCAATTAGAAGATCATCAACATCTATACTTATTTATTGATCTAATACGATAAGTCGCATATACATCACTCCTAAACAAGAGACATATTTGAATTGCTTTAGCGAATAAGTAGGATTACTTCAGAAATAAATTTACGATATCCGTTAGAGGTTCGATAAAAAGAGAAATGATTATTGCAAAATCATGATGGACAGTTCTTTTAAAATTAAAGGGATTCATCACCATATTTTTGTATCTGAATGATCTATTTGCATACTTCTTTTTGATGTTTTTGATATGCACCATCCTACGATATATTGAGGAACATGAACTGTCATAAAATGACAGCATGTTCTAACTGAAACTTGTATTCTTCAATGTTTAGTATTTAGATGGATCTAAAGGGTGCGACGCTGATACTATATATGTATGAGCAATTACACTAATTGAAAGATTATATTATATTTGCCTCATAATGTACCATCCTATACTTATAATTGATTGAATTATGATCAAAAGCGACACTATGTAAGGAGTTGCTTTTAATACATTATGATTTTTAACTTATCACTTTTATGTTTAAAATTGCTTTACTCAATTTGTTTAACATGAAATAGCTCGACGCTTTGCTATCAGCTTTCTTCATAGATTCTGTTTTAAGTGCTTCTTTAAGATCCCCTTTTGCAAAGCGTTCCTTTAATTGATCACTAATAAGATCTGTTTATGCAAATCCAAGACATTTTCCTTTTCAGTATGATTTTAGCTTATATCTGTCAATGAAATCATACTTTCTTCCCATCACTACAATATTTCTCATATATACTGGCCATTTTTTTTTCAATCCCCCATTTTCTTTTTTCTCTCTTTTTATTTCAGTAAATGCACAGCAAAAGATAAGCACTTTTATCTCTCTCTCTTGTTTTTTTTTTTTTTTTTTTACAAATATCATATAATCCATTAACATCACTGACTCTTTTATTTCACAATAGCTACATGTATATCGCCTTATGATGACAACATTTCAACAACTAGACTACGCTTCTCTTCTTGTTTTTTGCTTCTTCCAACTCACCATCTGTATATATCTGTTTATCATCCAGTTTATATATACTTGTGCAAATACTCATCATTGACTTTGATAGACAATTCTTTATCCGTATCATCCTCTTCTGTATCGCTTTCTGCCAACTCATCCATGACTTCTTTATCCAAACTGCCCGCTCTATACCATGCTGCTCAGACTTATACCTCTTTGACTATTTTCTGTATACCATCTTTTAAAGAGCTGCCTATTTGGATTGATGCGTCTTTTTCAAGTTACTCTTGCCTAAGGTCCTTCGATTTCTCCATTTATATGTTCAAATGCTATTGTATACATTGCATCTACTAACTTGCTCTGTTTGTAGTCATTGCCTTGAAACCCTTTGACAATCGTATATCCAATCGCCTACCATGCTTCCATCCTATGTCTGATTTGTTCATGTCTACCTTCTTTCTTATGTGTACATGTGGTCCACCTCTCTAAGTATTGTCACTGGTTGCTGTCCTAGCTTTTTAGATTAAAGTTTCTCTCTAATATACCGTCTTCAGGGTACTTGGTCTCTTCTCATGTCGCCATCTCTCTACCTCATCTTCAAGAAATGCTCTTTATCCGCCTATTCTCCTTCCACTACTATGGTCTGTGCTTTTGAAGATTGCCGAATCTCTTTTTGGTTGAACTTGAGGTTCCTTCCAACATTAATGCTTGTGCTTTTCTTCTGTTTGTGTCTTCTCGCCTTTGCTCATGCTTACATGTGCGCTCCATCTCAGATGAGCTTGCCTCATCGCTTTGAATCTCTTTCGTGACAAGTGAAATACCGCTTCCAGATTATTTTGACTTGACTGTCTTACCAAATGAACCCCTCTTTATCAACTGTTTACTTCTGACTGTTGCTTTCATTGTTGGCTGGACTCATGAGGTACCTAATCGCAACTAACGGAATCAACATGCTCATGACAAAGTACATGCGTAAAGGATCGCGTCTCATCTTTATTTATTTTTTTTGTTTTTTAGACTTTCTATGCTATTCACTTTTTTCCTCTATTGTTTCTAACTCTTGTGCATACTGATGCCGAGTGATCTCTTATTTGGTGTTGCTCATGCCCTTGCATGTTGCTTCAAGATGGCTGTCAAGAAAAAAAAATAATTTCGAAAAAATTACTCTCGGTTAAGGCTGTATATCTTTTCAAGCGCAGCTACTGCAAAGCGAATTGAAGGCTCTAATCATGGAAATTATCTCATTTCTGCTTTCTATACTGCTTCCCATGATCCCAGAAGGTATCTTTATCAATGCCAAGCATGCCAATCTATCTGGGTATACCCAATGCAGCATCCCTATTATAAAAAAGGACATCTGAGCTGCAAATCAGTCTAAAGAAGAACCCATATATAGCATTTATTTGATCCAAATTAATAAAATTAAAGAAGCTTGATTTGCCCACATTACCTAAATAATCCAATCGTATGCCAAGCTTATCCAAAAATTAAAGCGATACGATTAGCCTATTTATTGCTCATACTTCTAAAACTTGTTAAATCATCATCGCTATATACGCTGAAGGCAATTTGTCACTATAATTCCCCTTTGAGACCTAAGTTAGATATGATTCGACTATAAAGCACTCCTATTCAAAGTAAGCTCGTAAAATACTTTACTCATGGCCCAGTTCTTGTGTTTCTGCATCGGTTCTCATTGTGTCTCTGCCTATTTTTCTTTGAACCGCATATGAAAAAAACAAATATTTCGCAGGGTTATTTCACAACTATTTGAGTCACTATATACACCCTCTACGCCGCGGTGAGTATAAGCAAAAGACCATACGATTCAAAAACCAGAGCATCATGGTAATCTAGAGAGCCAGTAGAGCGCATACCCGAGTCTTGAATAGCTGTATAAAAGAAATAAGGCTATGTCAGTATCCGTAAGTCAAGTAAGGTAGCATAGTCACCTACTTCTTTTGAACAACAAAAGCGCGCCGTATCACTTGTAAGCACCATACCGGTAGACCAAAGCATAAGCGGAACACACCGAATCACCATTTTTGTCAGTCTTGAGTACCTGATGTTGAAGATGAGCAACATCGCTTAAGAGATGAGGACTACAGAACGAGAGAGAGACTCTTAGTATAACGGCTTTTAAAGAAAGACATGGTCAAGAATATGCGATAGTCACCTAACCAAACGGTTTCTTCTTCTTCTTCTTCGAAATCTTCTTCGGCATATACCAGCAGTAACCACCATGAAAGATCTATAACCTATACCTATGTGCGTGTACACGTCTATTTTACCTGATGTCTACTAAAGATAAGAAGAAAAAAAATTAAACCGGGGAAGGGCCCTTGAAAAAAAAAAATTCGAAATTATCGGTCTTTCAAATCTCTCGTCCACTTTTTTTTTCTCTTCAAGACTTTTTTAAAAGCGCTAATCATCCCTTTTTTATTCTCTCAACAATCATCATCACCTATTCAAAAAACAATGAAATGGCCCTAAAAATTGCCTCTCGAGTACAAGAAATATTGCTCTCTCATCGCATATAGCCCTGTTGGAGTTTAAAAAAGTCGAAACAGGAAGATTTAGACGCCGCTGTTGTATATAATAGCTAGGCATCGCAATCAGTCGGTTACGGGTCGAGTTTGAATCGAATCGAGTTACAAAAAGTTTAGTTTGTGTGATATTTCTAGCACAATTTGATTTTGTCTGTTAAGTCGAGAGATTTAAACTAGATTCGAGGGAGGGTTTTATTCAGTGAAAAATGAGATTGTCAATATTAATTGAGATTGGTGACACAAAGTAGGATTGTGTTTTAAGTAAATGTCCTGATTTAATGATGCATCTAGCTTACGATACATCAGATAGTATGTGCTTTGTTGTCTGTGTTACAAGAGAAGTAGCGTTGAATTATAAACTAAAAGCTGCCAGACAAATAGTTTCCGGTCGCCCTGTAGAGGTGGGAGTGTGAGCGGGCTGCGGCACTGGATGTGGCGGTGAGTGAGCAGAAATGGTGGTGATGTTGACAGGCGCTGTAGAAGGGGAAACTACACTGACGTCCAAAAGTGTTCAAATGTTTTCACTTTTTACGGCTTTTCGGAGTTTTCGGGGGTTAAAACTCAATTTCATGAGATGACGTCAGCTAACAAGATGTAGAGAAAACTCTTTCCTTTCTAACGCAATTTGAATCACCGTATTTGGCTTTGTGTAACAAAAGTTACAGTGCTTCAAAGTCAGACAAAACATTTGAACACTTTTGGACAGGTATTAAAAAAACCACGATTTGGCCACAACCGCAGTTTGACTTATAAATATCCCGTTTTTTTTTTTGCGCTTTTCAGTATTCCACATCTCATACACACATTTTCATATCAAAGTAAGTTTATTTTATCATTTTTTGGTCAACCACATCAAGGTGCGCTCTATTTCAAGTAAACAACGCAACGACGTCATTGCCTTGCTCCAAAACGGGAAATCGTTCCGTCAAGTGGCTTCGGAGTGTAAATTGAGTCTGGGTACAATTCATACAATCTCAAAAACAGTTAATCCGGGCAAAAAAATTCAAAAAGCAGGTCGTCCCGAAAGGCTGACACCTACTGACAAGCACTATTGTGTTCATCAAATGACCAGGGGTGGAGAAAAATCCATTGTAGACATCTGTAGAGCACTCAAACGTAATCACAGTGTCAGTGTGAGTCGCCAAACTGTTGGTCGGGCTTTGAATTTGCATGGTCTTGCTGCTATAGAAAAGGAAAGCCGACCATTAATCACGAAAGTCAATGCGAAGAAGTGTCTTGCATGGTGTCGTGCTCATCGCAATTGGACTGAAGCTGACTAGGCACGTGTTGTATTTACAGATGAGGCAAAAATCAACCGGTTTAACTCCGGCGGTCGCACATAGGCCTGGATTCGCGACAGCGAGGCCATTCAACCTAGCCATGTTAAGCCGACAGTAAAGCACGGAGGTGGTAGTATCATGCTTTGGAGTGCTGTCACTGCAGCAGGAGTAGGCTGGATGTGCAAGATCAATGAGAACATGGACAAGACCCTTTATCAGTCCATTTTGGAAGACGAACTGGAACAATCCATCGAGTTCATGTGCGAAGAACTGGGCTTAAACCGTTCTCAGGTCTGGTTCCAGCAGGATAACGATCCTAAGCATAAGGCCAAAAGCGTGATAAAATAGCTCGGAAACCAGGATTATCAAGTCATGGAGTGGCCTCATCAATCACCGGACCTAAATCCAATTGAAAATATGTGGTCCCTGTTGAAGCGCCGTCTTAATGAGTATCCAACTCTTCCAAGTGGCATGAATGAGCTTTATGAGAGGGTGCAAGAGGTTTGGTATAAGAAAATTACCATCCAAGACTGTCAAAATGTCATAAATAGCATGCCCAATCGTATAGAACAGTGTATAAAGGCAAAAGGCTATTGGACAAAGTACTAAAGTGGAGTTAATAAAGATCCTTTTCATTTTTTTATACCTGTCCAAAAGTGTTCAAATGTTTTGTCTGACTTTGAAGCACTGTAACTTTTGTTACACAAAGCCAAATACGGTGATTCAAATTGCGTTAGAAAGGAAAGAGTTTTCTCTACATCTTGTTAGCTGACGTCATCTCATGAAATTGAGTTTTAACCCCCGAAAACTCCGAAAAGCCGTAAAAAGTGAAAACATTTGAACACTTTTGGACGTCAGTGTAAATCGCACTAGTTCAATAAGGAACTACCAGAGTTGCCTGAGGAAGTCGTTCTTGAAATAGTTTTTGAAGAACTAGAACATGTAGGTTCCTTGGTAGATTGATTCACGGCTGGCAAAATTTGTCTAGAACAAGGACATCGCATCCTGTGCTATCACTACCGGGTCAGGACCCCAAGCGGCGTACCTTTTCAACAGGTGTGTGGTTCTCTCGCGCAAAAAGATTTACGTCGTGATGTTCCGGCGTTTGTTGTAGTTTTTTATATTCTACGAACATAAGAGACACAAAATATAATAAAGTCTAAAAACGAGTAAAGTTGATTAGAACCAGAACGACCAAAAAGATAGATATGAATCTCATCCGCGTTTATTTCAAATATGTGCCTAGTATTTATACTTTTTACGATGACTGAGTAACAATCCTTAATTTAATTGAGTGACATGAATAATAGCTTATTTTTGGTGTAATGGATAAAGAGTGAGTACCTCTTGTGTATAAACCATAATTCACTATTTGTGCTTCAATCCAAGTGTACTTGATACAAATGAAGTGTGATCCGAACTTTTATTTTAGACTGAGTTTAGATGTCAATTAACACCACGGTTTAAAAGATGTTGAGTTTACATTATTTTTTGTAAGAATCTGACACGAAAACCTTGAAATTCAATTAGGGCGGTTTGAGGTTTTTTGGAGTAATTTATCATGTTTTTTGTCAGGATCTGGCATTTTTTTGTTGAGAGGCAAAACCCTTTTACGAATTACTTTGAATAGGAGTGCTTTATAGTCGAATCATATCTAACTTAGGTCTCAAAGGGGAATTATAGTGACAAATTGCCTTCAGCGTATATAGCGATGATGATTTAACAAGTTTTAGAAGTATGAGCAATAAATAGGCTAATCGTATCGCTTTAATTTTTGGATAAGCTTGGCATACGATTGGATTATTTAGGTAATGTGGGCAAATCAAGCTTCTTTAATTTTATTAATTTGGATCAAATAAATGCTATATATGGGTTCTTCTTTAGACTGATTTGCAGCTCAGATGTCCTTTTTTATAATAGGGATGCTGCATTGGGTATACCCAGATAGATTGGCATGCTTGGCATTGATAAAGATACCTTCTGGGATCATGGGAAGCAGTATAGAAAGCAGAAATGAGATAATTTCCATGATTAGAGCCTTCAATTCGCTTTGCAGTAGCTGCGCTTGAAAAGATATACAGCCTTAACCGAGAGTAATTTTTTCGAAATTATTTTTTTTTCTTGACAGCCATCTTGAAGCAACATGCAAGGGCATGAGCAACACCAAATAAGAGATCACTCGGCATCAGTATGCACAAGAGTTAGAAACAATAGAGGAAAAAAGTGAATAGCATAGAAAGTCTAAAAAACAAAAAAAATAAATAAAGATGAGACGCGATCCTTTACGCATGTACTTTGTCATGAGCATGTTGATTCCGTTAGTTGCGATTAGGTACCTCATGAGTCCAGCCAACAATGAAAGCAACAGTCAGAAGTAAACAGTTGATAAAGAGGGGTTCATTTGGTAAGACAGTCAAGTCAAAATAATCTGGAAGCGGTATTTCACTTGTCACGAAAGAGATTCAAAGCGATGAGGCAAGCTCATCTGAGATGGAGCGCACATGTAAGCATGAGCAAAGGCGAGAAGACACAAACAGAAGAAAAGCACAAGCATTAATGTTGGAAGGAACCTCAAGTTCAACCAGAAAGAGATTCGGCAATCTTCAAAAGCACAGACCATAGTAGTGGAAGGAGAATAGGCGGATAAAGAGCATTTCTTGAAGATGAGGTAGAGAGATGGCGACATGAGAAGAGACCAAGTACCCTGAAAGACGGTATATTAGAGAGAAACTTTAATCTAAAAAGCTAGGACAGCAACCAGTGACAATACTTAGAGAGGTGGACCACATGTACACATAAGAAAGAAGGTAGACATGAACAAATCAGACATAGGATGGAAGCATGGTAGGCGATTGGATATACGATTGTCAAAGGGTTTCAAGGCAATGACTACAAACAGAGCAAGTTAGTAAATGCGATGCAAAGAATAAGATAGACAAACAAATGGAGAAACCGAAAGACCTAATGCAAGAGCAATTTGAAAGAGAGGCATCAATCTAGATAGGCAGCATAAATGGAGGTGGTATTCAAATATCAGTCAAAGAAGTATACGTTTGAGAAACATGGTAGAGAACAGGCAGTTTGGATCAAAAAATTATGGATGAGATGGTGAAAATTAGTGCAGAAGAAGGTGACATGGATAAAGGATTGTCAATCAGGGCTTATGATGAGTGTTTATATAAATGTATATAAAGCTGATGATAAACAGATATATACGGAAGAAGAGTTGAAGGATTCAAAGAAACAGAAGAGAAGCGTAGTCGAGTTATTGAGATATCGTCATGATAAGGTGATATACATGTAGCTATTGTAAAATAAAAGAGTCAGTGATGTTGATGGATTATATGATATTTATCACTGTGATTTAAAAATTCGAGGAATTTCCTATGAAAACTCTAGATCAAATCTAGGAAAATTTCCTAGGTGTCTGCAGCGCAACTAGAATTTCTAGAACTCCTACTGGAAATTTCTTGAATTTTTTGCAGTAGAAACTAGGATTTCTTGGATTTTGAAAACTAGGATTTCTTGGATTTTTTACTGCTTAAAACTAGGATTTCTTGGATTTTATGAATGATAGTTACAGTGCCTCCATTTTTAAATAACGAAAATTTTTACAAGTTTTCGAAACCTATCTGCTCAAAACTTTTGGTGACAAAAACAAAAAGCAAGCCTGAATATATATTCTTTAAACCTTTCTAAACAATTATTCAGGCTTGCTTTTTGTTTTTGTCACCAAAAGTTTTGAGCAGATAGGTTTTGAAGTTAGTCGGTTTTTAAAAATTTTGGCTGGGAGTTATATGGTGGAGGGTCAGATTTGAAAAATAAAAAATTTCTATATGATATTGTTATAGCAGTGTGTAACCTGTAATATATTTGTGTAACCATACCAGACAATAAATTAAGAAAACATCAAACCCAATATCCCTTCTCCATTTTCATTAAACATTATAAAATTATGCCTCCACTTAACGCTAGACAAAAAGCTTTCAAGAACAGAAGCAGAAATGAGAACAATCAGTTCGTCACAGTTAACGAAGTAGAGGATCGTGATGATTGGATCATTGATGGCATTAATTTGGATGAAGTCAATGCCAGAATTGAAAGTGAGGAATTTGTTGAGGTTGCAGAGAGAAACATCAACAACACTCTCTCATGCAACAACAGCATTTTGACCAAGAGAAAGGGTATATACCAAGGGGTATCAACTACCACCAAGTGGAGAAGAAAGAAGGAACAGGAGAAAGTGAGACCTGAACAAACATTGATGAGCTTTGGTATCACTGTTCAGCAAAAGCCTGTTCCTGAAAAAAAGGAAATGAAAATCAGTGCTCGCGAGAAAGAGATCACCTTGATCAGAGAGAAGCTTGGTGACCTTCAAAAGTATGTTTCACCTGTAATGAACAAGCAGAAGGAAGGTAACAAGAGAGATACCTATAACAACGCTCGGTATCTCTCCGTGAAGTACTACTTCATGAAGCGTCTTGAAGGTGTACACAAAGGTGAAGCTGCAAAGGCAGCTGCTATTCTCTACTGGCCTGACAACTCAGAGCCTTATAGAGCTGCAACTATTATCAAGTGGGTCAAGGAATTTCTTGATCAGGGTAAGCTGTCCGACCATCAGCAAGGCGCCCATGTCAAGAGATCATCTCTCTTAAGTGACTCAGATGTGAAGTTGATGATCCTTGAGAAGATCAAGCAAATGCCTCCTGCTGAGCGATCTCTCGTTGTACTGAAGAAGTACATTGATGAAGAAGCAGTTCCTTCTGTCTTGGGTGTGAAGAGCTGTATCCCCATTTCAACCATTGCAAACTATATGGTTGAATGGGGTTACAACTATCGAAAGAACAAAAAGACAGTGTATTTCGATGGCCACGAAAGAGAAGATGTAGTTGCCTACAGAAATGAATGGTCAAAGCGAATGATTAACTATATGAGGAGATCAGACTTTTACTCTGGAGAGAAGCAAGAGGCTATTCTTGAGCCAAAGCTGAATGAGGGTGAAAGCAAGATTGTGTTCGTTACTCATGACGAATGCACTTTTTATGCAAATGACGGTAAGTACGTTTAGATCTTTGATGCTCATCTACTAATCATTTCTGTATCTACAATTAGGAAAAGAAGTATTGTGGTTGCAAGAGGATGAAAACTACATCCGCAAGAAGTCCATGGGCTCGTCAATCATGGTAAGCGAGTTCTAGTGCCCATGCCATGGAACTATGAAGCAGATGAGATGGTCCTCAAGAACCTACTTCAAAGCAGGAGACAGTAGGGAAGGGTGGTGGACTTCCGCACATATGGTAAAGCAGCTCAAGGAGGATGCCATAGGGCTTTTCGAGAGCTTGCATCCTGATTGTACTGCTGTCTTCCTATTTGACAACAGTTCCAATCATGGTGCATTTGCTGATGATGCTTTGGTTGCGTCTAGAATGACGCTCAACGAAAAAGAATGGAGTGAAAGGCTAAAGTATCAGTTCAAAGATACTTTAGTTACTTTGGCTAACGGCGATACGCTGAATCAGTCATTTTACTATGACAAAGAGATCCACACGTTGGATAAGAAGAATCGACCAGTGGTATTAAAGAAAAGATTCTTCAAAGGTAATTGCTTAAGGCATTTTACGCACTCAGTCTGACTTGGTAAATCATAGGAATAAAAAAAATCCTGGAAGAAAGAAGCCAGTGGTTTGGGCGCGATTTGCAAGGCAAAGCCTGGAAGCTGGATTGTGGCAAGTCAGCATGTGCTCAATCTATGTGTTGTGCAAGGCACTATCTTGAAAGTTGCCCAGACTTCAAGGCTCAAAAAACCGCACTGCAAGAAACTGTTGAAGATGCTGGTCACATCTTTGAGCTCTATCCAAAGTATCATTGCGAATGTAACTGGATAGAGTACTATTGGTCATATGCCAAGCGAGAAGCCCGTTTGAAGTGTGATTACACCTTCAAATCGCTTGAAGCCAATGTGTCGACCTTTCTGGATACAGCTGGCAATACAGCTCATATAAGAAAGTATTTCCAGAAGTGTATGGATTACATTGAAGCATACAGTGAGTGTAGTGATGGCCGAAAAATTTCTCTAGAATTAGAGAAATTTGTTAACAAAAGATACCTATCACACAGAAAAGTGAAAGTGGACAATTAAATCACCCAATAAAATCACAAATTTTGGAAATTACTATCGGATTTTTAATAATATAGCGGGATTTTAAATGATGGAAAATTTGAAAAGAAATTAAAGTTTATAAGATTTAAGACTGGAGGCACTGTAATTGATCCTTATTGGTAGTTTAATTTAAGATTATACACTTTAAAAGATAAAGATTCAAAAGCTATGATATGGTAGCAATCAGAATTTTATTTGTAATAGCAAAATAATGGAAAGTCATGTTATTTTTTTTGCCTAATAAGCAAAACAGGTTAATGAATAGCTTATTTAAGACAAATATTTGGGTTATTTTTTATGGCTTCTCAAAGTCCCGCCAGACACTTGCTAACAAAAGCAAATACAGTTGTCAGTGATGCAGTTTGATATCAAATTGTCAAATGCTTACCTTTGACTTTCTCTTTTGAGTTTGGCTGACTGCCGCTTCATTATTCTCACTTTCATATTTTTCTTCTTCTGAATCACTCTTCTTCTTGTCGTCGTCGTTGGTATTTCAATCTTTCCTATATTTTTTGAGCTTTACGGTTAATCAAAGTAATATAATTTGTGATAATGCCTCATATATGATGGGTCTACAAAGGGTTTGAAATCTACTCCGATGCCCAGTATAATTCAATGAGTTGACAAGCCAGTTGTTATAACACTGCTTATTTCATTTGACATATCATCTAACTTCTCAGTATTTTAGCTGACTATTGTCGTTTGATTTTGGCATTTTTAATAGAATTAAATACTTGGATAAAGACAAAGAGGAAAAGAAAAAACAGCATATGGGGGGTATTCGTTTTATATCCATGCCAAAACTATCATAATGATAGAGTGCATCTTTTTTTAAATAGAAAATTTTTGGAAAACGGACGTTTTGAGTGCTTAAACTCCGCTTCCATATTAAGAAAAAAAATTTTTTTTGCGAACTTTTATTGGTTGGTTCTCAATTTTCGGTGAGACTTATGCAACTTTGATAATTGCTCAACCAGAGCGAAAGTTTCTTTAACGTCTTTGCCTTGTGCATAAGCTCAAATGTATGCAAAGCTCTTATTGAAGAATTTTCTGATGACTAATGGCTGCTCATCAGGAGGGCAGACACTATCCAAGAAGTTTTGAATATTCCTATCCAGTAATTGGAAGGAATAATCACACTCCCGGCGTGCTTCTCTCTTGGCAGCGCCTCAGTACCGCTGAATCCAATTACATTCGCAGTGGTACTTTGGGTAAAGTTCAAAAATAAAGCCATTGTTCTCGATGACTTCGGCAAGGATGGACTTCTGCTGAAGAAAGTCCGGCTGAACTTCCAAAAGGTGAACAGCACAACACCTGCGAGATTCAACGGCCACATTGTTGCAATAACGGACCATGGCGTATCTCTCTTGTTCGTTCAAGAAAAGCTTACGATTCGCAAGAATACCTCTGATGCCTACAAAATACTTCTTCTTTTCTCCACCCTTATATTGAATGTTACTATAATGTCGTATAAAATGCAATTGTCTAGCAAACAACTTACAGCATGAGTTTTTGCATTGATTTTTCGGTACTCGTTTGTTTTTTCTTGCATGCTTTTCTTTTGGAAGTACACCTTCTGTTGCTCACAGTAGTTGTACTCCCTTTCGACGTAGAAAGACTGGTCAGAGAAAAGGCCTTGACCTGCATTATCGTTCTTTATCTCTATTGCGTTCATATTCATTCTTTTTGCAACCAGAGCGCTGGGAGCAAAGGCATTATGGTTACTGCTTTGGTCGAGAAGAAAGACTGCAACACAATCAGGATGAAGGGCTTTGAAAAGAGGTATAACCTCATCTTCAAGTTACTCCTTCATATGCTGACTGGTCCAGTAACCTTGATACTGCGATCCAGGATAGAAGATCTTTCTTCCAGAGAGTACCCGTCCGTTTACCTCTCCTCTCATAGTTCCATGGCAGGGGCATTGAAACTCGGACACCATGATGGATCTGCCTTGTGACTTAGGAAGACAGTAGCTTTCGTCATTTTCCACCCATGAGTACCTTTGGAAATCATTAGCGTAGAAAGTACTCTCATCGTGAGTAACAAACACATGCTGCTTCATACCCTCAAGCAACTCAGGGGGAGTAACTACGGCTGTATCGAATTCGTTGTATTGCTCCGAATACTTGAGGTATTGCTGCATTCTTTGAGACCATGCAGCACGGTACTCGACAACATCCTCACGCTCGTGTCCATCAAAGTACAGAACTTTGCCTATTATTATTCAAGAAAAACGTTAGAAGATTTCAATCAAAGATCGTGTTTAATCAAGTTACCAAGGTGTTTGAAGTTGAATCCCCAAGAAATGAGCTTTCTTCTCACAGACTCGGCAGAAAGATGCCAGACCGCACTACCATCCACCAGCAATTCTTCATTTAAAGTCGATGCTTCGATTTTCTTTGGCAAGATGACATTCCGAAGCTGATTGACTAAAGCAGGGATACTTCTCTTGGCCCTTGGTTGGCTTCTAAACCATTCGATTGCCTTCATCTTAATGTCATTGTCATCAAGAACTGACACTCTTTTACTGTGCCCTCCCTGAGCACCGAGAGGAATGGTGTAAGAGGCCAAGTATTCAGCTGCTTGCTCTCTGATAACCTTGGCCCGATAGCTGGTGGCTTTGTGCTTGTACACAATCAATGCTGCCTCCATAGATGCCTTCATCTTACGCCATTCACCACTGCTAGCCATTATTCTAAAATAATGGTATACAGCGTCGTACTTGGCCATTTGGGAGATTCCCAATTTGTGTTGTTCAGATTGAACATTTGTTCTAGGGGCAACAAAGGCACAAAGGCGAACCAATGCATCTTCAACCTGAGTCTTATAATCGATTGCGGGTTTGATATCAGCTTCAGGCTGAACAGCTGGTGTGTTGACAGGAGCGAAGAAGCTGTCAATTCTTGCATTTCCTCTTGCAATCTCTCTGTTTCTTTGTGCGATACGACGCACGTGTCTATCACTGTGTGCTCCAGAGTGACTGTACCTTTGAGTTGAAGCCTGAGCTTCCGAATTCCACTCCAATTCAACCGTGTTTTGAATAGGTTGCGAGATCTCGACAACCTGATCAACCTCCATCTCCTCAAGCATGGGTTGGGGTGAAACAGTAGCATTTTGAAGACTAGTAGTCTCTTTGGCTTTTGCTGCAAGCTTTGACAAGTTTGCCATTCTTTGCTTTTTGGATGATACTTTGGGCATTGCTTTTGTATGTAATGAAAATGGAAATTTTGAATTTTGACAAGTTCCTGTATTTTTTGACACAATTTTATTTGTGTAACAACAAATGAAGCAATTTGATTGGCTGAAGGTTTAAAACGGAAAAATTCAAGTACCGAATTTGAACACAATGCAGTAAAATATTGTGGACATATTTTGCTCTCCCAGCTTAAGGACCTCAACTTTGAAGGCAAACAAAAATTTTTTTTTTGCAGAAGCTTAGTAACTTTTCCACCGTACGTTTTTAGATAAATGTATTTAGAACACTTCTACAGAGGCAGAATTTAAAAAAAGTCAAATCCCATCTTTCCTATACATTTTGAAAAAATCCAAAAAATGGCCCAAAAATTTTCTATTTAAAAAAAGATGCACTCTAGGCTTAAATTTCCAATTGAGATTGACCTAGTGAATCAAAACTAATAAACGATCTGTTATCAATCGTAGCTTGTATTTCACTGATACATCTTTCTTTATTTTTTTCCTTAACAAAAAAAACATTCAAGCTCAAGCTGAAATGTACTTAGAAAAAAAAGAGGAAATATTTCTCGAATTTTTATAGCTGAGATCTAGAACTTTTCTAGAAAATCTAGAATTTTTCTCGGAAATTCAAACCACAGTGTATAATAAAAAAAAGAGATAAAAGTGCTTATCTTTTGCTGTGCATTTAATAAAACAAAAAGAGAGAAAAAGAAAATTGGGGATTGAAAAAAAAGGCCAGTATATATGAGAAATATGGCAGTGATGGGAAGAAAGTATGATTTCATTGACAGATTCAAGCTAAAATTGTACTGAAAAGGAAAATGTCTTGGATTTGCATGAACAGATCTTATTAGTGATCAATTAAAGGAACGCTTTTGTAAAGGGGATCCTAAAGAAGTACTCAAAACAGAATGTACAAAGAAAGTTGATAGCAAAGCGTAAAGCTGTCTCAAAACTATACATGTATATGAATGAACCATTTTTTAACATACAAGTGACTAGCTTAAAAATAAAATGTATCAAGAGCAACCCTTTTATATAGTGTCGCTCTTGTTATAGATATAATAGACTATAACAATAAGATGGCACATCAGAAGCCAAATGTAATAAGATCATTCATATATTGTAAAGGCTCATTGACACAAATACTTCTTATGACACCCTTTGAATCCATTTATTGTTCACATTGACCATAAGTATTGATATCTGTTGATGATATCTCTTACGATGGATATGTGCAATTATCAATTGTTCTTATAAAAGAAGTGAATGGATTAGTCATTTAAAGCCTAAAATTGATCCTTCTGTTCCTCTTTCATGACTTCTCAACTAGGCATCCTAATTCACCACAAGTCAAATACCTAATTTAGAGTATTTGAAGTTTTTTGTCTACATGATTGATTTGCCTAGTCTCAAGATTGACTTCCAATGTCTAAAACTAGCAGTTCTTAAAAGTGATAATGAAGCATTCCATCCTTATTTAGTGAGAGTCATTAGCTGAGGATAAGATAGTGATTCAGTAGTGATTGTTATTACTTTTTTTTCTTTCTTTTTGACATGGTTCAAAGTAGCATTTGCTTCTTTTCTCCTTTCTAGACTTCTCTTTAAGTTGTCATTTATAATCTTACATCTTCATCTGACTTTTCCAGCTTTTTTAAGTACTATTTACCCTCATACAATGCGATTTGATTCAGCCCAAACTATATCACCTCACTTTATATAAACATAATAGCAGTCTATTTTTTTGTTTAGCTGCTGGAATGTCTGTTATTCATTTTACCAAATATTACTTGCCTTAAAGACATTTACAACAACAAAAGGTTCTTCTCCATGTGCTCATGTTGCTTCAGTGATGGCGATGAGAGATCTCAAGATCGACATTCAGTCATGATCGTAACTTCCTTGTACTACTATCTTAGAAATTTGAAAGAAGAATAGCAAACACCTTCTCTCAACCTTGTTATTTTATTTTTATACCTTTTTACACTTCTTTAGCTTTCCACACCTTGTTATGATTACATAAAAAATTAAAAATTGGCTCTCTAGTCTTTGGCTGTATAACTCTGGCGACTTATGCTTCTTTTTCTTCTCTTTTAGCCTGCCACCTTTTCCTTTTGAAATATCCGAGCTAACTTCAAGAAATTGCCTTCCTTTTACTTCTTCTTTACCTTTTAAATAAATTTGCTTACATACTCTCTATTTTTTTGCACAGATTGTTTCACCTCACTTGACCAATCCCCCCATTTGTCATTTTTGTACATATTTTTTGCATGAAATCTGAAAACGATCCCCCCATTTGATTGTCTTTTCCTCTTCACTGCTATTTTTTTCCCTTTTCAGCCAAATCTCTTTCTCACAGATTATTTCTCTTAGTCTTTTTATTTATTTTAAGGCCTTTGACATGTAAAAAAAACCGAGATCAACTCATCTCTTCAGATCAGCTTCAAATTTAAAAAATAACCTCCCTTAAGTCTCTACATTACATTTCAACCAAAAAACCCATCATTTTAATCATTTCAAAAGCCAAAAGAACCATGTCTATTAAAGCTGAATATTGACCTCAATCATTTTTTTTATAGGGGCTCTAAGGCTCAATTTTATTAAGTGCTTGCATGGCAAGTCACAACTATGTTTTTGGTTTTTGTAATTCTAAAATGTTTTTGTGGGCTTTGTTTTTGTAAGAAGATATATACAAAATAAGAACAGCTTTTAAGGCAAGCTATCAGCCTGGAAGAAAGGAAGAGGTCGATGAGGGATACCCTTTTGAATCAGGATTTTGTCATTTGAGGAATGAACGAGGTTAAAGATGAGACTGAAGACGACAGGGGAGAGAAGGGGCAGGAGTGAAAGACGAAATTCCAATAAGCCCGCCAAATACAATAAATGGCAGAACCAATAACAGTTGATGCTGGAGTAGGAGAAAACGAAGAAGCCAAGTCTGGAAAGGACAGCGAGAAAACGGCGTGGCGGATAGATGAGTGATCGATAGGTGTATGTTGTTCACGTGAAATGAAGTGGTTCCAGACGAGACGCCAAACTTGCAGCTTTTGGGGGCAGGAAACCACGAAATGATCAAAGTCTTCCATGGATGTAGTGCACAAAGGGCAAAGTGGTGAAGGAAAGGAATTTGGCAACCAAGAGTTTATAATGAATCTCGTAGGAATTTTGTGATGAAGTATGCGAAACCATACATTACGTAGAGGATGCGAGAGAGGGAAGGACCAGAAAGAGAGCCATTGACGGCTTGAGAGAGTTGAAGGAACTGCAGGTGACGGAGGATGAAGAAGTTGGCGGAAGCGGGAGCGAGTGAGGGGGAATAAGTAGGAAGCATACTGCAGATCCCAAGCCGAAAGAAATGGTGTCAAGTCAAAGAGGAGGTGGTCAGCCACTGGTGTGAAAGGGTGTAATCCCAAGTGTGCAAACTGTGGCGGAATGAAAGCCCCGATGAAGAATGGCAGCAATTTGACTGAGTTGGTGCTAACGAGGCGGTGTAAGCGGCGACATATTGTAGGGTAACGCGCAAGATCCTGACGGAGAGCAATGGGTTCTAAGCACTGAGCTCGATTGAAGTTATGCCTGTACAATGTAGACACTGGGAGGGAGCGCAGGGGACGAGGAACGTGATGCAGCGTCTCAGGTGTTACTACAGAGGCGATTAAAAGAGAAAGGCAAGTGGCAGCAGAGGCGACGACTTTGTCGAACGAATGTGATAGTTTTTCAGTAGCTCGAAAGAACAAGGAAAGACTACTATTCAGCGCATTAAGCATCGCAGGTCGCAAGGCTGGGAACAGGAACGGAAGCCGATAGTCTGGGGTGTAGCTCGAGTGGTGGCACATGAAATTGACAAGGCGGGGGAGCACGATGGAAGAGTACGCTGATGAGTCCGCATCCACTGAGAGAGACTGGGAGGAAGGGTCGATAGTAAAGTCAGCTAACAATGGAAGGAGCCAACGAAGCTGAAGAGTGCTCTGTTGCCGGGGCGGATCAAGTAGGCTCAAGCCACCTTTTGAGCGCGGCAGGCACATTGTAGAGAAAGCAATCCTTGGAAAGATACGATAAGACACAAAGGCGGAGATAACACTTTGCAGGTCCCTGAAGAAGGACGAGGGAACAGAAGTAACTCGTAAAACATGCCATAGCTTGGAAAGTATGAGCGAGTTAAGAACTGTGACCCGTCCTCGAACAGATAGTCCTCGTCCGATATGTATGTTACATGCCACACGAATTTTGTCCAGTAGAGAGGAGAGGAAAGAGTCTCTTTGGCGCGTGTGAGAAAAAAGTGGGTATCCCAGGTAAGTAGCAGGCCGAGCAGCAGAAGAATCATGCCATTGTCTAATATTACAGGCGGTCAGTGCAGACGACCAGTGTGAGAGGAAACTGTTGCGAGACCCTGTAAGGGAGACAGCTTGCGTCTTGTGATAGTTGACCGAGGCATTAGAGGCTTTTGAGTAGGAAGATAGGACGGCAAGGAGATGTTGTAGTTCAGCGGTGTTTTGAGAAAGCAGGCAATGTCGTCCGCGTAAGCTAGGAGCTTGACAGGGCCGGTTTTTATAGAGGGGGCAATCCGCAGTGGCGAAGGAAGAGAAAATCCAGCTAAAGATGTGTGAGCTAGGATAGATTGTAGAAGGGGTTCAAAAGCCAGGTTAAACAAAACTGGGGACAGAGGGTCATCTTGCCTAAGCCCACGTCGTTGCAATACAGGTGGAGAATGTGAACCATTGACATTAAGCGATAGATTTGTGGAAAAGAAAAGAGACGTGATACTATGAATGAGGGAGGGTGGAAACCCAAATCGCTCGAGAACCAGCTGCAAGTACAAAGGATGGACCCGGTCGTAGGCCTTCTCTTGATCCAATAGTAGAGTAATGGCAGGAGAGTTGGTGGCACGAGCATGCTCCATGAGTAGCTTCATCAATAAACAGTTGTCAGCAATGAATCTGCCACGGACAAAACCAGATTGGTAGGGGGTAATCAGAGCATCAGTGACGGTCAGGAAGCGAGAGTTGAGGATTCTGGTAAACACTTTAGCGTCGGTGTTGATGAGGGAGATTGGACGCCAATTGCATAAATCAGAGAGGTCACCTTTCTTTGGAAGTAGACAGACTGAAGTGAGTAGCCAAGAAGGGGGGAAGATACCCAACGTGAGCGCATCATTGTAGACCTGTGTGACAACATCGCGGCAAGCAGGATGGCTGGCTATAAGTTTGACAATCTCATAAGGGAGACCGTCAGGACCTGGACTACTCCTCTTGGGGCAGCGACCAAAAGCCTCAATTATCTCATCAAAGGAGATGCGTCGAGTGAGAACTGAAGAGTCAGTTGCAGATAGAACAGAGGAATGAGGTATCGACTCCAAGAGAGCGTCTACTGCATTGAGATCAATCGGATCAGGAGAGTAAAGGCGGTCGTAGAAGACGAAGGCGGCGTCACGCATCTCATCTTTGGTAGTGCACAGTCGATCCAACAAGGGATGGTGTAGTGGCGGAATGGAAGTCTTAGAAGCTCTAGCTGAGGCCGTACGCTTAAGATAGCCCGCAGAGAGCTCACCCTGTGTACGCCATCGGATACCAGCCCGAAGAGCAAGGGTGTCCACATGAAATGTTGCAGGGCTGCAAGCTGATGCTGAACTACCTGTAGCTGAGGTGCCAAGGAGGGGGTCAAGGATGGGTTACGTAGCAGTCTAGACTCAATTCCGGCCCGCTTACGTTGCAAGAGAGATTCTGCGTGTGATAGTGTAAAAGCCTGGCGTCGGGCGTGAGCTCTGGCTGTTTTGGCGGCAACAGGTTTGAGAGTTTCCCAGGTTTTCCACGCAGGGGTAGTAGGGCTCACATTCTCCATGGTGTGGGACAAGTGAAAGTGAAGTTTCTTCTGGAACTCAGTATCGTGAGCAAGTTTTGGATGAGCTTTCCAATAACCGCGACCAGTGACTGTGGCCGAACTATTGTCATGCAGATGGGAAGGAAGGCGGAGGTGAAGCGACAGCAAGCGATGATCAGTCCACTCAATTGGGAGAGTTAGGGTTTGATTATCTTTGTAGCGTATTGTGGGAGAGAGATCCTGGGTAACGAAACAATAATCGATGCAGGATGTTCCAACATGATTCTCAAAAGTAGGAGAGGCCAAAGATCCAAAAGGTGTGAGTGCATCCACAAAAAAACGATCAAGATACTCAAGCCAGTCCTGTGGGGCCTGTCTAGGTAGACTACGAAAGTGATTGGCATACGTGTAATTAAAGTCTCCCATGATGAGGTGTCTAGAGGGATTGGCAGGGAGGAAAGGAAGCGAAGAGAGTGAATTCAAAAAGGTTGTCCTTTCCGAGCGCTCTGCGGGAAAGTAAACGACTATGATGTCAAAGGGCAAGAAAAGATGGTTGTTATGGGCAACTGTGGCGTTTATCAGGCGACCACAGCGGCTAACGAAAGAGTTTGATAACTCAATATCTGGCGAGGTACATACTAGGCCACAATGAGATGACCAAATACTGGACGATGCTTGAAATTGGGTGTGGAGAATATTCTGAAGAGCGGAGTCTCCTGCATGCGTCTCTTGGAGAGCCAAGTGGTGAAATGAAAGGGAGCGGAGATGGCGTATGAAAGATGAACGGGTTTGGGGGTTAGCTGTCTTTGCTAGGCTACGACAGTTAAGCGTTCCCAGCTTGAGATTAAAGGAGGGCGGACAAGAGTGAGTATTATTAGGGTTAAATGGAATGAATGGACTGGCTAAAGGACTTAAATTCATGGATATTATTGAAGATTGGGTGAGACAACGTTTGGAAGAGCACTGCCTGTCTCAAAGGCATTAGATGTAGAAGGGTCATCCCCCATTTCAGTGTCTGAATCTACCGTCCCTAATGAAGGTAGAGAGTCACTATAATACTCTTTCATGTTCTTGGGATTCTTCAAGCAAAGGTGATGATTTGGGCGGGAGTGACCCTCTACGCCGCAGTGTTTGCAGACTGCCATTTGTGTTGGCTGGGTCTGGGCAAACAGAGACAATGGCTCGGGCGTTTTCGTTCTTTCTCTAATACGATCCGATTGTCTTGTACTAGAAGAGGTAGAAAGGGAGTTGTCATGACCGTTAGGGAGGGGAGATTGAGAAAGTGTTGGTGCTAAAGACTCTTCAACGGTCGATGGAGATGGTAGAGCTAGAGGGGCAATCTGTTCCTCCGCAGCTGGAGGTACTAGAGTCGAAGGTGTAGCAGGTTCGACAGACATAGGGGGCGCATCAGATGAAAATTTTGTGACCGAAGCTGTCTTACGCTTTTTCCCTGTGCCTGAGTTTTTTCGGGAACACGATCTAGAAATATGGCCTACTTCATGACAGTTGAAACAGGTAGTGGCCTGACGTCTGACGGAGCACTCTGTCAAAGCGTGGTCAGAGCTATGACAATAGCGACAGAAGGGTGGCATGGTAGCCCAGGTAGCTCGAACCTGAATTCTATCAAAAGAATCACACAGATCAAGTGTGGAAGTCTTAGAAAAATCAATCGGCTGGTAAGACCAGTCAATCAAATGGCTTATAGTAGGTGAAGAAGAGTCTGAGGTCTCAGGAGTATGAATCTCAAGGACAACATAACCATTTCCTGTAGATACCCCGGTTGAGTTGGTGACTAAACCACTGTCGACAACTCGACCATAATTTCTCAAATTTTGCTGCATATCAACACGAAGCTGATCTAAGCCGCCTTGTCGGCGACCGTACTGTGATGGAAGTCCTGAAAGAGAGATCTTCAAAATCTCGGTCGAAGGAGAGAGAGAAGGGAAAGCCAGAAACTTGCCCTGAGGTTTCAGCTCGAAACCCTTCATAGTGAACTGAACATACTTGATAGGAGAAACAACGATCTCAGCATATACTCGAGAAAGATCTCGACAAAAGGTGCCAGAAACAGACCAGAGGTGCTCACTGCCATCGCAGGCCTCATGGAGTTCCTGAACAAATACTTTGACATCACCGATGGTCGTGATGTCGACAAGAAGAGAGTTGGAGACCGTGCCCTTTAAGAAAGGTCTCGCGACATGACGATAGACATCTTTGACAGCGCTCTCTGTGAGCTGCCCAGGCTCAACGGAAGGGTTAGTAATTGATGGGTCGTGTGTCTTTGACGACGTGCGTTTGATGCCCTCATTGACAATAGCAACCCAAGACTTTTGGTTCGTTCGATATGGTGACGGGGTTTGAAAGGTCCCCTTGTGATGAATAGCGGAAGAAGCCATGATTGACCTCAATCAGAAAAAGCTCACTAGAATATTTTTAAAACTCCTATACGCCGTGGTGATTGTAGCAAAAAGATCGAACCGCCAAAATAGGATTTCAAAATTAGTTTTTATGTTTACTATTATAACATTTCTTCTTCACGAAGACAGGCCTCAAAAAAACTAATTGAGTGCCTAATCCACCCTTGGCAATCATCTGCGGTGATTAGGCTTGCTGATTCATTCACTCGTTGGAGCAACTCACCATAATTCTGCAGCTCATGCTTCTTCGCTCCATTCTTCAACTTAAAGAAGAGCTTTTCAATGGGGTTGAAGAAAGGCGACCAAGGAGGAAGCTTCATTAGATGGTAGCCTGTTTCCTCCAACTTCCTCATGGCCGCTGATCCGTGGATTGGGGCATTGTCAAAGATGACATAGTGCCCTTGAAGATCTCGGGTATTCATATGTCTTATGAGAAGATCCACGAAGTCTTCAAATCGGGCTGCCCTAGTATTCCTCATTCTGTAGTGATTGGCGGCAAGTTCCAGACCACGATGGCTCATTGCCGCAAAAATGGTGACGTTTCTTCCTCTTGATGATGGGGCGACCATGATCCGAGCAGGCTGACCTCTTTTGGCTCTTGCTTGTGTACGATTGATATGCAAGTTGAAGCCTGTTTTGTCCATAAAGATACACTTTTCATTATATTTAATCTCCTGCTCCATCAGGATTTTGGAGCAAAATTCTCTTCGCTTTCGTCTGATCTCCTCGCTGTTTCTTCAACTTGGATAAATTCCTGCTTTTTCCAGAGTAAATAGCAGTTTTGGTCGCACATAATTGTGGATGGTGGTTGTATCAGGGACACCTGGAAATTGTTCTGGAAAAGATTCACGAAGTAAGCGGCCAATCTTTTTGAGGGTAATCTCAGATCTTGGCTCCAAAAGTGTCACCAAAAACTGCTAATGTCTGTCAAGGATGAAGCCACTTTGAGGTCTACCATGTATCTCAGGAGCAGGCATTCTCCAATCATTGCTGCTTGCTTTTTTGTTCCAACCGGACACAGTGGATTTTAAGAAGCCAATCGCTTTGGCAGTTTGACTCAAGCTACGTCCGGCACCAACGTAAAGGTTCAAGAATACATTCCACATTTCAGGAGTAAGCTGCTTGTTTTTGTTTCGTCGACGAGTAACCGATCTGTCTGTTTGAATTTCTACAATGTACAGAAGAAATTGTTATTACATGTAAATAATAATTGCTGAACACTTACCGTTGCTAACTGAAAGCTCAGGCTCTTCATTAATTATGGTTGCTGCGTAGGATTCTTGGCTCATGGTTGAATTAGTTTGAAGTTCTTTGAAGTAGATGTTGAAATAATGTAAAGATCTGCCTTTCTTTACTATTTACAGTCACACCCAAAAGTGTTTAGGCCTTTTTTTCCAAAAATTTAAGGTGAAATATTACCCTATCATTGACAATAGTTTGTATGAGTTGTGCATGTTGCAGAGACCTTAAACTTTGCAAAATAAAAGATAAAGATGTTTATTTTATTAAAATAAAAAAAAGTGGGCGATTTAATATTTAGTATGCCCACCTTTAGCGTCAATCACTGTTGTGAGGGTAAGAATAGAAGCAGAGAAATCTTTTAGAACTTGTATAGTTTTTTAGAGAAAGATCAGATGTCGTTTATAGCTATGGATTATCTAGGTATTTATATCTTTTAGGTTGGATAAACTGATTCTATCGTCTGAAGATGATCAGGGAATCTATTTTAATATCACGGTTAAGGAACACTATATCATTGACCATGTCTCAGATATTCAGTCTACTCAGCTCTCAGGTCATAGCTAATCTGAGATGATAAGATAGAAAGTGTTGTTTTAATAAAATCTTTAGCACCATCTTGTCATTTTCATTGTCACATCAATTCTGAATCAGTATAGCTGATATCTATAGTTTATCCACATCAATAAGGCCTGAGTCTCGAGAGCCAATTGGTCTATTTGATATATGATCCAATTTGTCTCTCAAGTTAGCATCATATTAGAATCGATCTCTAAAGGATAGATAGATGAAGTAGACATTGATCTATTACAGTCACTCTAGTTCTATTTTAGACTCTATGTCCAGATATAGTATGTATAATAATACTTTGTATCCTTTATTTCGTAATCAGTACATAAATTCTAAATTTTCTCAACAATCACAGATTGACATCTAGCCGTCATGCTTTCGACTAAAGTAGCTGCAAAGTCGAGCCCAATTTGCTCCCATTCCTGTTGGATCAGCGCCTTCAACTCATCCACATTAGAAATGGTATGCCTTTGGGATGAAAGATGCTTCTCCAGCTCCCATCACACATGCTGGATAGTGTTCAAATCAGGGCTTTGAGCTGGCTAGTAATCAAAACCGCTGATTTGATGACCCTCCTTCCACCAACGAGCATAAGCACCTGTGTGGCAGGTAGCACCGTCTTTTTGCGAAATATAGTCCCTCTGATGTTTATCATGCAATTCTTTGAACCGAGGGTGGAAGTGCTTGGCCAAAGTATCGATGTAAACATCTTGATTCATATTACATTCAACAATCACAAGGGAACCAAAACCCTCTGCACAAAAGCAAGCCCAGATCATTACTGATCCTTTGCCTCATTTGGTTGTTTCGAGTATGTTTCTTTGATCATATCGTGTGCCTTTCTTTCGAATAACTCGAGCAGCGCAATCATTGTTTTCGACCCGAAAACGTGCCTCATCGGACCATACTACTCCTTTCCATTTGTCAATGTCCCAATTGACATGGCGAAGAGCCCAATTAAACCTGGATTCTCTATGACGGTCAGTAAGAGTTGGCTTATGAGCTGCCCAGTATGAATTGAATCCCTTCTGGGTCAGATAGCTGATAATGGTCTTTTGGTGACGGTCAAACCAAACGTGGCAGCATAGGCTTAAAACTGAGAAAAAGTAGCAAATGGTTCCTTCTGCACATATCGAACAAGCAATTTGCTATCGGCTTCCGATCCCTTGGGCTTTCTACCTGGACTCTTGCGTATCTCAAAAAAATCATTTTTCTCAATTCCAACCACTATACTTCGTGCAGACTTCTTGTTTACATCTGTTAGTGCTTCAATGCCCTTATAGTTCATGTAGATATTTGTGTGTGAGAGAATAAAGGAAGAACAAGAAAGTACTTTGATAATCTCTTTATTCTTAAAAAGTGGAATAATGTTTCTAAACTAAATAATACAGTGGTTTTTATACAATTTCTAAAGTCTGTGTCTACTCGAATGTGAATGGATTTTACTAATCCTTATTCTCATAAAATATAAGGGAAATAATCTTTATATGACGGTTGAGGTCTTCTTCCAGTGTTCTACCATTGTCCTGTATTTTTACCGTTCCTGAATACAGTTGGATTAGGACTTCAAATCTGGGATGGCTTGATTTGGAACATGTGTAATTTTCTCTGTCCTTTTTCTTCTGAGTAAGCATTTACTGCTTACTGTGTCTTATGTGTATATGAGCTTTCACTCTTTACATTATGTTGGGCTTCTATTAGTTTGGGTTGTATATCGTATTTTAAATAAGCGATTCTTTTATTTGATATCATTTTCAGTATCTACTTTTATTTATCTTATGGTGAAATCACCACAGTTCATTCCAGACTTTTGAAGAAAATAAACACCTCCCCGTACAAATTCATTGTAATAGGCGTTCTTATGAGACTCAGAGCTTTCGTTTGATGTATGGTTCATGTTGTTTTACTTAAAAAATGATGAGAAATAAAGGAAAGAACACCAATGTTCTTCAGGAATTTAATGCATATTTGATTTAGGACTAAACACTTTTCGGTGTGACTCTATATGATTTTATTACATTCCTGAGGTTGAGTGATCATATAATTTCCAATGGTCCGTGAGCATAACCTTAAATTGGTTATGGTAATTACAGTAATAACTGTCATTCGAATTTTCTTTGTTATTCGCTCTATAACATCAGATTAGACTTATTTAAATCTTTCATATCCATTGGTATGCAGGCGGCCATCCAAAGATCATACATAATTAACATATGAAATTACTGATTTGTCTAAGCTTAAAATCGAAAGGTATCTATGAGCTTTTATGAAAATGGATCATTTATACATAGACACTTCAGCTGCATGTCATACCATGTTGTACCAAACAAAAATAAAGATTTTAAGTGAATTCATGCTAGGTTTTTTATAACTAATGTTTTGTCTTTACTTTTTGCTAAAAGCTTTAAGCATTATTTAGTAGTCTCTCAAACAAAAACCTCCAATTAAATTATCTTGGAGTCATCAACTTGTTAAATTCTATGAAAGCAAGCAAACTAATTTTAAAATCCTATTTTGGCGGTTCGATCTTTTTGCTACAATGTGCGGAAATTTCTGAGTATTTGTTCGATAATTTTTGCTCCCTCGTTCACTATTTTTTGCTCTAGCGTACTTTTATTTTGGTAAAACGTTCAGAATTTTTGCTCCAGTGTCCGATATTTAGAGGAAAAACCCAGGGCAAGGCTGTCATGTCTGGGGGGAGAGAAAGTTTAGCAATTTAGAGCAATTAGAGTTTGTGTATCACTTACAACCTTGCTTATCACGCTTCGCGTGCAGCCAATACACCGCTTCTTGTACAGAAGGATGCTGTTTTGTTGTGCAGTTCAGTGTTAGAGTGACTGATGGTTCTTGAAAATACAGAGAGAGTTTCTTGGAAGAGCAAAGTTGTCATTCCGGAAATAGCAATAGTAAGGGCAGACATTTTATCTCTGGAGGTTGTGTTACGACCGTGACGAGCAGAAGGGCACTTGAAATTATAGCAGATAAAGGCACCTTTGATTTCTCTATAAGCTATTTTGTCTTGTTTGATAATGCGCGATCTTGCATGAGTGAGCTTGTTGAAGCAATACACACAAGTCTGGAAGTATAGTATTCGTTTGTTATACAGACAGTCGTATAACTTGTATGCCGATCTTGTTTCTAAATACCACCATATCTAAGATGTCCTCTAATTCTGAAACCTATCTCAATGCCACGATCACCAATCATCATCAACAGTTTCTTTTTTGTATTTCTTTCCCTTTCTTCTTGACATCTTTCTTTTTCGGTTTAAGGTTCGTGAATTCCCTTTCGCGAGAGCAAAAGCGGTCCTTAACTTTCTTGGTATAGTATTCCTGCTTCATGGCCTGTTTAGATCTTTGTGGAGAATCATAAAAGTTTCTGACTGTCTGTCTATTGGCTTGCAAAAAATGATAGTTTGTCTGGATTGCTTCTACAGAACTTGCATTGGATATACTTTTTTCGGACAACACCTTCTCAACTTAAATCAAATTCACATCATTCGCTTTTAAAGCAGCAAGCTTGTGCCTGTAGTTCAAGTTTTGACTTCCAAAGTCAATATCTTCAGCGTTGATGACAGTGGACGACGGCAAAGGCTGAAATTCTTCTTCTTGTTCTTCAGTAGTAGTCAAAGCAGAAAACCTGTTGTAGAGCTTCAGATGATAAACGTATTTTGAATGGAAACTGGCACTGATTCAGTCATTTTAACAACACCATTGTATGTGCCGGAGAAGGTAAAATTGTTAGCAATAGTATAAGCGTGACGCATCAGTTGCATATCTTCAGCTTTAGCAATCGTAGGCTGGCCCGTAATCTGTTGCAGTTCTCTGGTCTGTCTGGGCGTTTTTTGATCTCTTTTTGTCAAATTTAATGCTTTTCTGCGGATATATAGCTGGTATAACTAGTTTGCCAGTTCAGACTTGACTTGTTGAATAGTCAAAACCAACTCACTTCTATCAACCTTCAACCCATCAATGTACGCCTTGATCCCATTTTTAGCAGCATTAATCAACTCTTCATCATTATTGGCATGCGGACGTCGGATACGAGCTTGTATAGTTCTGGAATGTCTTCAATTTGTCTCTGAACACCAGTCATACATTCACAAATTTGAGGACAACAGACACCTGCCTCTTCTTCAGAATCACTACCCTGCACAACAGCAACCTCAGGTTCAAGATTAAGTGGGTTTTTCCAGCCGTGCCTGGCGGTTTTAATCTGTGTGAAGTGGGGTGTGTATAACTCCGAACACTTTCTGCTCTCTTGTGATAAATCAATATTTGTGCACACACATGATCCCACCTTGATGGACAATGCGACCATCAAGGTGGGACATGTTCTTATCATTCATATAAATATCTATATAAATATCTTCTAAATAACAACGGGTTCTTTCTGCTACACATTTATTTTGGTTACTTTAAGTAAAAGCGGTTCTAAGCTATAATTGAACAAATCTACTGTCAAGTCCTTATACAATGTAAGATCCCCAAGCGTCCAAAAGCACAGTGTTTCGCGCTTCGTCCCTGTTTTAATAGCATAATGCTCACTACTGTATTTTCTTTACCTTTTATTTTTATATTTTTTGTTATATGAATAAATATTTACAGCCCTTTAAAGTTCTCTTTTCGACCCCAGAACATCTGCAAACTAAAATCTTGATTGCTGAATTCTTTAAATCTGTTTTTCAGCTGCTTTGACAAACGGTTGGTGTTCCCCAAGAGTTCATAGACTTTTTCTCTCAAAGTTTCATTGTCTTTTTCACGCTCTTTGAGAATATCTTGCCAAGTCGATTAAGGAATGTTGTATTGACGCTTTTGGCCTGTTACATCAGCAGTCTGCTTCATGGGCGCTTTCTCTTTGATACCAAGAATTCTGACATACTTTCCACCAGGCAGCAAATGAAGACGATGAGCAAAAACCAATTTACGACGTCTACATAACTGTTGTATTCTATCAATCTTGAAAAAAGCATTGAAGACAGCATCTTTATGATTGATGTATTTCAAAGGGCCCCTAATGACTCTATTGTCATAGCCAGAAAGTGTCATTTTGTTGTCACCATGCTCGCAGAATGTCTTGAATAACGAATGTGTATCCAGTCTAAAGGACTTTTGCGTTGCAATAGGCATTGGGCAGATTTTACAACAGAACTTAGCATAGCCATCACAGCGCAGCAAATCATTCGCAAGAATTACAAAAGGTAGCTGGTAGCCAATATGAAAGTAGTTTTTTCTTTGAAGGGATGTAAGGTTTTAAGGGTTGTAGTATAAGCAAACACATTTCTGCTTCCTTCTCATTCAAGTCAGAGCGCAGACCTGTCAAGTCTTGTTCGTTAGGCAAATCTTCATCGCGCAACAGCAAACTCTTGATAAAGCCTTTTAAGCCATTCAACCTGTGTCTAGGAGCATCATCATCAGCATCGTTTATAGCATTCTCTTCTTCGACAACATCATTTTCATCTATGCTTGCGTAGTCTTCTGTTGTAGCAGGCAGAACAGTGTGTGTCTCTCCTGTCATAGGTGGTTGGAAAGTAACAGGTTTCGGATCGCTTTGGGGATTCATTGGCGCTTTCCCTTTTCCTTCGTACGGCTGTGTGGGAATATCTAACTCCATGCGACTAGTATGTAGCATACTGGGACCAGCCTCAGCAGAAGCAGTAGAGGGATGTTGAATAGCAGGGATTTATCTTGGACGCTCAAAACCTTCGGCGACATCAGGCTCAGAAGGTTGTTTTCTCTTGGCAGAAGCAGTTTTGGGTTTCTATTGAAAATGGTATAATAGACATAGATGAGTGACTGATTCCCCGTTGTTTAAAAATATACAAACCTTAGTTTCCAGAGCTTTTGTGTATGTTACGATACGTTTCTCACTTTTTTAGGCTCGAGCTTCCCATTTTTGCTTCTTATGCGCAGATGATGAGCTTTTTAATTTTTGTCTGTATTTTGCAAGCCGGTAACGTTCTTTGCGGACTATCAACCTTCTTCTGCTTTGATGGAGCAGTGGAAACCAATTGGTAGGATGACCTGCTTCTGTGTTACTTCCATTTGCAGCTTCGTCTTTTCTTTCTTTAGAGGCATTTTTTCATAGACTTGATATATTCTTGATGCTTTTTTTCTCTTGTAGGAGCCAAATGAATACGTAGCAACAATAACAAAAGCTTGTGTAGGAGAATGCTGATTATCTTGTTATCACCCCACATGACAGACAGATCGGTAATATAGTTAGTCAATGCAGACTCATAGCAGGCCATATGAAGAGTGTTTTTTGGTTGGATGAACTGGTTGACTGAGTCAGAGATGGCTTCCATTAACAGGGTTCTAAAAGGATAATCTGTTTTGGTCTTTGTTTGCAAGCCACGAACCCCATCAAAACCAGACTTCAAAAAATGAATATGTCGGTCAGTGAAGAGAAAAGGAATGTCATTAGCATTAGGAGAGGCAAGAAAGTTGGAAGCATATGGAGAGGCAGAAAAAATCAAGGTATCTTAAAGCTGAAAGTTACTTGGGAAGATGCTTTGTATTTGAAAGCCATTTGATCTATCAAATACTGATTTTCCATTGCGAACAGCAAAAGTTTGGCTTCGGAAACAGGACATTTTCATAAACATGATTGTTTGAAAGTCACTGATAAAGTTGGAGGTCTGAGGCAGTAGTTCAGCAAGCTTAGTATCAAAGAGTTGTCTAACTTCAGGTGCAAGATCATCTCGTATCTACGTGGGAAAATACGCAGTACAGACTTCAAAATATTCTTCAACAACAAAGGGAGCAGGTTCGGTAGGGAGCTTTTCTGAAGAAGGTTCAATGGCTTGAGTAAAGCTAATTGCTTCAGTAGTAGGATTGCTTACAGACTCTTGGACGACATCAAGATTTTGTTGGACATATCTTCTCCAAAGATCAATTGCTCGAGACACTGAATTATCATTTTGAAATCTGTTTGCAGATTCTCGCAAACCGAGGTTAGCATATTTATCTATATCAGCATACAGTCCTCTTGGAATTGGACCAGCAAGAGTTTTTGCTTTGAAAGCAGAGTAGTTTGGCTTCTTTTTGTTTTTTTCACGGATAATGTTATCTCGTAGCTTGGCTTGAGCTACGATATAAAACAGGTCATGAAATTCTTCTACAGACATTTCGGATGCACGTCTCATGCCAGGAGCTATGGTAGATGGTTGTTGTTGCACATTGACAGACAACTAGGGCGCAGGAGTATAACGACCGCCCAAATAGAATGTATCTTCTAGAGCCCTGCGGTAGGACATTGTCTAAGAGGGATTAGATCTAAATATAGCATATTAGTGGGGCAGATATATCAAGGTCAGAATAAAATATATCTTACTTCTTCCAGCAATAAGAGATTAGATGTATTCGAAGAATCTAACAGATGAGGTAACAGAGACAAAGAGAAAAACAGAAACAGGTTTTTTTTTGCCTTTTATATGATAGATTTTATATTCTTTGTTCTCTTTGTGTAACTCTCGGGTGTGACAAACATCTCAGATTTTAAAAATTGAAACCTTTTAAATGTATGTTGCTGATGATTTTTACCCCAAAAAAATCATATTGTTTTGTAATCACAATCTTCATTTCACAAATGGTGCACTTTTTCATTTTCAAAGGGACTTTTTTCATTATGTCAAGCAAGTCAGAAGGTCCTTAAGATGCTCAGTCAGAGTGATGTTACTCGAAAGCATGTCTTTCATTGACTCCTCTAATAGTGTTCCTTAAGCGAACTCCTGGTCCTTGTAAGGATTGCAGGATTAATTTATCTATTGAGTCAAGAGATTAAACAAGATTAAAGAGAGGGTTTTATTCAGTGCAAGGATGGGATGTCAATATAAATTATGTTTGGTAACACAGAACAAGATCTGTATTTGATTTAGTAGTATATTGAATATTATATGATGTATGTTCAATACGATACATCAAGGATGTTACTGGCTTCGTTTCTGAGACAAGGCTTACTTCATTAGCTTGATTGTCTTACTCACTTTCGTTTCTTACTTGTAGTCGAACAAGCTTTCAATCACTGTAATTTTCTTGATGAATTTCTTTGGTAGAAGAGAGAAAATTTTGTAGTTTTTAGTAGTATTCTGTTTGAGCCCACTCATCAAAAGGCATTGCATGTGAAAGCTTAAATGAGCGACGATAATAAGCAATACGATTGGACACTGTTAGCCAATAAGAGTTGTTATTACCGTCGCTTATTAAAACTTTCGTACCTTGATACACTACAAAGTTTTCTGCTTTTCGAGTCTTTTTTCTTTCCTTACTGTTTTTTAACGCTATTAAATGCCTAAGCAAAAAACAAACAAAAGCTTCAAAACTTTGAGATTCTTCTCTACTAGGGGATTTGACAGGAATCAGCAAATGCTTACAAGCTTGTTTAACCGTGCAAACAGTGCAGATGGGATTGATAGTCAAACTATTGAAGTAAGTTATATCTTCAACCTCTCTTATGTTGAAGTCAGAAACAAAATAATTTATGCTTTCCGAGATGACAAAAACAAGAGCTTGTTTTAATAACACTATTCTGGCTTTAAGAGCCTGATGTTTTAGTGAAGAATATTACCCAAGAACGAAACGAAGAACAGATCAGTGAAACAGTTGAAGATTCAGTTGAAGATTCAGTTGAAGATGTAGACGCGGAGAAAACTAGCGACACGCTTCTAGACAACAGTGTTTTGACCGATTATTTTGAGAAACTACAGGCTCGTCTAGCAAACGAAGAATATCCTTTTGAGTACAAAAATTGTACCTTTTGGATTGAGCAAATGATGACCTTTTTTGCTCTTCGAAAGAAGAAGGACGCCAACTATCTGTATAAGCTACGAGTTTTTCTTTGGATTCCGCACCTGTTGAGCAACTAAGGCTTGGAGGGAATAAGGTGTCCTAGGGAAATTGCAAGAAGAGCCTTGAAACGAAAGGTTATAACAAAAAACCACATGCCCGAAGAATTGTGGATATGTTTAGGTGACTAACAAATAACTCTTTAAAAGTATGCATACTCATTCATTTTCAAAATTATAGCTGCTTTTACCTTATGTCAGTTAGATATAGATGTTGTGATCGAAAATGTGGAGCTTCATTTAATGCGCATGACTCAGAAATTGTTGAACAGCTTCCTCTTGAATTGCAGGTGGAATTTCCAGCTATCCTTACTCATCGAGTAGGAATCTCGAAAGCAGTAGCCGACCTTCTCAGACCTTGTATTCAGAACTTAGTTAGACCGGAAAAGTTCCAAAAGATTCTTCATGAGCTTCACATGCTTCGTCATGACAGAGTTGAGCTTCAGTATTTGCTCTCTGAGCACAACAAACAGAGTGGAATTTCTCAGTATTTCTCGAAATCGCCACCTGAGGATTTTTCAACGTTTAATGATCAGAAGAGATATGCTGGCTTTGTACCTACCGGCACGTACATTCGAACTATCTACACGGATATCGTAAAAGTCCTTCAACCAAGAATGGACAAACATATGATGCTTTTAGATGGAAAGATATTAAAGGGTGATTATTCATTCAAATTCCCAAAGCATACGGCCAAAATTGACGACACCAGTGTGTTTACTGGTCTCTACATTATGACAAATGAATATGAGGAGATAGTACACCAAGTATTAGTGCCATCGAAGGCACTATCATATTTGAAGCACTCTTTTGAGAAAATGCGGGAAGCATACTTCGACTACGGGCATCAAATGCCAATCGCTTTTTTCACTGACAATGTGAAAGGTGACCAGTCTTTTGTTGAGGGGATATTCGATTCTTTTAAAGAAGGTGTAGAGCCAGCAGACTTAGAAAGGATAAACACTTTAAGCACAGATAGGTCATATCTTCAATTGCCTTGTGATATCAATATTCTTTATTTATGTCGTGACTTAGATTCCATGGAGATTTCTCTCAGAGCTTTGTTTGAAGAGATCAAGTCGTCAGCTGAGGAAGGAGGCGATGTTGCTACAGGCTTTGATTGTGAATGGGATATCTGTTATTCTGAAGGAATAGATAGCTGTAGAGTGGATGTGATTCAGATAGCATTTGCCAAAAATGTTTATGTGCTCCATATTGATAGATGTTGGACTTCTTTACCCATCTCTTTGATGATGATTATTCAGGATGAATACATAAAGAAAGTTGGGCGGCAAGTAGGTGGTGACTTGAGCAGATTGGCAAAAAGTATGTGTGTCAATTGCAAAGGCAAACTTGAATTGGGATCCTTTTGCTCCTCAAAAAAAGTAGTGTGCTGGGGAAAGGCATTCGGAAGTCAGAACGAGAGACTCAATGATCCTCAGAGATACTCTCTTCCAAGCAGATAGAATACGCAGCCATAGGTGCTTGGACTAGCTTAACTATTTACGAAGCAATCAAGGCTATTCCTGAGACTGGTTCGCGCATTAATTCGAAGAATTGTATACCAGGAACCTTTGTTTCTTTGAAGCCTCGTGGCTTAAAACATGTGGTTGCCTCCGGCCAGATTGAACAAATCAAAGATAACAGGCATGTTGAGAAAGGCTCCTATCTTTTCAAGGTAACCAAAGTCTATATTCCAAGCTACATGGTGAATCCTAAAAATCTTAATAATAGACAAAACAATGAAGCCAGAAACTCTGCAGCTCCTGTTTGTTTGAGCTCATTTTCTAAACTTGGATTTGTTATCAAGGTTTTCAATTCTGATTTGATAACGGCACTAAGAGAAGAAGTACAAGAAGCTGGTAGTAGTGTCCGTCCGCCAAGCCAAAGGATCAGTGTGAGACCGAATGCAGTTGTCGTTACTAGTCTGAACGATTCTGAGAAAAACGTTGAAGTTGTTGAATTGATCAATGATGCAGATGTTGATATTGCTTTCAACACTATGTACCCTGATAACTTTTCTAATGCTGACAGAAAAAGCTTCGAACATGGCTATCGGCTGTTCACCTCCAACTTAAGAATAAGCCATGAGATAGTGCATGAACAGCATGATGACAAACGAGTCTTTACTCGTGTCGTGAAGGATGTATTTCATTTGATAGATATGATAAGGCCTTATAAGCAGCACAATCTTTACAAGGAATTCACTCAAAGATTTAGTGATAGTCTTTTTGTTCTCGATGAAGATGACAAGAAATTGGTTTCAGATGCATTGGCAAAGAATGGTGAAAGCTGGGAAATGAGAATAGAGTATGACCGCAACTGGATTTGGGAAAGAGTCAAACGAAAGATTTGCTCTCCCGCTATACTTCTGCCAGTATTACAGTCTCTTTTCTTTTTCGTTTGGGCCCTTGAGATGCTCCAAATCAGGACGTTCTCTTTTTGACAAAGTATCTTGGGCGCAAGCACTGAGTGTCTTGAAGACTGTGCAGTTAAGCCATGTCTCGGATCCACCAGGTGTCCAACTTTATTACAAGATGCAGAAAAAAGACAAGTATGATCTCACTCTTTATAGATGTGTAAGAGGAACCAATTCATTGGAAGGAGGAGTTCACCAGAACCTTATCAGAAAGTTCGGGTCCTTTGATGCAGGCCCAGAGCTTGCCTCTGCAATGTTAGTTGAGTACCGATTAAGACATAACTTTGATGTTGGAACTTCCAATCGTTTTGGATTAGAGTACAAGGATCATTATGATTCTTGGCTGACTCAGCATCTTGATTATTTGCGCCAAGCTATGCAGATGGCTGATCGAGGTCTAAAGCATTTGGCAGTTGAAATCAATGCCTTGAAATGTCGTGGCTCCGGAGAAGTTTTTGGCATATGCCCTTTGCCAGATGAGAAAATGCAGCGGTTGGGTATTGAGAAGGTGGAAGGAAGTAGAGTGAGTTCGAGTTTAAGTAGTACTGTGTATAACGTAGAAAAAGATCTTACGATACCAAATATCAAAGACACTGTTTTCTTAAAAATTGGTTCCACTCTTCGTGAGAGAAATAGTCGGTATCAGTTTGTGGCAAGTCATCAAAGGACCAAGTATGCTGTAATTGAAGTTCATACTTTAGAAGAACAGCTTTTGTTTGGACGTCTGTTGAAAGATGTTCTTGAGACATCAAATAGGATCATCCCTAACTTTGACCTTCTGGCCAAAAAATGGAACACCTTTTGCGAGGGAGAAAGAGTGTTTTATAAAACACTTAAACATTTAGAAAAGTATCATCGACATTGGAAGGAGCAGAAGCTAGCTCGCACTACTCATCAAGCACATCACAGTACTATCTCGCTAATTCAGTCTCAAATCTGTAAGAAGAATTTTGCTAGTGTACATTTGCCATTGGCAGTACCTTCATTGTCAAGCCAAGACAACAGCAGAAACTTGCTTACAATTTCAACTGCACCTATCGGCATTGTCGTTCCTGAAACACATGTACCTGAGACAACAGCTCCTGGCTATTCTCATTTGATTAGCTATTATAATAGCAACTACTATTATGGAGTTCCTGTACAAAGCATTCCAATGCCAGTACCATTATCTACGCAAGCTCAAGTCAATCAAACCAATATTGCCACATCCTACCATCCTTATTCAAGTGATACAAATGCTTTAAAGAAAACATGCAAAGGATGTGGTGATTTTCTGAGTAATGAAAAAATGCGTAGATCTAACTGCAAGAATCCCATATGTCTCAATTGCAAGAGCAAACAGTGTGAGGGCATCTGGGATAAAAAGAGATGTCAAAATCCCACCTCGATTAACTACCTTTAACTCGTTCAGCCTTATATTACTCTATACTTATTTTACACAATTATCTCTCTAACATCACTATTATAAATATCCAACTAAAACATTGCAAAAGTTCAGTTTATTGTTTGGAGTGCTTGAATAACTCATAATAATGCAAATCCAAAAAAAGTTTGGCTATCGCCAAACTTAAAATTTCCTTTTTTGGTTTTTGGTTTTTGTCCTCCACCTAGTTTTTTTTTATTTCCGCATTTAGTTGTAAGATAAAAATTGCAGGAAAAAAAATAAAATTTTTTACAAGCTAATGACAAATTTCTTTCAACACGCTTTGATTTCAAGCAGCAGGCTTGCGTGTTTTTTTTCATCATCTGTCTTCTAAATCACAGCAACTGCATTTTAAATTTTACTAAAGAAAATGATTGTCCTTCTGAATGCTTTTATTCCATGCCTTCTTCGTAATTTGCTTTTTTTTTGGTTCAATACAGATAAACAGAAACGGAGTAATATTCTGGATAAGTCATCGATTTGCTTTGAAAGCTTACTTTAGGTTATTCGCCTCTTTAGAAAAACAGGGATTAGGCGAATAGAAGAACTCAGCTGTACCTTTTTTTCAAAAAGATAAAATTCAAGGGTGAGAATTTCTTTCTTCTCTTTATTTTTAAAATCCAAACAAAATGCTCAGAAACAAATTCATCGCTACTCCCGAACAACTCGCTGCAAAGCCTCATTTGAGAGAGCTTTTGGACAAGGACGACGATGTTTACCAAGAGTTCTTGGCAAACCACTCCGAAGAAAAGCCCGAAGATGCTGGTCTCTTGATAGCCGGAAAGGTGGCAAAGGGTTGGATTCCTACCCTCAAGACTCTCTTTGGTCCGTGAAGACTCCCAGGGGAAGAAGTCCTTGGAACCAGTTGGTCAGCAAGCGGTTCAAAGGTGGCCAAAAGATGAGCCAAGGGGACATGGCCCAGATTCACCAGGAGTACAAAGAATTGAAGTCGGGTCAAACACCTGGCTTTGATGAGCTTGTACAGACTACTCAAGTCTCAAACATTAAAGCTTCAACCTCGGACCATAACGCTGATCGTGAAACCTTTCACCGTCATTTGGCCAAGGTTAAACCCTTGTTTGAGTACTTGAAGCGGGAGTGCAATGTTCACATTGCCATGGTGTATGCCACCGACAGAGCTGGCCAATTCGATGATTTCGGCTTCTATGCTAATAGCAGTAAGTAATGCAGAAAAATCTTACAAATTTATAATAACGATTATTTTTCTATCATTCAAGGCATAGGCAAGCTCCTGGAGGAACGAATCAACTCTGGCCTGGACAACTCTGGCCTGGACAACTCTGGCCTGGACAACTCTGGCCTGGACAACTCTGGCCTGGACAACTCTGGCCTGAACAAAGAAAGGGTACAATCCATCTTCTACAGGATGATCGTCCGCAAGGGCCAAAACCCCGACGACCTCATACCTGGTATGTAAAGGAGGCAATATGTTATTAAGCATCTAATTCTTTTTTCTTATTTTTTAAAGGTAGAAGTTGACAATGGCCCCGTCGACCTTGCAGCCATCGCTTTAGAAAAGCTTCAAGTCCGTTCTTTTGAAGACATTGAAGTAAGCGATGGTTGCAAGGGGAAAACAAAAAAGCGGAGTGTCCTAGAGGAATACATCAAAAAGTCGGTGAAAGCCCTATTGGGTAAGTACATATCAGCAAGAAATGAGTCAATGTTGACATCCTTTGTAGAGTGTCACTACAACAAGAAACTCCCCCAGGTCGACTGGTTGGAGTTTATTAACCCCAACAGGGCCCAGTACTTGGAACCTTGGCCCCGAGTGGAAGGTGATCTGGTTGGGGCAGATACAAACTTCAAAAGCTTCCCCTTCCAGATCTAATGGAGTTAGCGATCAGCCTATTCAAAGGTCAGATCAGAGTTGTTGATCGCTCTCGCCTTCCACTCAAACAACAATAAACAGTCCTTTTTTTAAAACTCAATTGTAATTTATTTTACGCCCCATGTCTTAATTTTTATTTTTGTTTTTCTTTCCGATTTACGAACAAAATTTAGAGTCTATACAGTCTGTGATGTAAGTTCTTGCCTTTTGTGCTGTTTTTCTCTCTCAATCTCTCTACGAAATAGCGGTTTTGCTTGCTTATGTTTTCTATCAAACGTAGGTAGGTTTGTGTTATCAATAAGCCAGAAGTCATCTCGTAAGAATGCTGTAAAGTTTAGTCCCTTTTGCTGTTGTCCTTGCCGCCACGCTGCAGTCTCTCTGCTACCAGGTATGTATTTGCTACTCTATATGATTGACCCCTTGTTGAATGACACTGTCGTTGTCACGCACGCCTACACATTAGTGTAGTTTGTTACGAGACACGATTGGTTTGTACTTCTATTAAAGATTGTTTGAAATATTATAAGCCTTTTTAAAATAAAAATGTTTAAATTTCTTCTATATATTTTGTTATTGTTTTAAAATGATTTTACAGCTTCAAGACTGACATAAGCTCGTGACACTATCTTGTGTATAAAAAACAAAGAACCAAGTTTTCATGAAAAAAAAACTGCCTAAGCAAGTCCAGTGATACTAGCTTATAAGTGAAATATTGTTTGATAAGAGTTTTATTATTGTGTTCAAAAAATTTGCTATTCTATTGAAGCAAAGGCAACGTTTGATTGTGACGAGTCAACTGTTTGTGCTGATAACTGCTTGAAGGGCAAGGAAATATATACAGACGTGTAAGCTACTTTCTGGACGAGATGAGCCGTGGAGGGTTCTTGCTAAACAGTGATGCAAGAAAAAAGCAAAAGGAATGCATCTGATGAAACTGCCTGTGATTACTAACAAGTAGAGACGTAGCAAGGAGCGCACTTCTTCAAAATGAACTCCTTTAGAGATGGTGGTTTATGTTAGGCTTATGTTAGCACATATACAACATCTCCAGATAAACAGCGAAATGAGGTGGCGTAAAGACAAGGATAAAGAGAATGAAAAAATTACTACAAGGGTAAATTAGATAAAAATATGAGTCATAGCAATTCAAAGTAATAAAAAAAAATTTATTTCAAGTACAGATAATTATGTCTTTGGCTTATTAGGTGATAAATTATTAGCCGGTTATGGTTGCAAGTATTCAAAAGTAACACTTCTACTCTTAAAAAGACGTTGTCGAGTTGCTCGCTTTAAGTGGATTCCATGCTCTAAACTTAGCAGAAACTATGTGCTAAATTACGCAACAAATAGTCCATTCTGCGATATCAAGTTTTCAATAGGCTTTAAACAAGTCTCCTGGGTTTGTTATGTTGGCAGGAATTTCACAAGACATATTTCTTTGAGCTATTCAGTGGTAGCTTGTTGAGTTACATTACTGTTGTTGAATTTTTGAAAGCTACATGTATATAAGTCACATTTTGCAGCAATGGCTTCTTTAAACAAAAGGTTTATCAGTTACTAAGAAGTGTAGATATTCTAATATTTGAGTTTCGGAATGTGAATTTAGCCCTTCACATTTTAAATGAATAGCCATCAATGAAATGTAAAAACTACTACATATGAGCGAGCAAGTACAAGTATTCACTAAAAAAATCGATGTATACCCTTTTCTGACAGCAATCTCGCATTGACAAAAAAATGACAGCTTTCTACCTTTTTTTTTAGTTTGATTGAATAACAGGCATATTTTTTATACACCTGCTTGAAAACGCAAGTTTTGAGATATTTGAGTGAGCTTTTCTCAAGTTAGTTGAAATATTATTTTAATGCCTTCCATTGATTCTAAGCACATTAGGGTTATTAGAAAACTAGTTATCTCAAATTTAAAAGTTGGTTTTTCACCTCGTATCATGATTAGAGACATTAATCATACAAAACATCTCAACAAGTTTACATAAAATGGTTTTTTTTTCATTTTTTCTCTTCGTTTTTTCTGCTTTTTGGTACAGTTAAACTAGAAGTATAGACAGTTTATATGAACTAAGTCTTGTCATTTGATAGCTATTTTTCGTAGAGTTATCGCATTTTATGCGTTCATGATTAGCATAATTTATTAACAGAAAAAGCTTTGAGAGTCATAAATAACTATTTTTCCCTGCTATGTTTCTGGATTGCTTACTTCTAAATAGAATTTTAAATAAACTGTACCATTCAAAAGTTGCTCATGATGAATTGTAGAATAATAAGTGCAAAGTGTTTTAGTTGTCACAAATCATCTTAATTTCTATTTTACAAAAATTAAATTAATAAATGATTCAGGAACAGAAACAACCTTTTTTTTTCTTTTCTTTTTATAAAATTTTTATTCCAACTCATTCATACATTCGATTACCACTATGCCTAACAGCAAAAGAGCTTACAAGTTACCCAGGTTCAGATACCCCAAATTCAAGATGGAAACTTACGAGGAAATGGTTGAGGAATATTACAGACGAGGAAAAGAAATAGCAGAAAATAGAAAAAACCACAAGAACAAGAAGACCTTTTGAGGCAAGAAAGAGGCAAGAAAGAGAAAGAAAGAAAGACAGAGAAAGGAGAAGGAAGAAGATGAGCGTCTGGCCAGACAGACGTCTTACGCCATCAATCAATTTGATGGTGTAGACCAAAACCTGGATTATGGCCTGGACATGGATGATGGTAACAACCAATGGGTTGATGTAGAGCAGACAAAGAAAAATCAGGCTGCTCAAGTCAACAAGCAATGGGTGGATGAGTCTGATCGACTCAAGAACTTATTTCTCAAGTCATTTGAGCTCAATGATGAGCTAGACTTATCCTAAGTCTGTAATACTCCAGACAACCAGTTCAAAGACCGATCTCTACTTTACCAAATAATGCAAAAAGCAATTAATATTGCTAGTATCAATAGAAAATATAAATACTGTGAACTAGAGAATAAGGATAACTCTTTATCTTACTTATTCTCTACTTCACAGGTAATAACATATTATAACATTATACATATAAATAAAGGATCTTACTTATTCTCTACTTCACAGCTGAGTTTAATGTAACTGTTGGATAAGCCTTAAATATTACAAAGTCAAGGTTGACTTTGGGACTTTTGAATGTTGCTGTCATGACCAAAGACATGCTGAGCTGACTCTTTATTTCTTGAATGGTATGTTATATAGGTCATTGATTTGATTGTGTTTTCTAAAACCTTTTTTCTGTAAATTTTTAGCAATTCAAAAGGTTGCTGTCAAGTACTGTCAGTGTCATCCTCTGATTGACCAGCTTCTGCTCAATCAATTGATGCCTGGAAGTCTTGTCACACCTAGAAAAGCATTCCACTTTGCAATGCTAGACTACCTGCATCTTCTTAAAATGAATGGTCAGGTTTCGAACAATTGCTTTGTGAACATTTCGAACCAGCACTATAGCAAGTGTAATGATTATGGGTTAGTGAATAAAGGAAAAACAAGAAAGTACTTTGATAATCTCTTTATTCTTAGAAAGTGGAATAATGTTTCTAAACTAAATAATACAGTGGTTTTTATACAATTTCTAAAGTTTGTGTCTACTCGAATGTGAATGGATTTTACTAATCCTTATTCTCATAAAATATAAGGGAAATAATCTTTATATGACGGTTGAGGTTTTCTTCCAGTGTTCTACCATTGTCCTGTATTTTTACCGTTCCTGAATACAGTTGGATTAGGACTTTAAATCTGGGATGGCTTGATTTGGAACTTGTGTAATTTTCTCTGTCCTTTTTCTTCTGAGTAAGCATTTACTGCTTACTGTGTCTTATGTGTATATGAGCTTTCACTCTTTACATTATGTTGGGCTTCTATTAGTTTGGGTTGTATATCGTATTTTAAATAAGCGATTCTTTTATTTGATATCATTTTCGGTATCTACTTTTATTTATCATATGGTGAAATCACCACAGGTGTCAAGATTTGATAACCGTAAAGGAGTTGACTGGGTGAATATCCAGTTGATTCATTCACCAGGATTCGTAATGTCAATAGAGCAGGATCTACATAACGGTCCCATTCTTGAATGTCTCGATGTTCAGCACATAGCTTTCCCATAATCCTCACTAAGGTTTGATTCAGTCGTTCGCAACTTCCATTGACTTGTGGTCTAAATGCAGTAGTGTGTATGCTCTGGCACCCAATTTGCTTCAGAAAAGTAGTCGTATATTCAGAAACAAAATTACTACCACGATCCGAAAGAATGTAACGAGGTACACCATGACAGTAGACTAAGCATTGTAAGTAGAAACGCACTGTTGTTTTCTCATTGATGTCGGCTACAGCCAAAGCAATAGGCCATCGTGTCAATTGGTCAATCCCCGTGAGAATGTATTTGTTGCCTGATGAAGTTTCTTGAAGTGGACCCACAGCATCAACACCAACTAGGTAGAATGGTTGAGACGGAGTCTTGATAGGTTTAGCTAGATTAGTTCTGGAAAATCGAGGTCGAGCATGCTTCTGACATATCATACAACTAGACACCATTTGTTTTGCCTTGCTATGGATATCATCACAAACGAAATTATCAGTCAAGAGCCTTGCCAGATTGCGTACTCCTAAGTGATTTTCTTTGTGCAGCTTCATGATAATGTCATTCTTAATAGCTTCATGCAACAGCTTTCTTCCAGTTGACTTTTCCAACAAGTCTTCACCAGCAATTTGATACTTAGCAGCTTGACGACGTATCTTTTGCTTTATGACTTTAGTGACACCAACAGGGTAAGTGTTGTTGAGTAGATAGTGATATAAAGCCACGAACCAGGGATACTTCATGAGCAAAAGTGTAGGAATTGATAAAAGGAGAAGAGAAAATGTATTTTGCTTGATTTGTGAATTTATAAAAATAATAAAAATATGAAACGATACGGTCCCCATATCATTTCGCCAGTGTCCAGTTTGTGTTTCGTGTAAGATAGAAATAGCCATACGAGTGTGAGTACCATTCAGTAGTCAAAGGATCTCTGGTAGGAGTCGCGATAGACTATCCGCTGGGTTGATCTTGCCTGGAATATGCTCGACTGTAAAATCATATTCCAGCAATATCGCTGCCCATCTTGACAGTTTTACACTTGGATTCTCTGATCTTAGAATGTGATACAAGGCTGAAATATCAGTGCGAAGTATGAAGTGTCTTCCTAAGAGATAATGGCGGAAATGCGTAACCGCCCAGACAATCGCATAACCTTCCAGATGAACTGCTGCATAATTCTTTTGAGCTGCAGATACCGTTTTAGACACATAGGCTACCACCGTTTCGCCCTCTTTATCACTTTTGGGTGATTGAGATAAGATATCTGCGAATCCTTTTGTTGAGGCATCAGTTGTCAGTATTTGGATTTCTTCCTTGCTTGGAAATGCCAGTATGGGTGGAGTCATTAGCGCTCTCTTCAAGAATTCAAAGCTATCATGTTGCTCCTTTTCCCATACAAAGGCTTGACCTTTACGAGTCAGTTTGCTCAACGGTTGTGCAATGGCTACATAGCTATCTACAAAACGCCTATAGTAGCCAGTCGTACCGAGAAATAACCGTACTTCATCCAAGCTTTTAGGAGTAGCAAAGTTTGCGATCTTGTCCATGTTTCTTGAGTGAGGATAAATGCCCTCTGCTGAAATTTCATGTCCAAGATACTTGACTTTGGGCTTGAGGAAATGACTTTTCGTTAGGTTCAAACGCAAGTTGTGCTCTCTGCATTTTTCCAACACTAAGCGGCAGTGAGCACGATGCTCTTCCATGGTTTTGGAGAATATGATCACATCGTCAATGAAGACAAAGACAAAATCACCAATGTATGGTGCTAACAATATTTGCATCATTCTCTGGAAAGTGCTACTTGCAGAGGTCAGACCAAAGGGCATTACGTTGAATTCATAACAGCCTTGTAAAGTCACAAAGCCAGTGTATTCCTTGCTTTGTTCATCTAGAGGAACTTGCCAAAATCCGCTAGCACAATCAATAACTGAGAAAAACTTATTTCCTCCCAAGTGATCCAACAAGTGATCAATGATTGGTAAGGCATAACCTGACTTGACCGTCATAGAATTCAACTTTCTATAGTCAATGACTAACCGCAATTTTCCGTTATTTTTCTTGACGAAAAAACATGGGCTACACCATAGTCCTGGAGATGGTCTAATCAGATTCAATTCCAGCATCTTTTTGATCTCTCCTCTTAGAGTCTCTTCTTCATTCCAAGTCAAACGGAAAGGTTTTGAACGTATAGGAGTAGGTTTGTCATCTTTCAGTAGAATATCATGATTCAAGAAGCTTATTAATCCAGGTCCGCTCACTTCAACAAACACATCTTTATACTGATTGAGAACATTCTTTATTTCAATATCTTCAACGTTTTCGAAGGAGAGCAGTTTTGCCAATTCAGCCTCTTCGTCCATGATGTCTTGTGCATATGTTTTGACTTCAATTTTATTCTCATCCTGAGAGACATCGTTCGTAAATATGGTAACAGCAAAGACTTCAGCGACATCATTCTTCTTCTGAATCGTAGTATTGACAATACGATTGGAAGCACCACGCAATTCAGTTACTTGACCAGTTGAGTTGGGTATGCATATGGTGTCATCAGAAACTCTGAGGGTTATGTCATATTTCTTAAGCCACGTCATACAAATGATACAATAGTCGTTATCGTGTTGTGTAATTTGAGGTTGGATCCAAAAGTGTTCAGGACGATTATGACCAGCTACATCCAATGGTACATTGGCACTAACTTTGGCAGGATAACGATGCTTCTTATCGTCAAAGGACACAAGTACCATCTCGTCCAAGTGTGTTGGTTCAATGTTCAACTTCTTGGCAAGAGCTTCGTTGATGACGCTGACACCAGCCCCTGTGTCAAATATACATTCGATCAAGCGCCCATTGATTAGCACCGGAGCACGTAGTGGAGCATTAGAACGAATTGTGTTGATGTCGAAATCTTGAACATCACTTGTAACGATGCAAGAATCATTGTCATCACTTTTAGTACTTTCCGATTCTTCCGAATCAGAGTCTTCATAGTTGGACTCGCTATCGGATGTCCAGGCATATGCTGATCTCTTATCATCATCCAAAGCAGCTTCATCATTGGATCTATGGTCTGCTTGGCCAGAGGTACTCCAGGTGCTTAGAAACTCAGCCTTGTTGATTTCCATAGGAGAAACAGCATTACCAGGTTGAATCATTAGATTCATTTCAGCCTTTTTCTTTTTGGTAGCCCTCATCGTACGCACTGCAGCCAAAATGTCGTCTTGAGCCTCTTTATCGTACATGACCCAGTCTAACATAGATTGGCTTGAATTGGTACCAGCAAGTGCCGACATGATCTTTCTTGTATCCTTTTGCAATCGGAGATAGCGTACTGGTTTTCTTTTTCTTGGTTTGGGCACTTTCGCACCAGCATTCACCTGAGGTCTATTGACTTGTTTACCTTTATCCTTGGGACTCATAGGACTAGGATTTACAACAGTTTGACCATTGATGGGCGGAATTTGTGTGTTCGCTTGCGTTTGCGGAATGACCGTTGGTACGTTCACTGCGGCAGCTGATGGATTGATTGCTTGGCCAGCTACAGCACGTACTTCATGTATACTAGCCCCTTGTTGTGGATAAGGATATGGAGGCGCAGCGTAAGGAAAAGGGGTTTTGCTTGAGCCTTGACCACCTGCGTCTGATATCGCCGTCTTTCTCTTTTTAGCCACCGCACTATATACAGGCATTTGTGGTATGGCCTCAATATAGTGAATTTCATTGTTCATGGAAGTAGTAAGAGGATTTGTTTGTCTAGGTTGCACATCAGAACCTCCAGTGTTTACTGATGTGCTAAGCCTTTTCCCGAATGTTGAGCAGTGTGATTCTGGTTTTCGGCTTTGAGAACAAGACAGTCCACCTTTCTATGGCCTTCCTCTTTACAATGATAGCATGCGATGGGTCTCTTTGGGTAGGAGCTTCTGTTTGCGTTGTTATTCATAGTAGCATTGTTCCCAATATTTTTGGCAGCATTCAGAAGGTTAATCTTCATTTCGCGAAATTCTTTGACCAATTCGCTCATCACATCAGAAGAATTCTTCTCAGATGCAGCATTTTCTGGTTCTTTCTGCGAATTAAATGGATTGAAACTGTTTTCAGGAATAACACTTGAGATAGCGACAGGAGCGTTGCTTGTACCAGTCAATTAGTACTTCTTGAGTATCTTTTCCGCCTTGATCGCCTTGGCAATGACATTGGTTAACGGAGTGCTTTCATCGACATCACCTCGTTCAACCTCGAGTGCAATATCAGGACGAATAGCTTTCAAGAATGTACGCTTGATCATACGTTCATCAGTGACACCGACGAGTTGGAAGAGTTCTCGCATGCGTATTTCTATATCTTCTACAGTTTCACTAGAGCTTTGCTTGATACTGTTGATTTGATCCCACCAGATCTCCGTTTGTCCCTTGCAGTATTTAGCCTTAAACGAAGTCTTGAAGTCCTTCCATGTGAGAGTTTCAGGGTTAGGATGGGTCAAATTGAACCAACAGTTCGCTTGGTCTACCAGGTGATCGGCAGCAATGATAATCATGTTTTCATCATCAAGGTTACCAAAGCTCTTGATACGGTCAAGTTTCTTAATCCAATTGATGGGATTCGTACGACGAATATCCCCAGTAAAATCAACAGGATCACTCATGAACTTCATGAGATAGGGTGACATAGCAGATTGATTTGCCAACGAACTACTAGTACGAGACTTGCTTTCATTCGAATTGTTTGACATGTTGAATAATATATATAACGGTGTAAAGTAATGACTGAGATAATTGATGTGTGTTCCAAAATACCGAGATGATAGATTTCTTTTCCACTTTAGCCGCACCAAAAAATGTCAAGGTATAATGGTGATTCAGTCAAAGATTTGAGGGAGTTGGTATTTATTGCGAGTAAACCTTGAAGCCTGATGTACAAGACATAAGTAAGTTATCGAACAGAAAAATCAAAAGAGATCTTCAACTTACAAGTCCAGTACAATCAAATTAGAAAAATAGTAATCACAACAGAGATAGTTAAAAGTAATAATAAAAAAAGGTATAACTAAAATAATCTAACATGTTAACAGTTGCTTTCCAATTCCATCCTTCTTCAGATAACTACCAAGTATGTTCTTTCCAAGAGCAACCAGTTACTAAGACAAGACCAGACAATGACCAAGCCAAATGTTCAACAGTTCAGTATTTTCAGTTCTTCTTTCTTCACGATACAACAGATCCTAAGACAGACTCAATCTTCCAAGATATTCCAGAGCTTCTTCAAGATCAGACCTTATGTGAGTTTTCTTTTTGCAGGCGTTCTTCTGGTTCAAAGAAAAGATAGAAATAAAATATAGATGTTTGAATTTATTGATAAAAAAATAATTGTCTTGTTTCCACTTGTTTTTCGTCCCTCTTCAAAAGTTCTCTTTTTGTTCGTATTTATATTTGCTCGGCTTAATCTTCCTTTTGGAGGTTGTTTGTACGTAAGGCAAATATAAGAAAACGATCTCATTAAAAGATAAATAAAATAAAAACAAGATGTGAGAAAGTAAAAATAAAAATAAAAATAAAAATAAAAAATAAAAAATAAAAAATAAAAAATAAAAAATAAAAAATAAAAAATAAAAAATAAAAAATAAAAAATAAAAAATAAAAAATAAAAAATAAAAAATAAAAAATAAAATATAAAATATAAAATATAAATGATCAAAACAAAAATAAAAGGCAAGGATAAACAAAATAAAAATAAAGGTGTTTGTAGTAAATAGACGGAAGGCTTGAAATAGACTGATCGTGAAGTAAACAAAAGACTTGATCTGGATGCATTGATGTCAAAATAGAAAGTAAGCTGAATCTGAAATTTGGAAAGCCAGCAAGGCTGCTTCATCGAAACGGCGATCTTCTCTTCGTCCTCAAAAGGATGACTTTCATTCACCGGGCCAATAAGTAGCTCTCCACGTGACTTTGTAGTGCGTAAAAAACATATTTTGCAATTCAACCACCAGCTTGTCAAACTCGTGTCCGCGCGGTTGGTTAAGGTGAATGTTAAGTTTATTCATGCAGGCAAGAATAAGGATACTGTAAACGATCCCATAAGTCGGGCAAAATAAGATACAGATATCTGAGATTGAAAGGAAAGATACAAAAAAACCCAAAAGGGGAAAAATAAAATAAAAAAAGAAGGAGCTAGAGCAAGGATTGAACGCAGAACGAACTATCCTCGGTTTTGGAATGATTAGAGGTTACAAGGTAGCAGAGGTCAGAATTGCTAATGCTTTGGCTAGATGAGAAGTGGTGAGTTGAACAGCGGAAGGGCGAGAGAGAGAGAGTGGTGAGGTTGAGCAGTGACAGAGGCTGACAGGAAATTTTGGAAATGAATTTAATTTTTTTTTTTGGATTTTTGAAATTTTGATACTTTTTTTTTTTAAAAAAAATTTATTTTTTTTCTGTTTGCTTTAGTAGATTTTTTTTTTTGTTTTTTTGTTATTGTAGAAGCCAATCGTAGAAGAGCTGACCCTTATCGGGTTTAGGTTCGAAAGGCTCTTGGCTTTTGTGGCAGATCTGGTCGATGAGGTAAAGAATGTTCAACAGATCAGTCCAAAGAGGTTGCCACTTTTGTATTAATTTTTGTTTTTCTTCAACAGTTGTTGGTTTTTTTGTGGGTAGTTCCCGAAGAAGCATGTCGAAAGGATGGATGTTGTTAGGGGATGCACGCTGAAGGTGGTCCCAGTATGAAGGTGGTATTGCTGGACAGGTAAGGAAATGGTATCGACTCATTTCGCCTCCACAATAGCAATCTGACTTTCTACCAGGTAACCAATTCATCCGCCACCTTAGTAGTCGTCTTTGTTCTTTCCGAGTCATAGGTAAGAAAAGGATGGGATCTATGGAAAGGTCGTGTCGACAAGCTTGAATCATCTTTTCCGAAGAATTGATGAGGGCTTGCGACCGAAAAGAAGAGAGAATTTGTTTGAGTACAGTATGATCAGGTTTTGTAGAAGTATCACCAATAAACGTATTGTATGTGGGATTTTTCTTGCTGATAAGCGACAAGCGACTGTATCTGTTGTTGGTGTTGTGAATTTGAGAGATCAGGGATTCCGTTGGGAGCCGTGGAAGGCGAAGGTTGTATTTGGCGTTGAGCACATACCACCGTTCCACCATGGTGGGCAGGTTAAGCATGACTCGCAGCGCTTTGACTGAAGAGGTATCATGACCACCGACGATAAGACGAAGGCAATCATCTTGCATACGCTCAAGAGCAGGCATGTTGGTAATGTTGATATTAGTGATGCAGAGGCCATATTCGATTTGAGGACGAATGAATTGTCGATAGACTTGCATACTTAGTAGAGGAGAAAACCCGTTTGACCGGGCGCCAATGTTGTGAAGACGGTACATGGACTTTTTGACCTTGTCTTTGGTGTAGTTGATGAACAGCTGAGTGTCCGTTCCACGGTAGTTGAATTGCATGCCGAGATACTTGAAAGTATCAACGGCGGGTATAGGGGTGTTGTAAAGAGTGTAAGTATTAGAAGGAGAGGAAGGGGGTGAAATGATGGCGCATTTGGATGGCGACCAACGATATCCGAGAAGGAGTGAATGCTGTTCAGCTTTGTTTAGTAGATGCTGCATTTGAGTATGATCAGCAAGCAGAGCTACGTCGTCGGCAAAGAGAAGACAGTTGATAGAGGTAAGCGGTATTGATGAGGTTGAAGGGGTGTCGGAGCGAAGAAGTTGAGGGAGTGTATTGATATATGCTATAGAGATGGGGACCAAGGATAGAACCTTGTAGTACACCCGTAGTAGGAGAAAAAGGAGAGGAATGGTAGTTATCATTGATGACCTCCACTTGCACATTATCAAAGAGGCTTTTCAGCATTTGTAACAGCAAGGGATCACATCGAGGGTGCATAGGATTCCAAACGATGTTACGGTCAACAGTGTCATAGGCTTTTGCAATATCAAGAAACGCAATGGTTGGATACCTGTAGTGAGATTCATGATAGCGGTGGACGAGTTCATCTAGACAGGCAGCTTGATCCAAGGCACTAAGGAAAGGTTTAAAACCTCCTTGTGCAATGTCAATGAAGTTGGTCTGGTCGTAGAGTGGATGTTGTAGACAGTATTCCATAACCTTTCGAAAGACCGAAGTCAAACTAATTGGTCTATAGCTTGAGGGATCCAGAGGATCACCACGCTTGAAAAGCGGCACAACTTGAGCAGTTCGCCAAGCTATAGGGGTATACCCGGTAAGCCAGCAGGAACGGAAGAGGTTGGTAAGGATAGGACTGAGGATGTGGGCAACAGGCGAGAGCATCTCGGAAGTGAAGTGATCTTTACCTGGGCTTTTTGACGTGCAAGACGTCTTATGGCTGCTCTAACGAGATCGATAGTGAAAGGACTATTTTGGAAGTCATACTTACCCCTATCAGAAAGGTTAGTACCAACCGTTGGATTAGATCTTAGGTGGAGGGGTATATTGATTGGCCGAGGTAGGGTATCACCATCATAGATGGTTTGCAGGAAAGTGGCCATCTCATTCACTGCATGTTGGGGGCCTTCTGCATTACTAAAACGGTGTTTACTCCGAGTCTTAGACTGGATAATCCTCTTTATAGTAGGCATAGCGGCGAGGGGGTCGTTGTTGAGATCAGAGCAAAATTTAAAGTAGGCGAGCGCTCTTGCTTGGCGAACTCCTGCTTTAAGTTGATGATCAGCATCTTTGTATTTATTCCACCATATTGGTTTCTGTATACCAGCCGACTTGCGCCAACGGGTATAACAGGCCTGGCGGAGATTTGCATGTTCTTGTAATTTTGGACTCCAAAACCATTTCCAAGTCTTGGGACGAGGAGAGGCAGAGGTAAGGATAGTATCCAAGGCATAGTAGATTGAGTCATAAAATTGTGAGCATAGATATTCGATAGTATCGGCATTAGCCTGGGTATCGGTGGTAGAAAAAGGAGTGGAATGGGTTTGGGTTAAGAAATCTGCAAATTGACGGGTAGTGTAATTGAGATTCTTGCTGTAGAATTGTTGTTGCATAGTAGTAATGTAGGCTGTTCGAACAGGCATTTCTGAAAGTCTACTGAGCTACCAACGTTTTCGTAAAGGTTCTGGAGGGGTATCACCACGCACATCATGATTCACCCAAGTGAAGGAAAAAACCATGAGTTTGTGATCAGATCCAAGAACCGATAGGTCTGTACGTATGTCTAATTTGGGATGCATAAGAGTGGATTGTGAAATAAAATAGTCAACAATGCTGGTTTCAGTAATGTTGGTACTTTCTTTGTAGACCACTCGAGTTGGTTTGGCATATTGAAGGAGTGGGTTGTAATTATTGAGTGTATGTTGGTTAATGAAAGTGGAGAGCTTGTTGCCTCTTGGATTCCATCTGCTGTCACCTGTTAGCTTACCCATGCGGGCGTTAAAGTCACCACAAAGAATAGTGTTCGGAGTCAAAGGGATGGAGTCGAGGATTTGCATAGCGGTTGTATTATCTAAGGAAGGGGAAGGGGGTAAGTAGACACAATGTATTTTTAGGCTGTCTAAATGACAGGTCATATAATATTTGGATTTTTGAGTATCTACATGTAATTTGTTATATTTAAAGAGAGGGTTAATAAAGAGAGAGATACCCATCTGACAACGATCAGAATTGATGACTGGTTCGCCGTAAATGTGAAACTGTTGCCAGTGGGTGGGTATAGATTTATCTGGAGGGAGCCAGGTCTCTGTGATAAAAGAATGTCGACATATATACAATAATACAGAATGGAGTTAATGGCTTCTTGACGAAGTTTACCATTGGCATTAACACAGGCTATATTGAGTTTCCTCATTATAACTCGGTTTCCATTTCAGTAGTTGCAATTGGTGGGGTGGATGTGGGTTCAGTATCAACAGCGGACTGTGATACAGATGTGGTGGAAGGGGTGACGGTAGTAGTGGTGGTATTAGTGGATGATGCAGTTGAGTTGGCTGCTTCTATTGTGAAATTAGACAAAAATTGTTCATGTTGTGTTGCAGTAATAAGGTTTTCTTTCAAAAAGAAAGAAGCTACTGCTTTCGAAATATGATCCCGAATGAAGGGAAGGGCACGAACAAGTCTTTGGTTGTGTTTCTCTGTTGCGATACAAGTTTTCTCTTCGACAGACAGAGTGGAATATTCCGTATTTGTAAGGATGCTTGGATCCACAGGCGAGAAGTTGGTTAATGGCTCTATTTTGGCTTTTTTGAGAGTGTCCATTAATTGTTGACGGTAGTCGTTATAGACCAAAAGGGCAACTACGTTACGAGTGGGATAGTGAATATCCAACACCCGTCCGTTAGTTACACCAAATGTCTTTAAATTTTGTCTTTGAATCTTTCGACTAATTCTAGATTTGGATGGATAATAGACGTAGCTAAAACCATTGTTGTCAGAGTTTGGTACGGAAAATGCACGTACAGCAGTGTTGATTTTTTTGGTTGTGTTAGTATTTTTGTTAGTGTTTTTGTTAGTGTTTTTGTTAATGTTTTTGTTAGTATTTTTGTTATTTTTTGTTTTTTGTAAGTTTTGTATGATTTTAGTATAATTAAGAGGAGTTACTGATCGCTCTTGAATGCGCTTATCAACATCAAACTGATGAGCGTATTTGGATTGAGCGATACCAGATACAACTGGAAATTCAGTATCGTCGCCCATAATCATATCCTGATCCTGTTGATGTTGTTGTTGTTGTTGCAATGTGATCATTGCTTGTTGTTTTTGTTGGCTGAGCAACTGATGTTCTAGTTCAGCATTTTTGCTGATGTACATCTGCATTTGGTTTTTGATTGTCTTGATTTCTTTTTCAAGATCAGACAATTTGTCTTGTAAAGACAAAAGCATTTCCCTTAGGAGTGCAATCTCCTTGTCGTTGATGGTGCTGTGAATATCACCATCGCTATTGTTGTTGTTGTTGTTGCTGTTTTTGGGTTGACCAATTTTGACAGGTGTCGCAATTGGGGTACCTTTTTGAGAGCCATTGCTGGTATCGCTAGCAACTCTCGAGCGCTTTTTCGGCTGTTGGGTTGTTTTGGGAGAGGTGTTGCCGATTGATGTTGTGGCACCTCGTGTTGAAAGCTGGATTGCTTGTTGAATCGCCTTTTCAACAGAGGCAAAGGTTGGCTTATCCTTACAAATAGTGCATCGAAACACTGGAAGTGCAGGAGTATCTGTATTGTTGGCTATGTAGCCTAATGTACCGGCCTTTGAGCAAGGGGTACAGCTTACCAAGTGATGGTATTGAAAGAATTGCTTCATGATCTGTTGACCATGAGCTGAGAGGTCGGGAACTGATGCAGGTCGGGTGTCTGACATCGTGAAAAAATATTTTTTTTTTGGTGTTGTACGGTTTTTTTTTTGATGTAGTGTTGCTGTATTAATTAATGAGGTCGGTGATAGTGGTAAAAATAAACTTGTTTCTATTTCTGGTCAACTTCGCGTTAAAACCGTTGAAAAGTAGAGCCAGAATAGAGGAGAACAAGCAGGAAAGAAGTTGAAAAAAAGTGTTGAAAAGTTGCAAAGAAGTGTTCCAAAAAGCCAGGCCTTTGAGGAAGGTGTTGTAAAGAAGTATCCGTAAAAGGAAATAAAGGTGTTGTCCAAAAAAGGCAAGTAAAAATGTCCAGAAAGTCACGTGTTTTTTCGTCGGTGTTTGAAAAAAGTGTATATAAAGAATATACCCGTTTGCGCGTGACTTACGCGGTTCTTAACCTCGCGCGGTTGGTTAAGTGGTATAATCTTCGCCTGCCACGCGAAGGGCCGGGGTTCGATTCCCCGACCGCGCAATCTTTTGATTTTGACCACTCACGCGATTAATTTTCAATCAAGCCTGCTGTTTCAGGACAAAGGATAGTTTTTGCAGTAACTTGAGAAAGAGAACAAATGGATATTGTTACAGGACGTAAGTAGTATTTTGCCAGTAACGAGTCAGAGTCAATGATACAATAGAACCAAAGAGAAGAACGATTGTTATGTAATGAGCACCACGTTGTTTAGGTAACGAACCTTAAGAAGAGATATAAGTGAAAAGAAAAGATAAGTAAATTAAATGAAATATATAAATGATACAATGATTAAGCGTATTAGCAGTTAATCAAGGGAAGTCTTAGTAATAGAAAGCCTGTCTATGCGGCAAGGTTAATGTCAAAGTATATAGTAAAGTTAGCACTGCGGGAAAAATTATATCTGTTTTATGTCTGGAAAACCCTATTCTGGATATTTAACCGACAAAGTCGGTTAACGACACATTAAGAAATGAAATAGACTAGTCTGTTTGGGGGTTTAATAGGCCTTTAACCGACAAAGATTTAGCAGCAAAAAAAATGTCGGTAAAAGGGTGTTTCAGACTTTTAACCGACAGATAATTTATGTCATTTAAAGGGTTTTTTGGGCTTTTAAGTGACAGATAATACACGTCGGTTAAAGGGCAATCCTCTAATCTCATTTGCTTCTTTGAATAAAGCAATCTTGATGTTATTGGTCTAAAGAAACCTTTTGTGTTTCCTTCGGTCTTTAGACTGTCTAACTCCCATAGGCTCTCCCACGTTACATTTTTACACAAACATTTCAAATACACTCCTTTGCTATTTGACCTTGGTTTAAAGATGTATGCTTTATTTAGTACTCATTGCTTTTCTTTATTGGCTGATATGCCTTCTATTTTTACTCATTTATCACTCGGTTAAAATATAATACGTAAAACGTCATTTGAATTCATTTATATTATTGGTTTATTTAATAAAAAAATTGTTTATACGATCGATCCATTGGATCTTTATCCGTACATCATTGGCTAATCTAATGCTCTATATACTGGGTCCCCATACCCTTCTTTACCTCTTCACCCAGGCATAGCTGTGGTAGTCTTTACATACTACACTTACCTTTAGATACATCGTTTTGATAGTATTTTTCTTGCCATTCATTCAGAATAGAGTAAAATCCATCTAGATCTCTTCTTGTGACCAATAAACAATAGATAGATAGCAGAAAAGAACTATCAAAATAAAGAAATAGTCATTAGAAACAATCGAAAAAAATGAGCAACAAATAAGTTAATTACCTATCAATGACTATGGCCACTAGCCTTCCAAATAGAGATAGAGGATAGAGCATCTATTAGATAAATCCCAGTTAATATCAGTAAAGAAACAAACATTTGTAAACTTTTTTCTTACTTACAGTATAACAAATAATGGAGCTCTTTAGCTCTTTAACCCTTCAGACACATCTTGAGGATAAGGTAAGTAGCCATCAGTTACTACGGAAAACATTGTTAACTTTGCTTCAAAAAAAGATGATCGATCACTTACCCCTTCTTACTAAACATAGCACCAACTAAAACGAGTTACTTGTCTTGCCATACTATACATTGATTCATATTAATAAACAATTTTTTGTGAGGAGACTCATACCATGAACCACTCAGAAAAGTTTTAAAACATCAAAAAGAAGCAAAAGAAAGAGATAAAGAGTTCAAAAAATTTTAATTGGTTTTTAGTTACCTGAAATTCTATTCTGATCTATTCGGCGCTCAAGCCAAGTTTCATTTAGATTTCGAATGTGTCAAATTACTTTAGAATAAAACGACAAATGCTGCAAGTATAAAAGACTTGGTAATTGATTTCATTTTGTTGATTGTCTTTTTTCAAATCAAATTTCAATTAGCCTCAAAACATGTCCTACACTACCTCTTCCGACAATGCTAACAACAATGCCGTCACCGTTCCTATTCCCATGGCTAACGCTGTCAGTATCAGCGGTATTGTGTCCACTCCTCGTCAGAGCAATACAGTTATCAGTAGAGAGGTGCAAGAGTTAAAGCGAGCTCTTAAAAGCACCAATGAGCAGCTTAGAAATGTCGAGACCAAGAACAACCAGCTGTCTCGCCAAATGAATGAAATGAATGAGAAATTCGCTACTAATTCGACTACCATTAACACAAAGTTTCGATTCCCTGGCACCAAAGATGACTTAAAGATACTTCGTGTTAGTGTTACTCATATCATTACCCTTTAGTTTTACTGACCGTCTTATTAGTGTCTTGTAATTGATATTGAAAGAGAACAGATTGGTGAAGATAGCTGGAGACTAGACGAGACTTTGATTGGTGGCCCTTACAATGGACAGAAAGTAAAAGCAATCATCAGTAACATTGAAGTACATCACACGACTTCATTGTTCTCAAAGGCAGAGTCTGGAGCTCTACAGACAGAGCAAACTTCGTAAAATATGTACTTGGCAACGTTTCAACAACATCCCTAACGAAAAGAGGAAGAAAGATTTGCCAGAAGAAGCTAAAAAAGAAGAGCTTAGGAAGAAGAACTATGCGACCCGCAAATCGCAAGTAAGATATTCTCATTACAAGTTCTTATGTTTCGCAACTGCTAAGACAATATTTTGATAAATAGATCTTGAAAAGAAGAAGAAGTACATATAGTAACTTCAAGCATCGTCTTGAAGCTTACTATAGAACGGATGTGAGTGCCTTCAGTACTCGTTCCTGAAATAATCTCGGATCAAGAAGATGAGCTGGATGCTGATGGTGAAGAAGTAAGATCAAGAAAGGCTCCAAAATACAGAACAGAAAAGGTTAGTAGATTATAGCAAACTATTGTAAATGTATTAACCAATTTGTTTGAATAGTGCAACGAGTTTTTTGATGAGTTGGATGCAATTCGCAATGCCAACCTAAAGCCAGAACCGTCATGTATACCTACAAAGACTGGTTCAAGAACTCGGAAGGAGTCACGCGCCATTACTTCTGAGACACTTGCTGCTTTGCCAACTTGGGCTGTTGACGGCAGCTTTGTTTAGGTTTCTTTTGTTTTCCTTCTTACTTTTTAACTATTATATTCATGTGCAATAATATTTTGAAAAAAAAATTATCCTTTGTTCGTTACAAATTTTATTTGGTAAATCAACAATGACGATGATGTTTGGAAAAGATATGTTTAGTATGTGAACTAGTGAATACATTTTTTGGACTGGCAAAATTGAATAAGACTAATGTTTTCGTATTCACACTGAAGAGGACGCATATAAGGTCCAGTGTACTGAGATAAGTTTCTTTACCGTACGAGGATTCTTGAACCAGTGAACGAAAGCAAAGTAATGGTTCATATAGCATATTTTGCCATTGATATCGGTAAATTGTGCCTGATGACAAAAAAAAGTATTCGACTGATCCAGCACGCAGATGCTCGGTAGTGTCGGTGATATTGACTCCTTCTAAGTCATCGTTTTCAAATCATCATGGCGAAAGGGCATTGAAATCGATGCCGACATTGCTTCCTGTTAGTCTAGAACTGTAAGTGGATTAAGTACATCGATCTTTTTAAACTTTTTGACGTTGTTGATAACGACAATGAGTGTATATATTGTCTTCCGTAATATTCAACTAAACATTGAAAGTGTGCTGGTTCCAAGTGCTTAGGAGCCCCTCGGGCCCAAGCGAGAGGCACTCTACCGTCCTTAGTCATAGATTCAAAGCCCATAGAATTTTCATCTTTTTGTGAATATTTGATTATATCCCCTAATGAATAAGGAATACCAGGTCCTATGATACCCTGATCTTGCAACAAATCCTCACTTGTTTGAATTACATTGTTATTGTTTTCTGTAGTTTGGTCATTTCGTGGTTGTTTGATGTATATGAAAGAAGAGTATTTCTAATAAAAACCAAATAAATATGATTGATGCTTTAAATGTCTTGATTTAGTTGTATACTCTCAATTGATTATCAGCATGGTGACAAAACTCTCTTTTGGCACTTTGATTTCTAAGATTTTGAACTTTGACTGATAAAGTTAAGATAGAATAAAGAGCTATTCGTAGACTTGCAAATTTCACAGTTATTGATGTATATCATATGCCAGCACTGTTACATTGTGAGTAAAGGCGATGATAACGAATAAACAATAAACAAAAATGGCCAGATCATGTTATGCTCTGTTTAAGTCTGGAGCGAGAATTTTTTTTCAGAAAAGGAGCGGAAATTTTGTTTTAATCCGATTTCTTTTCGTTTTTATTTTCTCTTTTTTATGGATAAGTTTCTCTTTCATGTTGCATCTTTAATAGGCATGCCAAACAACAAACTACGCTTAGTAAATCAACTATGAACTTAGTGTGCATAAGCATTAGAAAATTAGCGTGATGATAACGTAAGCAAAAATGTTAAGTTTTTTTTGTTTTTATTCTAAATATTTTTTAAATGATATTAATAAATATATATAGATTAATAATAATAACAAAAGAAGACAAAACGACTAAGAGAGTTCATTTGAGAGGTAATATCAGCATCATTCGAGAAGGTGATTGCTTGCATTTTACGCATGTACGTTTTCTCAAAACCATGCTTGGGATTTGTTTTGATATTTTTCAGGAAGAGATTATTCCTTTCAAAGTTGAAAGCCCAAAAGCAAGAGACTGGACCCCATTTGCGTATGCAATCGCGGAGATGCAGCATCAAATGGAAGTTAGGCGGACGATTCAGAGCCGTAGGCTTGTTCGTATTTTTTCAAAGTTTAGCAGATGAGTATGAACTACATCATATCAGAATTTTTGATGGCACCAGAATCAAGGATTCGAAGTGCATGGATCAACTCCATCATGTGCATGTGAACAGAGGCATCAAGAGCGGGAGGACAAAGGAGAGCATGGGTCATAGAGGTCACAAAGTCTTTGAATTCGACTGCTTTCACATATGGGAATCCATTTTTAGTTATTTTCTTTGACATTGGATTGCCAGGAGCCTAAGGATTAAACCTCATATGGCATCGCATAACCTTTTGAACCTTTAAATAGGCATCTTCTGGCATCATCTTGGACCAAAGCGGTCTTGGCTGCACCAGATACAAAACGTGCATAGGCTCGATGGCCAGCAAGTCGTAAGAAAAATACGGCAACTCGAACAGCACCGAACAACGAACACCACTTCCTTGTTCCAATTCTTGTCTTTTTTTTTGCAGTCTCGGCCTCCTTCCAAGCACAAGAGCTTGCTCTGTTTATTCTACCGTTCTTCTTCTCCATTGTCGCAGTTCCAGCTGCAGTAGTTTCTTTGATGCCCGGACCTGCAAAACGAGGGAACTGTGTGTGGCATAAGTGACAATCGAAATTGCTGTTGAATGACATGCTGCTTGCTAACTTTTTTGTTGCTGGAAGATTTGAGCAGATTGTAGCCAAGCATGCCCTGACTTTATTATTGACAACTGAACCATCTTTCATCACCATTGTCATCTCCACACCTTCTAACAACACGAGCAACTCATCCACCAATGCTTCAAATAATAATTGAACGTGGTAGTTGGAGGCTCTTGAGGCCCAGGAATGACTCCTACGATAACATGTTTTGCTTTAGGTCACGACCATTGGCTTTGGGCAGGTTCTGTATAGTGAGGTAGATGCATCCTACACTATATTGGGCATTGAAGGGACCAAACCAGTCGACATTTACAGTGAGCAACAGGTTGTAGTCACCGAGGAAAGCAAAAGGAAGAGGATCGTTTGGGAGTGCCTTAAATTCGGAGAAACCGGTACCATCGTAGATGTCAAACATATAGCCGGGAACAGTCTCACGTTTTCTCCATTCGTTAGTCTGATCAGCAAAGCCTTGACGCAGAAAGAACTTTTTGAGTGTTGAAATAACGGAACAGTAGGGATACTCTTTTTGAGGCACAAGCTTTGGTACCTTTTTAGTGCAATCATAATCATAGACTTTGCCTTTACAGTATCTTTCTGACTTTGCTGGCTTGAATGCTGCTTTCTGTAGATCTCGGTTACAAACGATGTCATTCTCTCCAGGTTCGTTCTTTTGGTCGTGAAGATGATGGCAGCTAGTACAAACGTTGTAGTACTGTATACCATCATTGCTCAGTTTAAAAAGTTGGCTTCTTTGTAAGAACGTTGTCAATGTCTTTGGGAAACGAAAAGCATCGACTTGGATTTCTAACAAGCGGTTGAGATCTTGCATGTACTTTTCGATTTGATTGCGAGGAGTGCTGTTATTGTACATGTCAGTGACTAGCTGAAAGAGGATCTTTGAGGAGGGGCTTTGAGGAAGTTTGTCAGCTAAGTTGAGAGAAGAAATGAGTTAGCGTTAGAGTACTTGTACTAAATTGACTGCTCTAGAACTACTTACACAAAAGATCAAATTCAGAAGGTCCAGCAGACTTAGGCTCGTGCTCGGGCTCAGGCTGAAGCTCAGGCTCAGGCTCAGTTACAGTTACAGATTCAACAAAGGCATCGACAGGTTCCTCAACTTCATCAATTTGCATTGGATCTACTGAAGATTGGTTTGTTAGTTCCTACTCGTTATGTAGGCGTTACAGTTTAGCAAAATTACCAGAGCTAGATGGTTGTTCGACTAATTCGCTTGTTGGATTAGCAAAGTATGGAGTGCGTCCGTTGATTTTGTTTTCTATAAATTATGAGGTAATGAGTAAGAATTGAGGGCGAATTGGCTGAAATAGATGTAGAGCACTTACTGTTGGTTTCAAGCCATTCTTGATAGGGCATGTTATCGTACTTGTTGGATTTTTTGTGAGAACGATGGGTAGAAGGCTTGATAAATTTGGCCTGTTCAGGTCTGCATTTGCAGATGTCACAAAAACAGTAGATCAAAGTGTTTCTAACAGGAGTAGCAGGCATGTTAAGGTAAATCAAATAAAATATCGAATAGATGGCTGTTTTGCTTTATTTTTCTTTGCATCTTTTATATCTTTTTCTTCTGCCTGAGCTACAGTCTATTTTTCACTAATCAAAAGGATTTTACAGAATCTTATTTGTTCCTTGAATATAGACAAATCAAAAGTTTTACTGATTAGAAATCATTGATTGGAAACAATGTCTTTGAATCATAAATGTTTTTCTTCAATGTATGGTCCCTTTCAGTCAGTAATTATTAAAGCAAAACATGTTTCGAAATTTGGTATTTGTTGATAATGCTTAACTTTTTATTCAATCTGATATGCATATCAGCACTTCTAAAGCTATGTCTGTAGATTATAAGCTGTTTTCTTTATCCCTTTTGCTCTTATTTTAGACAGAATGCCTTCCTAATTTATCATGAATAGATAAAATTGTTAAAGCACAGATTTGCTCCGTTTAAAATGTGATACTGAACAAGTCCGAAAATCAAATAGTTTTTTATTGGTTAAAATCGTAGACTTTTTTTTAAAAAAATGAAATTTAAAGTAGTCACAATAAAAAACTGGAATTTGTTAAAAAAAAAAGCGGCTCTTGAAACCGATTCAAAGAATGTTCAAATTGAACGCTTGCAAGAGCATAGAAAATGATGGTAAAAGTAGCGTTTTTTTTTTGCATGGATATACTCTAGATAGCTACATACATCACTGTTTTGAATTTCATTCAGTTTTGACCAATTTTCATAAATTTACATTTTACTGTTTGAAACGACCCCTTTAACCGACTAAATTTTTTTGTCGGTTCTATGTCGGTTAAAGGGGTCATTTTAAGCAGTAAAATGTATTTTTATAAAAATGATCAAAACTGAATGAAATTTGACGCAGTAATGTCTATAACTATATAGAATGTAAATATGTAAGAAGATTGTTGTTTTTACTATCATTTTCTATGCGTTTAGAAGCATTCAATTTGAGCATTTATCGACTCTAATTTAAGAACCGCCATTTTTAACAAAATCCAGTTTTTTTTATTGTGACCACTTTAAATTTCTTTTTTAAAAAAAGATGTCGATATTTTTGACCAATAAAAAGGCATTTAATTTTTTAAATCGCTTAGCATTCTGATTTAAACAGCGCGCAGCTGAGCTTCAACAATATTTTTGAGTCATGACAAATTAGGAAGGCATTATGTCTAAAATAAGAGCAGAAGGAATGATTAGAACAACTTACAACTTACTGGTACAGCTTTGGAAGTGTTGATATGCATATTCAACTGAACAAAAAATCAAGCAGAATCGACGGATGTCAAGCTTTAGAATATGTCTTGCTTTAATAATTGTTGACAGAAAGGAACCAAACATTGAAGAAGAATATTCATTAACCAAAAACATTGCTTCCGATCAATGATTTCTAAGCAAAAAGACTTTTGATTTGTCTACATTCAAAGAACAAATGAAATTCTGTGCAATCCTTTTGATTAGTAACAGGGTAGTGGCAGTTCAAACAAAAGAAAAAGATATAAAAGACTCACAGAAAAACAAAATAAAACTACTATCCATCTCACATTCTATTTAATTTACCTTGAAATGCCTGCTATGCCTACTAGAAACACTTTGATCTACTGTTTTTGTGACATCTGCAAAATCAGACCTGAAGAGGCCAAGTTCATCAAGCCTTCTACCCATCGTTCTCATAAAATTCACAACAAGTATGATAAGATGCCCTATCAAGAATGGCTTGAAATCAACAGTAAGTGATCTATCTCTGATTCAGTCAATTCACATTTAATTCTAATTCTTTACCTCTCAATCCATAGAGAACTCAATCAACAGACGTACTCCTCATTTCCTTAATCCAACAACTGAATTGGCTGAACAACCATCAAACTCTGGTAAATTTGTTAAACTGTGATGTCTGCATAAAGAGAAAGAACTGATAAAATTATCTTCAGTAGATCCAATGCAAATTGATGAAATAGAAGAGCCTGTTAATGCTTCTACTGAGCCTGAGCCAGTAACTGCAACTGAACCTGAGCCTACAACTGCATCTCCAGCTGAGTCCGAGCCTGAGCCTGAGCCTGCTACACCTTCTGAATTTGATCTTCTATGTAAGTAGTTCTATAATAGCTGTTTTAGTACAAGTAGTCTAATACCAACTCGTTTATTTTCTCAACTTAGCTGATAAACTTCCTCAAAGCCCTTCTTCCAAGATCCTCTTTCAGCTGGTTACTGACATGTTCAACAACAGTACTCCTCGCAACCAGATCGAAAAATACATGCAAGATCTTAACAGTTTGTTGGAAATTCCAAAACGATGCATTCCGCTTTCCAAGAACATTGGCAACGTTCTTGAAAAGAAGCCACTTTTCAAACTGAGTAATGATGGTATAAAATTCTACAATGTCTGTACCAGTTGCCACATCTCTATGAACAAGAAGAACCAGCCTGGAGGTGAGATATTGTTTGCAACCAAGACTTCAAAATGCAGTATTCAAGCCAAAGAAGTCAGAAAGATACTGTACAGGCAAAGTATATGACTACGTTACACAAGAGAGTTGCAAGACTTGTCCCTCAAAAGAATATCCGTACTGCTCAATCATTCCACACTCAAAAATTCTTTCTGCGCCAAGGTTTGCTGACCAGATTAACGAATGGAAAGCGCGAGACTGTTCCTGGCTATATGCTTACATTTACGATGGTACTGGTTTCGCTGAGTTAAGGCACTTCCAAACGATCCTCTTCCTTTCGCCTTCCTCGGTGACTATAACTGCTCCTCACTCTGAACGTTGACTGGTTTGGTCCATTTATGCCCATTATAGTGTAGGGTGTATATACCTCACTATACAAAACTTACCTAAAGCCAACGGCCGTGACCTCAAAAAGAACATGATACTCGTAGGAGTCATTCCTGGTCCTAAAGAACCTCCTACCTACGGCATTCAATCATTACTTGAAGCCATTGGTGGATGAGTTGCTCGTTTGTTAGAAGGTGTGGAAATGGTAATGGATGAAAGATGGTTCAGTTGTCAAAAACAATGTAGGGCGTGCCTAGCTACAATCTGTTGGATCTTCCAGCAACCAAAAACTAGCAAGTAGCATGTCCTTCAATAGTAATTTCGGTTGTCACTTGTGTCATACACAGTTTCCAAGCATTGCAGGACCTGGCAACCAAAGAAACTATTGCAACTGGAATTGTGACACTTGGAGAAGAAGAACCCGAGAGAAAACAGAGGCAGCTCTCGTGCTTGGAAGAAGGCTGTGACAGCAAAACACCGACAAGAATTAGAGCAAGAAAGTGGTGTTCGTTTTTCGGTGCTTTTCAAGTTACCTTACTTTCCTAAGACTGTTGGCTATTGAGCCTATTCACGTTCTGTACTTGGGTGCTGCAAAACTGCTTTAATAAAATGATGCCGGAAGATGCTTATCTGAAGGTTCAAAAGATCATGCAATATCAATGGATTTCAATCCCCAAGCTCTGGCAATCCTATGTCAAAAAAAGATTACAAAAACTGGGTTCCCATATGTCAAAGCAGTCGAATTCAAAGACTTTATGACCTCTATGGCCCATGCTCTCCTTTGTCCTCCCGCTCTTGATGCCTCTGTTTACATGCACATGATGGAGTTGATCCATGCTTTCCGAATCCTTGATTCTGGTGTTATAAAAATTTCCGACATTGATGTAGTTCACACTCATCTCTTAAACTTTGCCAAAAATATGAACTTGCCTACGACTCTGAATCTGTCCCGCCCAATTTCCATTTATGCTGCATCTCCGCGACTGTATGCATAAATGGGGTCCAGTCTCTTGCTTCTGGGCGTTTAACTTCGAAAGAAACAACTCTTTCTTAAAAATGTAAAAATAAATCACAAGCATGGTGAAAAAACATACAAAATCGTATGAATACATAATATAGAACCTATACTAAATCACCAATCAATCTTCTATTCAATATAATAATGTTATTTACGTTCCAATGAGTCTGACATCGAAAGCTTCCATTAGTATTCTCGCCACCCTTAGTGCGTACTTGAACTATCATGATTCTGGATATCGACATCGAAGAATCATTTTATACATCAACAATAATCTAGATATTATAAACATCCTACTTTCGAAAATATAAATAGAGAGATAATTAGAAGTAGGATTAGATCAGATCACTTACTTTTGTATTGGATACCCCTTTAAATCTACTTGTTTTTTTATTATTTTAGCTGTCAACCTCCCTTCTAAATGCTGGATACTCCTTAATGACTTTCCATTGTTTTTTTTTTATATATTACCTACATATACCTATCAATATCATTAAAAAAATTTAGAATAAAAACAAAAAAAACTTAACATATTTGCTTACATTATTATCACGTTTATTTTCTACTGCCTATGCATACCAAGTTTATGGTTGATTTACTACGCGTAGTTTATGGTTTGTCATGCCTATTGAAGATGCAACATTAAAGAGAAGCTAATACATAAAAAAGAGAAAACAAAAAAAGCCAAAAGAAACTAGACTAAAACTAAACTTCCGCTTCAAATTTAAACAGAGCGTGACACGTTCTTACCATTTTTGGTTTATGTTTTGTTTGTTACAATTGTCTTTTGCCTGTAGCGTAATAGTGTTGGCATAATGTTATACACCAATAACTGTAAGATTTGGAAATCTACGAATAGCTTTCAGCCCTATCTCAATTATATCAGTTAAAGTTTTAGAGTTTTTCGAATGATAATGCCAAAAGAGAATTGTGTCACCATGCTAATAATCAATTGGTAGTATCCAACTAAATCAAGACATTTAGAGCATCAATCGTATTCCATTTGTTTTTTATTAGAAATACTTTTCTTTCATATACATCAAACAACTACGAAATGAACCAAACTACAGAAAACAACAACAACAATATTATTCAAACAAGTGAGGATTTATTGCAAGATCAGGTATCATAGGACCTGGTATTCCTTATTCATTAGGGGATATGATCAAGTACTCACAAAAGGTGGAAATCCTATGGGCTTTGAATCCATGACCAGAGACGGTAGAGTGCCTCTCACTTGGGCCCGAGGGGCTCCTAAGCACTTGAAACCAGAACACTTTCAATGTTTAGTTGAATATTACGGAAGACAATACAGTAAACCGATTGTCGTTATCAACAACGTCAAAAATTCAAAAAGATCGATGTGCTTGGATCCACTTACAGTTCTAGACTAACAGGAAGCAATGTCGGCATCGATTTCAATGCCTTTCGCAGGATGATTTCGAAAACGATGATTTGGAGGTTCAATATACAGACACTACCGAGCATCTGCGTGCTGGATCAGTCGATTACTTTTTTGTCATCAGGCACAGTTTACTGATACCAATGGCAAAACATGCTACTTGAACCATTACTTTGCTTTCGTTCACCGGTTCAAGAATCCTCGTACCGGTAAAGAAAATTTATCTCAGTACACTGGACCTTATATGCGTCCTTTTCGATGTAATACGAAAATGTTAGTTCTTATTCAATTTTGCCAGTACAAAAAATGATTCACTAGTTCACATGTTAATACAACCTTTCCAAAATCATGTCGTTGTTGATTTACCAAATAAAATTCTGTAACAAACAAAGGATATTTTTTTTTCAATATTTATTACAAAGATTTAAGAAAAGGCTAAACAGAATTATTATCAATAGCCCATGTTGGCAAAGCAGCAAGTTTTCAGAAGTCATGGTGTGTGATCCTTCCGAATTCTTGAACCAATCTTGGTGGTATAAATCGACGGTTTCTGGCTTTTGTGTTGGCGTTGCGAATTGCATCCAACTCATCAAAAAACTCGTCACAATATTTAAGCAAATTAGTTATTATATTCACAATAGTTTGCTGTGGTCTACTAACCTTTTCTGTTCTGTATTTTGGAGTCTTTCTTATCTTACTTCTTCACCTCAGCATCCAACTCATCCTCTTGTCTGAAACCATTTCTGAACGAGTACTGAAGTGCACTCGGCATCCGTTCCATAGTAACTTGAAGCGATGCTTGAAATTGCTGTACGTGTTTCTTCTTCTCTTCAAGATCTATTTATCAAAATATTGTTGTTAGCGATTGCAAATTTGAGAACTTGTAATCAAAATATCTTACTTGTGATTTGCGAGTCGCATAAATATTCTTTCTTTGCATTTCTTCTCTAGCTTCTTCTGGCAAATCTTCTTCTTTTTTTCGTCACGAAGGCTGTTGAAGCGTTTGCCAAGGACATACTTGACAAAGTTTGCTCTGTCTGTAGAGCTCCAGACTTTATCACGAAGAATAATAAAGTACGTGTGATGTACTTCAAAATTGCTGATGATTGTCTTCACTTTTTGTCCATTGTAAGGACCATTGATTAGTGTCTCATCTAGTCTCCAGCCATCTTCGCCGAGCTGTTCTCTTTTAATATCGATTTAAGACACTAAATAGAAACGATGAGTAAAGCCGAAAGAATAGATTATGGATAGTACTAACACGGAGTATCTTAAATCGTCTTTAGTGCCAGGGAATCAAACTTGGTATTATGGCAGTGAGTTGGTAGTAAATTTCTCATTCAAGTCACTCAGCTGGCGAGATAGCTGGTTGTTCTTGGCCTCGACACTTTGAAGCTGCTGATTGGTGTTAGCAAGGGCTCGCTTCAACTCTTGTACTCTCTGTTGATGGCCGTGTTGTTCTGGCGAGGAGTAGAGACAGTACCGCTGATGCTGACAGCGTTAGGTACAGGAATGGGAACAGCAACGGCATTAGCGTTGGTGTTGTTGGAAGTGGTAGTGTGAAACATGTTTGAATTATATAAAATGATGATAAAGACAATCAACAAAATGAAATCAGGCACAAAGTCTTTTATACTGTCAGCATTAGATACTTTGATTTGAATTGATTTGACACAATCGGAATTTGAATGAAACATGTTTAAACACCAAGTGGCTTAGGACAAAACATTTAAATCGTTAAAAACCAATTAAAATTTTTTAGTTTCTTTTTCCTTTCGTTCTTTCTTTAAACTATTTATAGTGGTTCATGGTATGTATCTATTACTAAAAATAAAAAGAAAACAATTATTAATATGAATTACTGTATAGTATTATCGTGCAAGTACAAGTTTTCGTTCCTGTTACTTTTCGCAAAAAAGGTAAATGATAGAATCTTCTCATTGAAACGAAGCTAACGCTTTCTTTTGATAGTCATAACTATTTACCTTGCCCTTCCTAAAGTGTGTGAAGAAAGCCCAATCCTTTAATACTCTCAAATTGTAAGTAAAGATAAAAAAATAAGATGCAACTGAATAAGCTCGATCTAATTTTGCATTTGATATATTTTGTAGATGTTCTATCTGATGGATCTTACTGCGAAGGTGATGTTTATCATAATGAAAAGGTAAATAATTTCTAACATTTGCGTTTGCAATGATTCTAATAACCCTTTCTTTTTATTTCACTATATTCTTTTTCTTTTACAAAGATCGTCTAATGGCCTCAAGAAGAGATACAAACTGCTTCTGTCTTATTCTGGTTCCCTGACTGAATAATAAACGTATAGCTCTGAAAACAACGGTTCTAAAGGTAAGCACAAAATATGAATACTGCAATACCCAAGGCTAGGTAAAGAGGTACAAATGAGTACGGGGGACCCAGTATATTGAGCATTGGATTAGCCAATAATATATGGACACAAATCCCATAGATAGATCGTATATAGTAATAATGATTATGAATAAACCAATTATATAAAAGAATTTAAAAAAAGCCTTCCGTAATATATTTTAACCGAGTACGAAAAGAGTAGTAACGAAAGCATACTAGCCAATAAAGAAAAGCAACAACTGCCAAATAGAGCATACATCTTTACACTAGGGTCAAATAGCAAAGGAGTGTAATTGAAAAAATTGTGTAATAATGTAACGTGAGAGATCCTATGGGAGTAAAGGGATATAAAGACCGAAAGAAGTACAAGAGGTCTTTTAAGCCAATGGTATCAAGGGTGTTTTAATCAAGAAAGCAAATAAGATCAAAGGATTGCCCTTTAACCGACATGCATTATCTGTCAGTTAAAAGCCTAAAACACCCTTTAACGGGCATAAATTTCCTGTCAGTTAAAAGTCTAAAACACCCTTTAACCGACAATTTTTAAGCAGCGAGAAAATTGTTGGTTAAAGGCCTAATAAACCCTTAAACCGATTAGTCTGTGTTTTGTCTTTTTCTGTCGTTAACCGACAAAGTCGGTTAGATATCCCAAACAGGGTTTTTCAGATATAAAACAGACAAGCTTTTACCCGTAGTGTGGTCAGAACTCCGTCAATATTGATTACCATATTCGGAAACTTTCAGAATATAGGTTTTGAAGCTCCGGCTACAACATATTACAAATTTGGGCCCAGTGTGCACAGGCCCCCTTTTAACCTAAACAAAAATAAATTCAAGCATTAGAAGCTTTCTATACACTACCTTCAATTTGGAGATCGGCTTGTGCTGGCTTCATTCTCATAGCTCATCAGGCTATTGAACGAACCCTCAGCATTTGGAATTTCTTCCAAATCAATCGAAGATGCAGCCTGTTGAATATCCTAAAGTAATGTCAGTAAAAATGATTGAGAAGGATCACATCAAATTACCCTCTTTCTTCTAGACTGTCTCTTTGAATGATAGAAATGCTTTAACATCTCTTCCTCCAGCCATGAGTTAATGCAAAGATCTGCAGGTGTTGTATACAGCCTACATTCTACCCTATCTGGGTTATAATACAGACCTAAACGTGCTCACGGCTCTACAGTTATAACTGGCTATAGCTTAATTGACATCTAAACTCAGTCTAAAATAAAAGATCGGATCACACTTCATTTGTATCAAGTACACTTGGATTGAAGCACAAATAGTGAATTATGGTTTATACACAAGAGGTACTCACTCTTTATCCATTACACCAAAAATAAGCTATTATCCATGTCACTCAGTTAAATTAAGGATTGTTACTCAGTTAAATTAAGGATTGTTACTCAGTCATCGTAAAAAATATAAATACTAGGCACATATTTGAAATAAACGCGGATCAGATTCAGATCTATCTTTTTTGGCCGTTCTGGTTCTAATCGACTTTATTTGTCTTCACCTTTTTGTTATATTTTGTGCCTGTTATATTCTACGAATATAACAGCAGGAATGCTTTTTGTTTTATACAATGACCGGAGGAAGTGATTAGCCTTTTCTTTTTGAACTTTAGAGAGATTTCGATAGGGTATAGCTGGCCAGTTCACATCACTCAAATCCAAATCTTTAGTCATCATATCAACGGCTACAGACCCCAAAGAGACAATCATCTCCTTATACGAATTTAACTTGGCCAATTTTGCATCGACAACATTGCTGTTATCGTCAGGGCTGATAACAACAGCATCCTTCAACCAGCTTTCTATAAAATACTTAGTCCTTTGATCGAACACTGGTTTGTCATTATCTAACTGAGATGGTAATGGACATTGAATTGATGGAGCAGTGGGAGCTTCATCATCATCTTGGTAAATTGAGAAGCTGTTTTGGTTGACTAAGTTTTTTATCAAACAAGTTAAAGAGATAAATACAAAGTTACATCATTTAATTCAATTTATCGTTACTGAAGCTTCGTCCTGTATTGTTGTTAGCAATCATCATTTGTTTCATTTCTGTCATCTCTTGTTTGACAGAAGCGAGTTCATTCTTCAAACTGATGACATTGTCAGAGGTTTGACGACAGAACTCGAGGATAGCACTGATTTTTCTGTTTGAAGGCATAGTTAAAAATTAACGGATAGGTAGGTAAAATTCGATAAGATAAAGATAATCTGCTTCCAAATCATTTCGAATCGTCTTTTATTTATAAAAAGCAAGTATCCTTATGTTAGAAATGTAAGTGTTGTTTTCTTCTATTCTTTAGGATATGTGTCAATAAAGAATAGCGTTATTAATTTATGTGACAATGCATCTTACTATAACAAGGGGTATTATACTCCTACATGCGCCTTCGCATTCAAAGTATATCTATGTCAGTGCTTAGTTTTTTCTTGAAATAGGGGCAATCCGATAGGTTAGTTTGGATAAAACAGCGAATAGACTCTGAAAATCGATGTCTCATACATCTAAGCATTTCGGCAGGTATGTCAAGTTAGTAATAAAGAAACGAAAGCATCCTAACACTTTCAGTTGTAAATAAAATTATCTTCATCTGGAACTTTTTGTTCTATGCATCTTGAAATCCTTATTCTGGTAGTGTCTCAATAGATGTTCTCACACTAACTGGATGTGCTGACCATTGTCTGTTTGATCTAGATAACTGGAATGATTAGATGGGTGGATATTACTTTATTGCTATAATATACTGTTAGTTATTGGATGAATTCAATAAACAGCATTACATTATAAAGCAATCATTTGCTTCCGATATTCTTTAGAACATTTGTTAAAATACTGTTCGTCAAAGATAATGCAACAGATGTTTGTCTCATACTAATTTGAAATTCAAATTGGTTGTTCAAGTTTTAACGAAAACAAAGTAGATTGTAAATCACCAAACCTACTGTTATAGAACGGTCCTAATCTCTTGATTATCTTATATTTAAATATCCCTTTAACCTCCACAAGAGGTGTTCACCCAATGTATTACGAATCTCCTGATTAGGAATCCTCAACTTTTATCCCTGTAGCAATTAAACGTGTATTATAAATCCTTCTTCTCTCTCTGAAGTTTTAATAAAGCTACTAACAGTCTCAAAAAGTACTCAATAGTCTTTATTATACATTCTCATACAAAAGTATACACGTTACATAACACCTACTTTTACGAGAGTTTATGATCATTGAGATAAATGTCCTTTATTTGTAGTACTATTTTAGACAGCCATTTATTCAGTATGCTTTCTATCGATGTTTGTATGGAACATCTCAAAGATGGATTAATTTGTATGATGTTGGTTGGTTAACTCTCTAATTTAAACGTCCTCAGAAACAAATGTAACAAACATTTTGACTACCAATTGTAAGCAAAAAGCTTCATGCCTTTGTTTGCTATCATGAAACCAATGTAACAAATATACAATTTGAATGAAGGATAACGTGAAATATATATGGCAGATTATTTTTTCCAAACTTCAACCACCACAGCGCAGAGGAGTTCTAAAAAATCCAGCGTTTGAGTCTAGGATAAAATAAGTGAGTTCAGACTCACTTTGCTTTTAGAGGTTAGCTATACAGAGAGAATAAATGATAAAAGGGAAGGTTTTTTTTGTCGAAGTGTGATATAAAGGGTAATGGGAGGTTAGTTTTCGAGTTTGAAGCTGATCCGAGGAGATGAGTTGATCTCGGTTTTTCTTACATGTCAGAGGCCATAAATAAGTAAAAAGACTAAGAAAAATAATCTGTGAGAAAGAGATTTGACTGAAAAGGGAACAAAATAGCAGTGAAAAGGAAGAGACAATAAAATGGGGGGGTTCGATTTCAGATTTTATGCAGAAAATATGTACAAAAATGGTAAATGGGGGGATGGGCCAAGTGAGGTGAAATAATCTGTGTAAAAAAATAGAGAGTATGTATGCAAATTTAATTTAAAGGTAAAGAAGAGGTATTTGGAAGGTAATCCTAAAGTAAAGTCAGATATATGACAAAATAAAGATATCAAGCTGAAAGAGATGATAAAGAAGCATAAGCCATTTAATTATAAAGCCAAAGGCTGAAGAGCCATTTTTAAATTTTTTGTGTAATCATAACAAGGTGTAGAAAGCTAAAGAAGTGTAAAAAAGTGTAAAAAATAAAATAGCAAGGTTTAGAGAAGGTGTTTGTTATTCATACTTTTAAATTTTAAGATGGTAGTACAAGAAATTTACGATCATGACTAAATGCCGATCTTGAGATCTCTCATCACCATCACTGAAGCAACATGAGCACATGGAGAAGGACTCGTTGTTGCTGTAAGTGTCTTTAAGTCAAATAATGACTGGCAAAATGAATAACAGACATTCCAGCAGTTAGGTAAAATAAAAAACTGCACTCATTGTTATATTCGTAGAATATAACAGGCACAAAATATAACAAAAAGGTGAAGACAAATAAAGTCGATTAGAACCAGAACGGCCAAAAAAGATAGATCTGAATCTGATCCGCGTTTATTTCAAATATGTGCCTAGTATTTATATTTTTTACGATGACTGAGTAACAATCCTTAATTTAACTGAGTGACATGGATAATAGCTTATTTTTGGTGTAATGGATAAAGAGTGAGTACCTCTTGTGTATAAACCATAATTCACTATTTGTGCTTCAATCCAAGTGTACTTGATACAAATGAAGTGTGATCCGATCTTTTATTTTAGACTGAGTTTAGATGTCAATTAAGCTATAGCCAGTTATAACTGTAGAGCCGTGAGCACGTTTAGGTCTGTATTATAACCCAGATAGGGTAGAATGTAGGCTGTATACAACATCTTGAGCGTTTCTTTCTCTACCTGGACAGTTGTGGCCAGGGACCCAAGGAGCATGGCAGGCATAACAATGCTTCTTCTTCAACGCCTGGTTGAAAGTCCAAGACTTCTTAGACTTTCCTCTATCTTCACCAACCGAAGCACGCTTCTTTCCTTTTCTGTCACCAGAGAACTCATCAGCAACAGCAGCAGACTTCGACTCACCAGGGTTCGTCAACAAAGAGGAAGAATCACGAGTGGTAGCACTCACCAAGTCAATAGTGTCTTCTATCTTAGAAGGCAGTTTTGTACCATAGTTGGCGGACAAAGGGATGAGACAAGCCTCACTGACTTCCTGACGCAAGTTCCACCAGAAACAAAGAACCAACTGTACACCATCTTCAAGGCCTGCTTGTCTTCTATACTTTTGAAACTTCGAACCAAAAGCACGAGCAGATTCATCTTTCTCTTGTTTCATAGACCAGACCCTGCCCATATTCAAGAACTTACGGAATGGAGTGTCATACTTATCAAGCAACTTGCTCTCAGCCATCTTCCAAATCAAAGCCTTGTTCTTCAGTTTGTCTTCAAACCATGAGCGATCTTCTTTGCTTAAACATATAGGCAAAAGTCTTTCCCAGTTATCATCCAGTGATAAAGAATGAGCTTTCAAAATGGTCACAAATTCTTGACAGAAATCATATACAGAATCATACGAATCTTTTTCTCGTCTGATGACTACATCAGAATTTAATTGCAGAAAGGGAAGATTAGCAGGTACTAAAATGCTCTTCTTCACATCCGGCATTGACACAGGAGTATGTACTGACTTCAGCACTTTTAACAACTCCTCAGCTTTCAAGTACAACCGTTGGGCTTACTTTTGAGCTTCACTAGCATTCTTGGTATGCTGCGAAGTGGGGTTCACCTTAGAGGCAGCGAGGTAATGACCAGGCAAAATCAGGTAATCGTTCTTCTTCATAGCCAAATCTTCTTCAGCCGACTTCAACAACATCTCGGTGGTAGCCTTTTCATTAATGTTGATGAATACATTCGAGTCACCTTCATCAGCAGCAGATTCCATCTCAACATCTATAGGTTGATCAACAGGTTCAACAGGAGAGGGAGCAACACCAGCTTCAACATCAACAGGAGAGTTCATAGCAGTTTGTTCAGAGGCAGACATATTGATTGAATTCAAACTAAAAAATGTGAAATTTAGGTAAATAGAAATAGAAAGGGGACAAGTATAGTAAATAGTTTGAGACTGTTTTTATGTATGCCTTTATTATGAACAAAATAAATGAGAGTATTTATACCCATTGCTATCTACTATTGCTATTACGTCTTTGACTTCCTTTAGTCTTTACTCTTTACTAAATCTGGATATTCAAGAGAACAATGTCATAAACTAGTTTGTGTCACCTTTAATGACATATTGACATTTTACTTTCTTTAGCAAGACTTATTGCTTATCATCTTCTTCAGTCCAGATTCATAGCACTTGCTTATGAAATCATTCTAGACTGACATAATGTTGGTGGGATTACTTAATCCAATTATAATGTAGATTTTTATATACAATTATAGACTTCAATTCTTAAGGAGTTCATGTTCAGACAAGCCAAACACGACATCCGAGATAGCTTACCATCTTGCATGCTCATGTAAGTTTGAGATGTCGACATGCCGAACAGATGAGCAGCGAGAAAGCTAACATATGCTCATAGAAGTCAACTTTTTTAACTAAAGGAATATGTATTTCTTACAAGCTATGAGTTTTCTTAACAGTCTTTGGTATGCAAAAGCAATTCAGAGCATATGAAATCAATGCTTCATAAACGATATTATTATTGAAATCTAAGGATTGTGTCTTTTTAGGGCGTTTTCTCAGTAGGAGAAGCCCTTTTACATTTGTCCGCAAAAATTTGTCGTGTCATATCACGTGATATGACACGACAAAAACAAAAAGAAATAAAACACTTTTCCCCCTCTTTTCCGTTTTGGTGACTGCTAATCATCAAATAAGACATAAAATAAATGTACTGGAATTTAGAACCTGATAGAAAAATACAAATAATGAGCTTCAAACCAGCTGGGAGGGGGTATGGGGGAGGGTTGTCCCTCCCCCTCACGCGGAGCCAGTAATAATTACCGAAAATTTATATAACGAATAATTTTTATTGCTTAAGTGCCTTATTTATTATTACAATTACTTCTTTAGACCTGAGTTTTTTTTATCGCTGCTTTGCATACTATGACAGACGATACAACACTCAGAAGAAGTGGAAGAAAGAGACGAATCAATCAGGATCCGGAATTTGTATATGACAACAATCCTTCAAATGCTGATCATATTCAAGGTTCGACTGAGGATCAAGAGAACACTGATCAAGTTGATCAAGAAACTCTCCTTGAAAGGATTAGAAGACAAAATAGGGAAACTCAGAGAGCATCGCGTTAGAGAAGGAGAGCCGAGGCTCCACCAAATGAAGCTCAAATCGAAGAAGCCAGAAGAAGAAATACTGAAAATCGAAGAGCATTGCGTCAAAGAAGACGGCAACTTCAGGTACAAAATTGCTTTTTGCACTGTGACTTCTGTCAAATTAGAAGGCTCAACTGACATCAATTTTATTTTAAGAGTGACCTGAATGATGCCAATGGATTTGACCTGATTGTTCAAAAGTATCAATCTGAGATTAGAAAGGGCCCAACTGTAGTTTGTGTCTGTTGTGGTGGTCTTTGGTTTTCAGACCAAACTAAATCAGTCACAAAAGATTCATTACTTGCACGTAATGCAAGTCAAGAATTCATTAATGATGTGTTCAGATTCAATCAACATGAAAATTCAAATGTTTTTTGTTTCAATTGTTCATTAGATGTGAAAAAACTACACAAACCCAGACTATGTGCTTCAAATGGACTTAAACTTTCGGAAATCCCAGAAGCACTCACTTGTCTGAACAGGGTAGAGGAAAGATTAGTGTCGGCTCGTCATGTTTTTCAATCCATTTATACTGTACTTAGTTTACGTGGTCAGTACAAAAGTAAAGGGGGTATTGTAAATGTGCCTGTTTCAGTTGATAAGACCATGTCTTTTGTTCCAAGATTAGTCACTGATGCTAATGTCATTAAAGTCAAATTGACTCGAAGACTAGCACAAAGCAACAATTATATGGCTGGAAATGTAAGACTAGAAAAGATCTGGGCTGCTGCTCGTATTTGAGTCAATCTGCAGCATATTTAAAACACAATGTAAAAATCAGAGATTCAGAAGAAGAATATAATCAGCTAAGCACTCTAATTGTTCAATGTCAAATATTCGACCAATTTGTTCAAGCATTCTCTGAATTGAGTATTGAAAGTGATTCTTTGGCCAATGATCTTAATAACGACTTTATGTGGGATGCGAATCCTGGTGGTCAAGAAACAATGTTTGCAGGTGAATTAAGTGCAAGGATTATTCAGGAAGATGAAGGTGTTCGTATTGCACCAGCTGAAGGCTCTAGTCCAATGTCACTTTTGCTTAATATAGATGTCGAGTCATTAGCCTTTCCGACCCTCTTTGGCGGTGAAATCCTGAATCCTAAACACAAAGGGTTACCCTAAGCTTCAATGCTATAGTAAAGTCATTAGCTCGTCATCATGATCGACGATTTGCAAAAAGAACCGACTTCCTGCTCTTTATGGATAGAAAAAAGCAATTGCTTACATTGGCTAGCCAGGTGAACACAATGATGCGAATGTCCAAATCAAGACTTGAAAACCCATTAACAGCTGATAACATTCTTCAGAACAATGGACTTAACGAAGCACTCAAGAGAGACGAAGCATTCCAAGTTCTTTCTAGAGTTAGATCTAGTCCTGCATTCTGGAAGAAAGAGCAGTCAGATTTGATGGCAATGGTTTGTCAATTAGGCACTCCCACTCTGTTTGTTACACTTTCAGCTGCCGAATCCAGATGGCCAGAGCTATTAGTGATACTTAAAAGAGTGATAGATGGTGTTGATATTTCTGAGGAAGAATCAAATAATCTGTCGCATGAGGAAAAAGCAAGGTTAATACAATCTGATCCTGTAACATGTGCCAGATATTTCGACAAAAGGATTAGAATATTGAAAAATACTTGGAAGCCTCCATATGGTCCATTTGGTAACTTTGCAATCAAAGACCATTATTTCCGCATAGAATTTCAGCATAGAGGATCTCCCCATGCACATATGATGATTTGGTTGGATGAGGCACCAAGCATTGATCTTGAAGTAACAGATCCTGTTATTCGAGAATCCAACAGAAAGAAAGTCTGTGAATTTGTTGATACAGTTATGACTTCCAATGCTCACCATGATGATTTCGATGACACTCTGAAAGAACTAATTATTTCAAGACAATCTCATCATCATACAAAAACCTGCTTTAAGAAGAGCAAAAAAACCAAAACTTTCGATTTGCCATCCCAATCTTTCCAATGGATAAAACAGTTGTCTTAGACCCTTTACCTGATAGAGAAATTCTAACTATGAACGGTGGGGAAAGCAAGTACGAAAATACTTAGATGATAACTATGATACATTAAGTTCTTCTGATCTTACTTTTGAGCAATTCATAAGTATTTTAACCTAAACAAGAATGAATATCTGATGGCAGTGAGATCGACCCTTAGGACGTCTAATTTTTTTTTGAAACGTGAGGTCAAGCACGTCTGTATCAATCAATTCAATGCGAAAATACTCAAAATGCATAGGGCAAACATCGATATACAGTATATATTGGACCCATATGCCTGTTGCGCATACATTGTCCAATATATTAACAAAAGTGATAGAAGCGTTTCTGATCATCTTTCAGCTGTTCTAAAGGAAGTATTCAAAATTAAGATGGATCACGGAAAATCATGAAAGAAATTGCAGCTGCATACTACAATATTAGTGAGGTATCAGCACAAGAAGCTGCCTACAATTTACTACAATTTGTATGTGTGAAGCAAGTAGAAAAACTACTTTTATTGCTACTGGCCACCTGAATACCGTAAACGCATGCTCAAATCGAAGGACGATTTAGAAGACCTGGAAAGAACTTCGCATGACATTTAAAAAAAGGAATGATTGAGTATTATCAAGCAAGGCCTGATGAACTCAACCACTTGAACCTTGCTCAGTTTGTTGCAAATTATGATATTACAGCCACAAAAGAGCTAGTAAAACTGATGATGAGCTTGATAATGCCAACGATGATGCTGATGATGAGGAAAATCCCAGTGATGGAAGCAAGTTTATTGCTTTGAGGAAAGAACTAGGCTATGTGAAGAAAAGAAAGCAAACAAAGGTCATTCGATATCATTTGCAAGCACTTGATAAGAATCCAGATGTCTATTTTACTCCTTGTTGATGCTGTACTTACCTTGGAACGATGAAGTTAATGATCTTGTTAATGTTGATGTTGCCGATAAGTTTGAACAAAACAAAGATGTCATTCTAAAAATCGCGATGAGTTTTCTTTGATTTCGGATAAGTCCATTGAGGAGTTCCTTGCGGAAGCACAACGTCAAGCTGATATGGATAATAGTGAAGTAGACGAAGATTTGACGAATGAAGACGAGAGGCTTCCTGATGTTGTAAATCCATTTCAGGCTAGTATAGCCAATGAAAATTGAACAATTTGACAATAACTCCAACCAAGAACCACAAGAATACGAGCTAAATGTCAATTTTCAAGACAACATGATTACAGGTGATGAACTTAATCCTGACAGATATGTTACCAACATGGAAAGAAATACAGAAGAATCAGCCGTTGCTCAAATTGATCGATATACTCGGCCAACAGATTAACCTCTGTTGAGTTCTACAGCTGCTGTCAAAGTTGAATTTGTTACAGCGTGCGTTTCTTAATCATGTTGTAGAACATATTCGTCATAAAAAGAATGGTTTAATGGTCCTGCACCTTTGAAATTGTTTGTGACAGGTGGAGCTGGTACAGGCAAGAGTATGTTGATTAAAACTCTCTATCAAGCTCTCATCAGACATTACGATGAAAATGCAAATCGAGATTTCAATAGTCCTACTGTGCTTCTGACTGCACCTACGGGTAAAGCAGCCTTTGACATCAATGGTCAAACTGTCCATTCAGCCTTCCACCTTCCAGTCAACCATTCTGAACTAAATGAATTAAGTTCTGAAGTCTCCCATTCTATTGGTATGCATTGGCTGATATGAAAGTTGTAATCATCGACGAAATCAGCATGATATCCTCAAGACTGTTTTCATGGATGACAAAAGATTGAGAGACATATTTAACTCGGAACAACCTTTTGGTGGCAGACATGTTATTCTCTTTAGTGATTTTCTTCAGCTTCCCCCTGTTATGGGTTCGCCAATATATTCAACATCATCCAGCAATGCAGATCTTTTACTTCTCAATCTACGAGTCCAAGAGATTTGGCATAGCTTTAAAGTGCATAAGCTGACTCAAATTATGAGACAACGTGATGATGCATTATTTGCTCAAGCACTGAACAACATGGCAATAGGAAGTATGACTCAAGATGATGCAACATATTAGAAGAAGACTGCTCCCAAATCTACCACAAGATATGCAAATGATAGGGATGATTGCATTGTCAGACTGTTCTCTACAAATGATGCTGTCACAACTGTAATGGCAATATCCTTGCACAAATTGATGGGGAGTGCTTCCAGTCCGATTGTCATGACAAGTTGTCGGTAAGGTGGCAGTGCTGTTGCTAAGCTGAGTCTTCTGAAGTACATGCAAAATGCTGATATTCCAGCTCACAAGACAATGGGCTTACACATGTCGCTCACCCTAAAAGTTGGAGGCAGATACATGATCACCAACAACTTGGACACCAGTGATGGCTGTAGTGAACTACATAACTATAGATACCTATATTCTTAAATCAGCCAATCAAATCCTTCTATTTCAATATAATAATAATTATTCTTTATGCTTCCAATTTCGAGTATGACATCGAAAGGCTATCCAAGTTAGTATTCTCGCCACACCTTAGATGCGTACTTTGAACTATCATAGATTCTAGATATCGACATCGAAGGAATCATGTTAATATACGATCAACAATAATCTAGATATTATAAATCATCCTAGCTTTCGAAAAGTATAAATAGAGAGATAATTTAGAAGTAGGATTAGATCAGATTCACTTTATTTTTGTATTAGAATAAACCCCTTTAAATCTACTTGTGTTTTTTATTTATTATTTTTTTAGCTGTCAAACAGTACAATGGCTTGATCAATGGAACAACAGGCACACTTAAGAAAACTGACTATGGCTATTACACACCGGCACTTGGTGCTGAACCCACAAAGCAAGCTGTTAGAGTTTGGCTCTTGTTAGATGATGCAAACTGTGGAAAAAAGAAACGAGCTGAAATTTCAAGCAACCCAAGTCTTAGCTCTGTGTCTGCTCCTGTTTGGACACCCATAGATCCTGTTACACTTGTTGTTAAGCGAAGGACAAACAGTTCTTTATCAGTCAAAAGAACTCAATTCCCCTTGACAGTTGCTGAAGCAGTTACCATTCATAAAAGTCAAGGTTCTACATACAATCGAGTATGTATTGATGTAAGTGGCAGAGCATTGAATCGATCTCTTTTGTACGTAGCTTGTTCCAGAGCAACATCTGCTTCCGGTCTGTATCTCATTGGTAATACGTTTGAACCTACCGAACCTCCACGAACCCATGATGAAATCACTATCGAGCTAAATCGACAAAAGACAGTACAGTTGGAAACAGTTTTTGACAAACTCACAACAAAAAATAACAATTATACATATCAATTGATGTTTCACAATGTACAAAGTCTGAAAGCTCATATTGATCAGGTCATCAATGACAAGTCATACCTCGTATCTGACTTTCTTCTCTTTGTAGAAACCTGGGCCACTTCCCAACAAAGCTTTTCTCTTCCTGGGTTTAAAGAATCCTCTCGTTGTGATATATTCACTATTAATAACAATAAAAAGTCAATCAAACCAAAAGAAAGATGTTTTATTCAGATATATGTTTTCTGTCTCTATTTATACTATGGGAAATACTAGTATGATAACTGAGTAACTTGAGCACAATGTATACATTGCCTGTAACCTGGATACATTGTATCCAGTGTTTGTACCATTTGAACGCAACAGCCTGAGAATTCCATATATAGAAATAGACTGGTCACAATAAGCCTAATCTGATCTTTACTTTATTTTATTGCTCTGAAAGAGGCCGTTGTATGCAATATTACCCTCCTCCAAGATCAGATCATCGCAATTGTTCAAGTATTGGTAGGCACAGAGTGGCTAATTCAGTTGTTCAGATTGTAAAGAAGATTGTGTTTGATAATGCTATCGAGAAAAAACTTGTAAAAAACCCAGTGGGAAAAATGTGTCAAGAAAAAGATAGCATTATTTATAATCTTGTAGTGTGACGAGCAGATCTTCTCTTACGTCGATTAGAAGAAATGTTTTTGCGTCTGTTGACAGTGTCAGGTAGCGTTGTACCTTGAGTTACTGCATTAGTCACGTTTCGTCTAACCCAATAATCATTAATTGGCTTTAGCGAGTCAAATGAGGAAGCTGGTTCCCATGTATTGTATTTCGCTTGATCATCATATCCACGCCAGTGGACGTAGTATTCAATGTTTTTGCCAGTACCACGATGGTTGACAATAGCTTGAACTTCGTAATGCTTTTCAGCTACATCGGATTGGGATCGTTGATCTCCTGACTGTATCATCTTGATCTGATGCGTAGGTATGTCTCTAGACAACAATGCACCGGTTAGATCCTCAAGAATGTAGGCACCACTTTTAGCCCATCCTTTGATGGTGAAAGGACCAACGTAACGAGGTTCAGTCTTTGCTTTACGATTCACATTGATAATCATAATTTTAGAATTGAGCGGATATCTGTCAGTTACTATGTTATGAGACTTCAAGTATTTTTTATGGTCAGTGTTTTGACGCTCTTTGATGTGCTCATGTAAAGCAGGTACGACTACTTTGTTGTATTCATACAGTACGGATCAAGTATTTAGCCACTTATGAATCCACAACCATTCTCTAATTCGACTTCAGCTTGTTTCATTTGACATTCAATTCGGATAAACCTTCATTCAAGGTCAGGACTGACATCTTGCCAATAATTTACCAGTTACTGGGTTTAAGGTACAGATGGCCAATCATTCTATTTTAGTAATTCTTCTTTACAAGACTGTCATCATTCATCTCTCATCCGATTCGTTGTTATTATCATAATCATCTACAAGCCTCTAGAAAAGTTTTACAATCTCAGTTGAAATATCATCTTCATGAAAAGTATAAATAGCACATCAATTTTGAAGTAAATAAAACATTATCTTTAGTCTGGTTAATTCCTTGGATTTATTTCATTGTGATTTATTGGATTATAACATTTTATTTAACCTTATCTTTTATTTTATTTACTTTGAAAACACTTACAATGGCCGCTGAACTCCCTATGGTTCCTACTACTCCTACTGCCGAAGAAGCTTACCAAATCCTCTCAGCACCTCTTACCGCAGAGGAAGAGATGGAACTGGATTCACTTCCTCCTCCTGAAGATTATGCTTCTACGCATACCCCTGCTGTCTCCTCTTCTGGTCCCTCCCCCATGCCTTCTACAGGACAAAAGGGCAATTCTACTGCTAACTTGGGGAGTAACATCAATCGCTTGCAAACTGAGGTCGCTGATCTAGCTGATCAATTGGCTTCGGTTACGGACAGTGAAACTGCTAACAAAGTTCGAGATGCTTACGATGCCAAATTCAAGGATCTATCCAAATTAGTAGATCTTCATGAAATGCTCTCTCGCATCAATTCTTCTAATACATCACCTGTGCCTCAATCTTCTTCTTCTCACTCTACCTCAGCGTCTGTCAAAACAGTTGTATGTCCAAGAGAGGTGCCCTACTTCTAGTGGGTAGGCAGAAATGTCTTTGCACCAAAGGAGCAGGTTTTTCAGGACATCGAGGCTTGTCTTCACAAGTTCGAAGATGTGATGCTGTGCTACCAACTGGACATTGATGCCAACTGGTATCGTTTGGTGATTACTCGCCTAGATCCCGATCAACGATTGTGGTTACGCCAGTTTGTCGCTGGATCAGGAAAAATCATAAATGAACTTACATGGAACCCTTTCAAGACTGCGCTTATTAACAAGTATGGTATGACCACGGATGACAGCAAGAACCTGGCTCATAAGCAATTGCAAATCATCCGCTTCCGAGACTATAGAGAGACTATTGAACAGTACATAGATAGGTTCAACACCTGGAGAGCTCGTGCTGGTGTTCGTGACAATCATGTCTTGGTCGCCTATTTCATGGATGGTCTTCCCAGTGATCTTTTAGATCGCTTAGATATCACTTTGGAGTCCGCCTCTGCCGCTGATAAGAAAGATCTGGAATTCATAGCGTCAAAGGCTCGTAATTTATATAATAAGTCACGCAGTCTAGAACAAGGACCATCTACTGGTAAACGCTCTTCTGCCTCGTCTTCTGTTGGTCCTTCTCAAAAGCGATCCAAGCCTGGTCTTCCTTCTGGTTCTACTTCCCCTCCTTCCGCTAGTCGTTCTTCTACTTCTTCTGCCGCGATCACTAACATGAAACGTGATAAAGGCAAGGAAAAAATGTTCTGCTCTTTCCACAGAGTAACCACACATAATACGAAAGACTGTAAGGCTAAGGAACGGGGTGAACAACCCAAGAACAAGAACCTGTGTCGTCGTTGTGGTGCTTTGGGTTGGACACCTAAGCATCGCTGTGATACTGCCGCTCGCTCTTCTGCCGCTGACAACATAACTGTTCGAGGTGCTTCTTTCCGTGGTGGTACTGGTGCCAGCAAGTGGTGCGATTTTGCAAACAGAGCTCCTACCTCTGAGAACGTTCGTGCTGCTGCTACTTTCCCTGGTTCTTCTTCCTCTCGTGTGCCCTCGCCGGGACCCTCTTCCTCAACCATCGACGACATGGAAATTGATTCCGATGAGGAATCTCTTATGCAAGCTGCCCAAGCGCAGAAATGTAAGTATGATGTTCGATTTTCATCAGCACCGAAACAGATATCCAATTCTATTATCTTACCGGTAATTGTAGAAAACGTGAAAACCTACGCTCTATTAGACACAGGTGCCGACAGATCTCTTGTTTCTCCTTCTTTCGCTACTTTTCTTGGATCCAACATCCAATCTGCTCCTTCAACTGGAGTAGTGCAACTAGCTCATATAAAACAAACTGTCCCCAGAGTTGGTTCTACCCAATTAAAAGTTTTCTATAATAAAATCAACATTACACATACTTTCGAAGTCTTTTCATTTTTTTACATGAAAATGTACCAATTTGTCTTGGTATGGATATCTTACATAGGCTGAAGATTGGAATTACTGGTCTTATAAGTTCTCACTTTGATTCGACTGGTCCTAAGATTCCTGATCCTATTGACCCAGATAATATTAATCCTAACAGTGATCCATTTGGCACTAACAGTGAACGTGAACCTTTTCTCAAAGTTGTTAATAATCTTCTTAAGCTAAATTCAGAGATTGACATGAAAAACACTTGTTGTAATTTACCTGGTGCTACCATACATCTCAAGACTAAACCTGGAACTGTTGCTTATAGAGCTCAATACCCATTACCAGCAGCGTACAAAGATGTTGTTAACAAACAAATCGAAGTATGGTTATCCGAAGGGGTCATTAAGAAAGCACCTTCCCATACAGGATATAACAGTCCCTTACTAGTAGTCAAGAAGAAAGATTCACAGGGTAACTACTCGTTTGATAAACCTAGAATCGTTTGTGATGTCCGTCTGTTAAATCAACAACTCCTCGTTACTGATAGACAACAGTTGCCATTAATCTCATCCATTCACCAGAGTATTGGTAGTGCACCTATTCATACCATTTTAGACATCCATGCTTGCTTCACATCGTTTCCTATTCATGAACCTGATCGTGAAAAACTTGCTATTATAATCCTTTCACAGGAATACAGTACATTCACTTGAAAGCATGCTTTGGAATAACTCATGTCGGATCTGTCGTACAACGATGCTTGACAAACCTATTTGAAGATCTCCCGTATGTTAATGTATACGTCGATGATATTATAATCTCTACATTTCCACCCTTATCCTACCATACTGATTGCGTAGTAGAAGTAATTAGCAGATTAACACAAGCAAACCTCGTCTTGAACTCTGAAAAGATAGTCTTTGCACAAAAGAGTGTCAACATCTTGGGCTGGTCTCTCATTAACGGAAAACTCATTCCTGATCCTCGAAAGGTAGCCAACGCTCATACTTGGCCTATCCCTACTACTGGACGACAACTTGCTAGCTATCTTGGTTTTATGTCTTTCTTTCGGTCTTCCATTCCATTCTACTCTAAGCTTTCGTCTACTCTAGATGCTTTACGCAGTTACAAGCAATTAAAGGATGTTTGGACGGATCAGCATACAAAAGCCTTCAAGGACTTGCAACATGCATTGGCCAACGCACCCGTTATCTCGGCTCCTGATCTCTCTCATAGATTTCACGTTGCAACTGACGCTAGTGCTACTGGTATCGCTGGAATACTTTATCAAGTAATCAATAACACTGTTCATTATGTTGCCATGGTATCCCGGAAATTATCGCCTTCTGAACGCAACTATAGCACTACTAAACGTGAATTACTGGCTGTGGTATATACTTTCACAAAGTTCCACAAATGGCTGTATCTCATTCCGTTCACTCTTCACACGGACCACAAGAGTTTAATCTATCTAAACACTCAACAAACGCCAAACGCACTTATGCTTGGCTGGTGGGAAACTATCTTCTCATACACGTTTACATGCGTATATCTTCCAGGTATCAGTAACATAATCCCAGACGCTCTCTCTCGACTCTATTCAGATAACGAAGTACCATTACTTCTGGAGGGGGGTAGTTGTGCTGATGTTACCAGTGATGGCTCGATAATTAAAAAGAAACGTAAGAGAAATTCAGAAAAAGAGCTGGCTAGATTTAAAACGTCAAAGGTGCACCTTAATCGATTTGACAAGTCACGCCCTACGAAAATATTTGAGGCAAATAAAGAGCGAATTATTTCCTCCACATATTCCAACTCTTCTTCTTCTTCCAAAACTTTCTCGTCTGACGACAGTAACAGTGCCTCTGGAAAGTTACTAACGGACAGCAAAGTGAATCTCAATCACTCTTCATCATCACAAACAAGACGTTCAGACCTCGATATGACTGTGAGGGCCTTGAAGTTTGCTGAGTACATGACACCACCACTTCACGAGCGTGATACACTCATATTGAAAGCTCATTTATTAGGTCATTACGGGCTACAGAGTATTGAGGACCATTTACATCATGATGGAGTACATTGGACAAACATGCGAAAAGATATCGAACGCATACTAGCTGACTGTCTCGAATGCAACAAATTCAACATCGCCAAAGTAGGATATCACCCACCTAAATCAGTTCTGCCTGATCAACCTCTAGACCATTGGTGCATGGATCTCGGTTCTTTCGATGTTACATCAGATCAAGGAAACAACTTCATGCTAGTACTCGTAGACTATTATTCACGGTTCACTATCTTAAGAGCCTTACCGGATAAGCACAGTACAACTATAGCAAAAGAACTACTCAGTGTATTCTCTTTGTTTGGATTCCCCAAAGTCATCAACAGCGACAATGGTGCCGAGTTTGTGAATGATGTTGTTAACCAACTGATGGAAATGAGTGGCATTGACAAGAGGGTATCCCTACCTTACTCTCCAATGGGTAATTCTGTCAACGAAGCTTACGTGGGACTTGCTAAAAGGACCATCGTCAAGATGTTGCGCGGAAAAGGTGAGTCTTGGTGTTCATACCTCAACTACGCTCAATATTGTCTCAATGTTAGATATGCACGTCTGCACAAATCCAGACCATACGCAGTATTATTCAACAGACAACCAAATGAGTTTCAGGATTACACTAAAGTTCAACCTACACTTAAGATAGGAGAAAGCTGAAAATAAGACTATTGATGAAAAGTACAAATTCGTACAAGACGTCTTGATACCAGCATTGTCTGAGCGAATCAAAGAAACACAAAAACGTGATCATGAAAGATTCCACAAGACACATAAGATCGTTGAGCATCAGTATCCTATCGGAAGTAAAGTCATGATCAAAAACATAAATAGAGCACGTAAGACTGATCAACGCTACGAAGGACCATTCTACATCCATGGTATCACTAAAAATGGTAGCTATATATTGAAACACAAAACTGGCACACTTCTGTCTAGAGATGTTCCCACATCACATATTGTATACAAGCAAGCTGCAAACATTACACCTGACAATCTTGATCAGCTCAAGGAAGATCACTACGAAGTACAAGCCGTCATCGATCATAGAGGTAAACATGGTAATTATGAGTACAGAGTAAGATGGAAAGGCTAAGATGATCCTAGTGAAGATACCTGGGAACCTATTGAGCACTTCGACTCAACCAAACACATTGAATTGTATTGGGGACGTCGTAACGCTGAGAAAGCTTCATCCAATAATCGTAAGACTTTACCAAAATCAGTCAATACACGAAAGATCTCTACTCGTAACAAGAAAAGCACTCAGGCTTCTACACAATAAGAATTGAGTCAAACGGATACATTCCTTTTCCTATACACTTTTTCCCACTGGGTTTTGATTAGGTTTTTATCGGAGTATCTTACAACTGACAGATATGCATTAACGCATAAATTATGATGTTTACTTTCAAACAACTACATTGAACTTTTGGGCTACATGAATCTTTAGAACAAATGAAGTTTACATTATCAGTCAAAGCAATCACGCTTTCGTCTGGAAGGGGGCTATGTTGTATTCATACAGTACGGATCAAGTATTTAGCCACTTATGAATCCACAACCATTCTCTAATTCGACTTCAGCTTGTTTCATTTGACATTCAATTCGGATAAACCTTCATTCAAGGTCAGGACTGACATCTTGCCAATAATTTACCAGTTACTGGGTTTAAGGTACAGATGGCCAATCATTCTATTTTAGTAATTCTTCTTTACAAGACTGTCATCATTCATCTCTCATCCGATTCGTTGTTATTATCATAATCATCTACAAGCCTCTAGAAAAGTTTTACAATCTCAGTTGAAATATCATCTTCATGAAAAGTATAAATAGCACATCAATTTTGAAGTAAATAAAACATTATCTTTAGTCTGGTTAATTCCTTGGATTTATTTCATTGTGATTTATTGGATTATAACATACTTCTTTAACGTGTTTCAATTGCTCATTGATACGTTTGTGCTCAGATTTTTCAAATGTCAAAGTGGGCATCACTTCGGTATAATCAGTTAATTGATTCGGCTGTCTGAAAAACATAGCCGTGAATGCACGTGTACTGTGCAAGTGTCTAAACTGAGCGTTGACAGCGTATTGAGCCATGTCAACATATAAATCCCAACTTTCAGGATCCTTTGCATCAGCTGTAATTGCTTTGATAATGGCTTGTTTGCACACGCCCATATATCTTTCACATATAGAATTACCGACAGGATTGTAAGGTAATGAAACCCTTTGATCAACTCCAGTCATCTCAGCCAATTGCTTCAAGACTTCGTTCACAAATTCAGATCCGTTGTCATGACTAATAATTCTACTAAACCCAAATAAACACCAAATACTGAGCAACTCTCTTGCAATAGTATATGCATTCTTATCAGGAATAGCTCTTAGAATGGTAAAGCGTGAGAACATATCAACTACGAGTAATAAGAAGTTGTTTCCACTAGACGATGTAACATTGAAAGTGCCTAGATCCACACAAATGTGATCTAAGACTCCTTCAGGTAAGATATGTCTAGGTGGATGATAGCCTACTTTGTGAATGGTATGTTGATGACAAGCTGTACAGTCTTTTACAACACGTTCAATATCTTTTCTCAAGTTAGTCCAATGTATACCGTCAGCATGAAAGGTTTTCTCAATCGCATTCACACCAAAGTGACCAAGAAGATGAGTACGCTCGATAAGATCTCGACGTTCCATTTCAGGTGGTGTCATATACTCGGCAGATTGACGTTTACTCGATAAAGGTGATTTCGACGTAGAAGAAGAAGATTCTTCGTGATTATCCACATCGTCTGTAGCAAGACGGGAAGGAAAAGAAGTCTTATCAGTGATTTCAATATTTTTCGTTTTGCGGCGCATAGCAGCATTGCACAAAGTGACGTGACGTGCATGAGAAAAAGTACGTTTAGAGTCAGAAAGTAAGCTGTTTTCTTTCGCTTGTTTTCTTTCGGTTCTAGACATGTTATTCTTTTTCAAGATATGTCTGTCATTATAACTAGTGTAGCTGGTTTCACCCTCCTCCAGATTGGACGACTCAGGAGAGTACAATCTACTAAGAGCATCAGGCAAGCAGTTTGTAACGCCGGGAATATGGACGATGTCAAAGTCATAGCTAAAGATTGCCTCATAGTAGTTCAACATCATAGGGTTGGGGACAGCTTGACTCTTCAAAAATACAAGTGAGCGATGGTCGACATGAGCGGAAAAGCGAATACCATATAGCAACTTATGAAAACGCTGACACACAAACAAGAAGCCTAGCAACTCGCGGCGAGTAGTGCTGTAACGCTGCTCTGTTTCGTTCAGTTTTCGACTAGCCATTCCAACATAATGAATCCTGTTATCCTTGACATAGTAGACTACTCCACCAATACCATACTTGGATGCATCAGTCGCAACATGCAAGCGATACTTAGGATCATAAGGTGACAAGATCACAGCGGAAGCCAAGGCCAGTTTCAGTTTCTTAAAAGCCATAGTATGCTCTTCAGTCCAGACACCATCAAGAGACTTGAGAGAACGCAGAGAGTCAAGTGGAGCAGCCAGTGTAGCGTAGTTTGGAATTGATTCTCGAAAGTAATTCAAGAATCCCAAGTAAGAGGCAAGTCGTTTACCTGTAGCAGGAGCATCCTCCCAAGAAGCAGTTGCAGCAATCTTTCGAAAGTCCGGCAACAAGGTACCATTGCTAATAGTCCAACCCAAGAGATGAACTGAATTCATAGCAATGACCAATTTAGTTGGATTAATCTGCAACTTAGCGTCAGTCAATCGCTGAATCACTGTGCCAAGACAAAGGAAGTGATGCTCCAACGAAGACGAAGTGGCCACCGTGATATCATCCACGTAGATAGAGACATAAGGCAAATCATGGAAATAGTTTTGCAAAACATTTTGAACAAAAGCAGACATGAATGTGATGCCAAAGCACATCTTACGGAAGTGGTAACGAAGATTAGTGAAAGGACACATAAAACTAAGTTTATGTTTGTGACTAGGGTTTACGAGAAACGAAGTAAAGCAAGAACGGATATCAATTGTCGAAATGATAGTCGCATTTCCCATACGTTGATGAATGTCAGAGATGAGAGGCAATTGGTAAACATCGTTACTGACCAAGATGTTGTTCAATTTTCTAACATCTGCAACAATTCTAGGTTTTATCATGGAGTAAACACCATCGATATCTTTTTTCGCAACACACAAGATGGGTACGTTGAAATCAGTGTGACCCGTTGACCGTTCAATAACGCCTTCATCAATCCATGCTCGAATCTGATCTAATACAGCTTCTTTGTAAGCAAAAGGAACTGGATAAGGTTTTTGAAATGCAGTCATTCCTGGTTTGGTTTCAAGGTCGACTACAGCATTAGGTAGCGTACAAAAAGTAGACTTGAGGTCAATATTAGCATTGGCATCTAGCAATGGCTGTAACTGATTCATATAATGCAATCTTTCTGTAGATGTACCGACTGGACTAGCATTGACTGCATTACTTACTTCTTCAGGGTCAATAGGACAAGGCAATTTGGGTCCTGTAGTGCCAAACCAAGAAGTAACTAATCCATGAATTGAAATACCCAAACGAGGCATCAAATCTAAGCCAATAATAACAGGTACGTTATCCTTAATAGAAAATGCATTGAAAACTTCGAAAGTATGGGTTAAGAATTTTTTATTGTACAAAAGCTTTAGGCTGCATTGCCCCAAACGAGGCGCAGAAGACTTTTCGTGTCCCAATTGTACACTACCAGAGGCAGGCACAAGAGGAAGGCCAAGGGAAGAGAAGAACGAAGGATGAACCACACTAAAAGTGGCACCACTGTCCACCAAGGCGTACACAGCAACTTTTTCTACAATAATTGGAACGATAAGAGCGTTAGATTTATACTCTGGCAGTTTCGAAAATTCCGTATCAAACTTACATTGCTGTGCAGCCTCTACCACACGTTCATCGATATCCATATCGTCTTCCGAAGAAGACGACAAAGAAGACAAAGCAGACAAAGCAGAGGAGTCACCCACAGAGGCAACAGGAACAGCAGCATTGGTGTGTGCAACACCAGACAAAGGAGCAGGAGAACCACTCGCACCCAAAGTGCCAACAGCAGAAGTGCCAGCAGCGACAGGAGAAACAACAGGAGTGCCAGCAGCAGAAGTGCCAGCAGCAGACAACCAAGCCTCATTGGCGCCTTCGCCAACAACAGCAGACGAAGAAGAAGAAGAGGCAGCCGACGAAGAACCAGAGATGGACATCATCCCGAAACGGTGATTGCCCGAAGGTACAGCAGAGTTGCACTGATGTGCCTTGGACCAACCCAAGGCACCATAACGAAAACACTTCTTTTCCTTCTCCTTGCCCTTCCCTTTGTCAGCGCGACGGGCCGACGTCAAAGGACCAGACGAAGAAGAAGAAGCAGCAGAAACAGAGGAAGAAGCACCATTCACCAAAGCGGCAGACACAACAGAAAAAGCCTTACAATCGGCGGTGTTGTGAGTGTGCACCCTGTGCAACTCACAGTATCGACCGGAGGAAGAAGAAGCAGAACGTTTGGACACCTTAGCGCCCGACTTGGCAGCCCACTTGGACGAGCCAACGCCACCACCAGAAGCCAAAGAACCACGAGAACCCAAGTCTTGACTGTCCTTGTGGACACGCAAAGAAACAGCCACCAACTGGTCAATGTCCCAGCTTGCGTGCTCAGGCAGAGCAGCACGAGCTAAGAGAACCTTTTTAGCAGATAGCTAGGTATAGCACATTGGAACTTGTCCATCAACACAGGAGAGGGCAAGCAGAGAGGGCCAGAACGACGACACAAGTCCCGGAAGCGGTCTACGAAGGCTTCAAAGCCTTCACCAGGCAACATCTCCACCTTGGACAAGGCCAAAGAACAGTCAGCTTGTTCTTGTGGGACCGTACGCCCAAAGCGAGAAGAGAAAGCAGCCTTGAATTCACCCCAAGAAGGCGAAGCAGAACCAAACTGGAACAAGAATTGTCCGTACCACTGACGAGCGGTGTAGGACAAGAGTTGTGGGACCAACCGCAAGAAATGCTGGTTCAAGTCCAACTCGTTGGCGCGCATCACGTCCTCAAAGAACATGATGCACGCATGTACATCCGGAAAGATGCGTGACTTGTTGTCATGCACACAACCTTCCCACTGGAAGAGAGGGAGAGCAGAAGGGCAGACAACGCGAGAAGACAAAGGAGCGGCAACAGGAGCAACAGAAGAAGCACCAGACCAAGGAGCAGCACCCACAGCAGGAGACACAGCAGGACCATCCACACTCTCCAAAGTGCGAACAAGCACCTCCAAGTCAGCCTTTTTGCTGTCGATTTGCCCACGCAAATCAGCAAGGTCAGCCTCCTTGTTGGCGCCATGGTACTTGCAGCCCAGGACTACAAGCTCAGCCTTCAGAACGTTGACGGCGTGACGGAGGAGAGAGGCATCAACCACAACAGGGGCAGAGACACCAACCACAGGGGCAGAGACACCAACCACAGGGGCAGAGACACCAACCACAGGGGCAGAGACACCAACCACAGGGGCAGGAGCAACAGAAGCAGAGACAACAGGAGCAGCAACAACAGGAGCAGCAACAACAGGAAGAGGTTCCTGGACAACAACGTCCATGTCGACATCTACGACTGCAGGGGAAGAAGAAGAAACAGGTGAGTTTGACATTTTTAAAGTAGTGAAGAGAGAAGAGAGACAGAGAACAGAGAGTATCTTGATTGAAAAAATGTGATATATTCACTAATTTGTAACAATAAAAGTCAATCAGACCAAAAGAAAGATGTTTTATTCAGATATATGTTTTCTGTCTCTATCTATACTATGGGAAATACTGGTATGATAACTGAGTAACTTGAGCACAATGTATACATTGCCTGTAACCTGGATACATTGTATCCAGTGTTTGTACCGTTTGAACGCAACAGCCTGAGAATTCCATATATAGAAATAGACTGGTCACAATAAGCCTAATCTGATCTTTACTTTATTTTATTGCTCTGAAAGAGGCCGTTGTATGCAATACTCGTACAAATGTTGCAGGATCTACTCCTCGTGCAAATGGAAGTATTTGCTTTATCAATAACAATACTTTAGATTTTGAGTTGATAACAAATGTTTATCAAAGGCTTGTAACAGATGACGATAATCATAAGATGTCAATATCAGCATTCATATACAATGATTTACTTGTTGCATCAGTTTATCGATCACCGAAATTTAGCTTAGACAGATGTTTGATAGAGTTAGAAGATTTGCTGAAGATTGAAACAACACATAGGATTGTCGCAGGTGACTTTAATTCACATTTTGATGACGAGCGAAACCCAGTCGTAGATATCTTTTCTCAGTATGGTTTGAAGTCCTGTCTAGATGAAAACATCACAAGCACAACAAAATATGGAACATTTATAGATAACATTTTTACGAACATTGCTGATAGTACTGATGGCAGATACATTTCATATACTAGCTACCATGATCCATTGTTCATGCACTTTAACTTATAAATATAATTAGCAATTCGAATAAAGCATAAATATTAATTCATATTTAACAGAAAACGCCCGGCATAGGATTTCGCTCAAATCCCTTGGCTAGCTTTTTTTCTCTACAATTCAGATGTAATTCTTTTTTAACTATACTTCATTCTTTTGAAGTGAATAATTGAGTTCATTACTATCACAAAAACTCTTTTTTCTTGGTTGAAGCGTATGATGCAAACAGAAATATGAACCAAATCATTAACATTTACCTTATTTCTTTTTCTTAGTGACAGAAAATCCAGTGTTCTGATTGGCCAATTTCTAAGAAAGTTCCAGGTCTTTTCTCTCTTTACCTATATTAAGATAGCTCACGTGCTTTAAAGGTAAATTGCCCCCCAAAATTCCGCGTTATTTATGGGGGTGACATTACTCTCTCTTTTTTTGCATCTCTTCTGTTTTCTTTCTTTTTTTTCTCGCCTTTTTTTTTCACTCTATTGATTACTGCACCCTTTTTTTCCTGAATCTCGACGATCTTTTCTTTCTAGCTTAAGGTGATTTACTCTAGTCATTCAACATGATCGCTGACTTATCCATTCCTTTATCTGTCTAGAAAGAGGTTTATTTTTTGGGTTTGTTCACGATCAATTTGGGCAGCTCAAGTCTTTATTATACAGTCACTCATCTTACCATCACAAAGCAGACAATGCAGTTTTTTAAACACGCCATAACTAAATCACTTGAAAAGGATCAATAATTACACCATTTTCGAAATCATCAGTAATGGAGATGATTACACTAACATGAGACTTCTTTTAATCGCGCTTAATATAAAGCAAAGGTAAGCAACTCGATGGTATTACATATGGCTTTATAATCTAACATTTCATGAAAATAGATAATGTATTAGTCACACTGTTAGATGATTGTTTTATGAAGAAGCCCAATGGATCTTTGAAGCATGGTAAGGTATTGTTCCATTTCTACGATTGATTACCTGACTCACATATAAACCTTTGAAGGTAGTATGGAGTCATTATCATTTCTGATTGAATCAACCTAAACATTCGGAATGCACCTTCAACTTATGGTAACTGCTTTTATCACTTCAGTTTATTGAAGACAATACTTTCACTCTCCAAATAACAATACTTAGCCGAATTCACATCTGATTTACTAGAGATCAATCTTATAAATGACAAAATGGAACTAAGAGGTAAAGCTACCAGTAAAGCTAACAGCTTAGTCAAAGGGAGATGGTATCATTGTCAACATCTTTGTCGCTGAAAGAATTAATTCAAGTTACATATCAGCAGCACTTTGGATGATTAAAGGTTTTTAGAGAGTTTCATGATTTTTGGGAGGTAAGCATCTATGAGGCGGATTGCATTGAAAGCTAGTTGGACTATTTTTTTATCATTTTGGAAACAAAAACGTATTTTGATGGATCAACTGAAAAGCGATTCTTGAATTGTTGCTGGCATTGACCGAAAATGTGGATGATTGTTGATAATTTACTCATTTCAATAAACATGTACAACAACCAATTGTCTTGATAAAAGAAGAAAATGGATTACTCTTTTAGAGTCTACAATTAATCTCTCTATTCCTTCTTATGACTTCTCAACAAGTGATTCTATTTCACCATTAAGTCCAATATTTATTTCAAAGGCTTTGTAACTGTTTGTTTATACTGTTGATTTCGCTTAGTCTCAAAATTGAATTCTAATATATGGCACTAACAGTTCTTAAAAAAGACTATCAAACATTTCATCCTTATTTAGTGAGAGTCATTAGCAAAAGATAAATTAGCGATTTGATAGGAATTGGAATCAGTTCACTTTTTATTTTATTTTTTCCTTTTGACTACCTTTCAGTTTATATATATTTCTTTCTTCCTTTTCAGACGTGTCTCTAACTTGCCATTTCTAGTCTCACACCTGTGTCAGACTTTTCCTTCTAATTTATGCTTCATTTTCGCCCATGAATGGCAACTTGACTTAGTTCATCCTATATAATCTCACTTTATATAGAGATGATAGTAGTTTTTTTTTGTTTATTTAGCTGCTGGAATGTCTGTTATTCATTTTACCAAATATTGTTTGCCTTATAGACACTTACAGCAATAACGGGTCCTTCTCCATGTGCTCATGTTGCTTCAGTGATGGTGATGAGAGATCTCAAGATCGACATTCAGTCACGATCGTAACTTTTTTGTAATACTATATTAAAAATTAAAAAAATAAGAACACTCATATCTTCCTTTATCCTTATTATTTGATTTCACAACCATTTTATATACTTCTTTAGCTTTCCACACCTTGTTGTGATTACACAAAAAATTAAAAATTGGCCCCTTAACCTTTGGCTGTATAAGTTTAATGGCCTATGCTTCTTTTTCTTCTCTTTCAGTCTGCTGCCTTTTTCTTATGAAATATCTGAGTTAATCTCAAGAAATCCCCTTCCAAATACTTCTTCTTTACCTTTTAAATAAATTTGCATATATACTCTCTATTTTTTTGCACAGATTGTTTCACCTCACTTGGCCTATCCCCCCATTTACCATTTTTGTACATATTTTCTGCATGAAATCTGAAATCGATCCCCCCATTTTATTGTCTCTTCATTTTTACTGCTATTTTTTTTTCTCTTTTTAGCCAAATCTCTTTCCCACAGATTATTTTTCTTAGTCTTTTTACTTATTTTATGGCCTTTGACATGTAAAAAAAACCGAGATCAACTCATCTCCTCGGATCAGCTTCAAACTCGAAAACTAACCTCCCATTACCCTTTATATCACACTTCGACAAAAAAAAACCTTCCCTTTCATCATTTATTCTCTCTGTATAGCTAACCTTCAAAAGCAAAGTGAGTCTAAACTCACTTATTTTATCCTAGACTCAAATGCTGGATTTTTTAGAACTCCTCTGCGCTGTGGTGTATGAGTGATTCATTCCCTTTCTTTTATCAAGACAATTGGTTGTTGTACATGTTTATTGAAATGAGTAAATTATCAACAATCATCCACATTTTCGGTCAATGCCAGCAACAATTCAAGAATCGCTTTTCAGTTGATCCATCAAAATACGTTTTTGTTTCCAAAATGATAAAAAAATAGTCCAACTAGCTTTCAATGCAATCCGCCTCATAGATGCTTACCTCCCAAAAATCATGAAACTCTCTAAAAACCTTTAATCATCCAAAGTGCTGCTGATATGTAACTTGAATTAATTCTTTCAGCGACAAAGATGTTGACAATGATACCATCTCCCTTTGACTAAGCTGTTAGCTTTACTGGTAGCTTTACCTCTTAGTTCCATTTTGTCATTTATAAGATTGATCTCTAGTAAATCAGATGTGAATTCGGCTAAGTATTGTTATTTGGAGAGTGAAAGTATTGTCTTCAATAAACTGAAGTGATAAAAGCAGTTACCATAAGTTGAAGGTGCATTCCGAATGTTTAGGTTGATTCAATCAGAAATGATAATGACTCCATACTACCTTCAAAGGTTTATATGTGAGTCAGGTAATCAATCGTAGAAATGGAACAATACCTTACCATGCTTCAAAGATCCATTGGGCTTCTTCATAAAACAATCATCTAACAGTGTGACTAATACATTATCTATTTTCATGAAATGTTAGATTATAAAGCCATATGTAATACCATCGAGTTGCTTACCTTTGCTTTATATTAAGCGCGATTAAAAGAAGTCTCATGTTAGTGTAATCATCTCCATTACTGATGATTTCGAAAATGGTGTAATTATTGATCCTTTTCAAGTGATTTAGTTATGGCGTGTTTAAAAAACTGCATTGTCTGCTTTGTGATGGTAAGATGAGTGACTGTATAATAAAGACTTGAGCTGCCCAAATTGATCGTGAACAAACCCAAAAAATAAACCTCTTTCTAGACAGATAAAGGAATGGATAAGTCAGCGATCATGTTGAATGACTAGAGTAAATCACCTTAAGCTAGAAAGAAAAGATCGTCGAGATTCAGGAAAAAAAGGGTGCAGTAATCAATAGAGTGAAAAAAAAAGGCGAGAAAAAAAAGAAAGAAAACAGAAGAGATGCAAAAAAAGAGAGAGTAATGTCACCCCCATAAATAACGCGGAATTTTGGGGGGCAATTTACCTTTAAAGCACGTGAGCTATCTTAATATAGGTAAAGAGAGAAAAGACCTGGAACTTTCTTAGAAATTGGCCAATCAGAACACTGGATTTTCTGTCACTAAGAAAAAGAAATAAGGTAAATGTTAATGATTTGGTTCATATTTCTGTTTGCATCATACGCTTCAACCAAGAAAAAAGAGTTTTTGTGATAGTAATGAACTCAATTATTCACTTCAAAAGAATGAAGTATAGTTAAAAAAGAATTACATCTGAATTGTAGAGAAAAAAAGACATAGAGTGCGTCCAGTTTGTAATCGCCACAGTTTGGTGGTGAAAATTTTTGGCACTTTTGGAGCAAAATAGCAACTTTTTTTTGCAGACAAAATTAAAAAGCGAGGCCGACAATCTGTTCAAAATTTAATTCTCTATCGATCCTCGGCCTCCTTTTCTTTATATCTTGTCTCTATCTCGAGTTATTTTTTTCACTTCGACCTAAAAGTTCCTCTGATGTCTAATTATAGGCACACATAAGTTTCAACCAATAATATAGTAATTGGTGTTACAAGAACAAACTCCGATATATTAAAATGGTAGTTTGTGCTACATTGTCAGTCAGAATCCTAGTCTATTAAAATTGTTTAACAGAACTTTTTGTCTGTTCCTTTTTCGCAAAGTTTAATATGGGTCGTCCAAGCAAAAACCTTCAGAAGCTTAAAAAGTTCAACCAAGACAGACATAATCAAAAAGTTGAAGCTGAAAAAGCATTGGTATGGAATCAAGTGTCTTTTGAGTTGTGCAATTTAATTTAAAGATAGAACAATAAGATCGAAAATGAAGGCGTCTCTTCTATCGACGATACTTCGTTCGATTATGAAGACAACAGTAACTTTGAGTATCCTACTATTGAATCATGTTTCGACTTTGAATTTATTTCAGAGAGTGATGGTGAAGAAAGTTTAGAGATTGAATTAGAAATGTTAGACAACATTGAAGATCAGAATACAAAGTGTTTGCATGACACTTTGAAATGGGACAACAACAACCCAGAAATCAACAAGAAAAGAAAACATGCAAGAACTTTTCAATTGACCGACAGAGCGATCAGAAAAAGAAAGCAAAAAAATAGGATGATGGCAGAAGGCTCATCAAAAATATCTGATTATTTTCAGATTTCTAAGGAACAGTCTGCTGAAGTCAGAGCCGATGAAGAAGAAGAGGAAGTAGAAGAAGCTGACGTCTTGGATATCTCCAGTGCTATCAGTAAGCTTAGTGAGTTGCTGAAGTCAGTAGCAAACTCCCGAGTTGTCCAAACTTTGCATGGCCATTATGATACCTTTCGCTATCAAGCTGTTCTTGCCTACCTCAAGCGCATCAAAGATGGAAAAGGTGCCATGGAGGCAAGCCAAGAAGCAGCAGCTACAACCTGGTTGTCCCCATCCGAGTCTTATCACGCAAAGAGTATTCGCATGTGGACTAAGGCTCTTCTTAAGACTGGAGATATCCCTGTCTTAAGACAAGGCAAGTTCGCTAAGCGAGTGTCGCTGTTTTTAGATGAGGACATCAAGCAGAGATGCCTTGACTGGTTAAGAGAAACAAAGCCCAATCAGCGATCAACAAGAGGCTTAGTTGACCATGTGAGAAAGGTGATATTGCCTGATGTTTTGAGCACAAGCATAATAAGTGAAGAGCTAGGAAACAAGCTTAAGTCTCTGAGCCAAACCACAGTTTCAAAATACCTGAAACTGTGGGGCTTTGACTACAAGAGTACTGGCAAAGACTTTATGTACATCGATGGTCATGAAAAACAAGATGTAAAGGAATATCGTCTTCAATGGGCAAGACAGATGATGGAGTGGAAGAAGAGGATGGAGTTTTATCCATATGGTAATGAAGAAGAGGTTGTTCAACCAACCCTTCTAGATGAAGAAAAGAAGGTAGTTCTTGTCACTCATGATGAGAGCACCTTCTATGCCAACGATGGAAAGAAGACTCGCTGGCAATTACCTACCGAATCGGCTATATTGCCTAAAGGCCAGGGCAAGTCTGTCATGGTGTCAGAATTCATGTGCGCTTGCCATGGTACTATGAAGGCTTTGGTCAACGGGGAAGAGAGGTCATCAAGAACGATTTTCTATCCAGGGGGAGACAACTGGTGGAAATGTGAGGACCTCAATGCACAACTCAAGGAGGATGTACTTCCGCTCTTTGAGTTGTTGCATCCTGACTGTATTGGTTTGTTTGCTTTTGATCAAAGTCAAAATCATCGTGCATTTGGCAATGATGCCTTACTTGCGAGTAGAATGTCTTCTGGGGAAATCCCCTACAAAGCAGAATCACCCTATCGCTTTCGAGACGGCTTCTACAGAGATCCAGAATCAGATCAAGCCATGATACAAAGCATGTACTTCATGCGCAATATTGATTTTAGGAAATTCAAGACTGAATTTAAAAGACTCAAGCCCCAAGTAGGACCAAGAAAGCGTTTTGGAACAGAAAATGCTTTGAGAACTTTTTAGTACAAAAGCTACAGTTCCCTAGACCCGTAAGTTTTTTTTTTTTGCAATTACAAAAAATCAACTCTCCGATAACTTTTAACTCATCATCCTAGGTTGAGTACTTTAAAGGCACTTTCCAAATCCTTTTGGAAAGACGGCTCATTCAAAAAGACTGTTCGCTCTTGAAAAAATGTAATGATGAGCATACTGGTGACAAATGTTGTCTATAGAAAATACTGTCGGCACAAGATGATTTTGTTAACCAAAAGTCAATCCTAGAAGAAACAATCATCAACAATGGCCATATGATGGCACTCTATCCAAAGTATCATTGCGAAACCAATTGGATTGAGCGACACTGGGCCGAGTCCAAACGCATTGCTCGTCTTGAGTGTGACTACACGTTTAAGGGGCTTAAGGATAACATCCATAAGTTCCTAGACAGTAATCAGGTTACCAATGGTACAAAGACAATTAGAAAATGGCAAAACCTTGCTTATCGGTATATAGAAGCATATAGCCAAGGTCATGATGCCATCGAGACAAATGAGCTTGTCAAAAATTTTTCTAAAACATACAAAAGTCATAGAAAGCTCATATAAATAAAAAAAAATCCAGTATAGACAAATTTTAAGGTGCGATTTTAATCGGCGACGAAAGGGGTCAAAAGTTCCTCTAAAAAATTATTGGCGATTACAAACTGGACGCACTCTAATCCTTAGATTTTAATAATAACATCGTTTATGAAGCGTTGATTTCATATACTCTGAATTGCTTTTGCATACCAAAGACTGTTTAGAAAAGTCATAGCTTGTATGAAATACATATTCCTTTAGCTAAAAAAGTTGACTTCCATGAGCACATGTTAGCTTTCTCGCTGCTCATCAGTTCTGCATGCCGACATCTCAAACTTACATGAGCATGCAAGATGGTAAGCCATCTCGGAAAAGGTTGAAGAAAAATAAAGTAAAAAAAAAAAGCATCTACAAACACCATAGAAAGCGATTGCTTATATGATAAAGTTGAAAATCTGAAATGGTATTGACCAATTTCTCAAAGAGATATTAAAAAGGGATACTGTTATAATCCAATAAATCACAATGAAATAAATCCAAGGAATTAACCAGACTAAAGATAATGTTTTATTTACTTCAAAATTGATGTGCTATTTATACTTTTCATGAAGATGATATTTCAACTGAGATTGTAAAACTTTTCTAGAGGCTTGTAGATGATTATGATAATAACAACGAATCGGATGAGAGATGAATGATGACAGTCTTGTAAAGAAGAATTACTAAAATAGAATGATTGGCCATCTGTACCTTAAACCCAGTAACTGGTAAATTATTGGCAAGATGTCAGTCCTGACCTTGAATGAAGGTTTATCCGAATTGAATGTCAAATGAAACAAGCTGAAGTCGAATTAGAGAATGGTTGTGGATTCATAAGTGGCTAAATACTTGATCCGTACTGTATGAATACAACAGATACCTCTAAATTTAAAAGATAGATGTATAATGGTAAATTTTGCTACACAAGACGATATACAATGTAGATGAAAGTTTGATGGTATTGAACTGCTTATGAAAAAACATCTATTTGCGAAGAAAGTTACTTGATACTCTCATAATGGAATAAACAAATATTCCTTGCTCTAATTATAATTTATAGAAACTATTGTTTGAAGTAATCAAATTTTCCTATTTATTTCTTTAAACAATTATATTTGAAGTAAAGTTGACAATCTCATAAAGTAGTATTGTAACAATCAAAATGTTCGTAAAACTTGCAGTGATGTCAAATTATAAACAAGTTGCTTGCAATTGCATTTGGTCTTCAGCCAAAGAGATCAATTAAATGATCATCAACATCTATACTTATTTATTGATCTAATGCGATAAGTCACATATACATCACTCCCAAACAAGATACATATCTGAGTCGCTTTAGCGAATAAGTATGTTTGCTTCAAAAATAAATTTACGATATCCGTTAGAGGTTCGATAAAAAGAAGATTGATTATTGCAAAATCATGATGGACAGTTCTTTTTAAATTAAAGGGATTCATCACCATTTTTTTGCATCTGAATGATCTATTTGAATACTTCTTCTTGATGTTTCTGATATCCACCATCCTACGATATATTGAGGAACATGAAACTGTCATAAAATGACAGCATGTTCTAACTGAAACTTGTATTCTTCAATGTTTAGTATTTAGATGGATCTAAAGGGTGCGACGCTGATACTATATATGTATGAGCGATGACACTAAATGAATGATTATATTATATTTGCCTCATAATGTACCATCCTATAATTATAATTGATTGAATCATGATCAAAAGCGACACTATGTAAGGAGTTGCTTTTGATACATCATGATTTTTAACTTATCACTTTTATGTTTAAAATTGCTTTACTCAAATTTGTCTAACATGAAACAGCTCGACGCTTTACTATCAGCTTTCTTCATAGATTCTGTTTGAAGTGCTTCTTTAAGATCCCCTTTTGTAAAGCATTCCTTTAATTGATCACTAATAAAATCTGTTAATGCAAATCCAAGACATTTTCCTTTTCAGTATGATTTTAGCTTAAATCTGTCAATGAAATCATGCTTTCTTCCCATCACTGCCATATTTCTCATATATACTAGCCATTTTTTTTAATCCCCCATTTTCTTTTTTTTTTTTTTTTTTTACAAATATCATATAATCCATCAACATCACTAACTCTTTTATTTCACAATAGCTACATGTGTATCACCTTATGATGACAACATCTCAATAACTCGACTACGCTTCTCTTCTATTTCTTAGAATCCTTCAACTTTTCTTCCGTATATATCTGCTGATCATCCACTTTATACATACTTGTGTAGATACTCATCATTGACTTTGATAGACAATCTTTTATCCATGACACACTCTTCTGTATTGCTTTCTGCCAACTCATCCATGACTTCTTTATCCAAACTGCCTGCTCTATACCATGTTGCTCAAACTTATACCTCTTTGACTGTTTTCTAAATACCATCTTTTAAAGGGCTGTCTATTTGGATTGATGCGTCTTTTTCAAGTTACTCTTGCCTAAGGTCCTTCGATTTCTCCATTTAAATGTTCAAATGCTTTTGTATACATTGCATCGACTAACTTGCTCTATTTGTAGTCATTGCCTTGAAACCCTTTGACAATCGTATATCCAATCGCCTACCATGCTTCCATCCTATGCCTGATTTATTCATGTCTATCCTCTTTCTTATGTGCACATGTGGTCCACCTATCTAAGTATTGTCTCTGGTTATTGCCCTAGCTTTTTGAATTACAGTTTCCCTTTAACATACCGTCGTTCAGGATACTTGGTCTCTTCTCATGTCGCCATCTCTTTAACTCATCTTCAAGAAATGCTCTTTATCCGCCTATTCTCCTTTCACTACTATGGTCTGTGCTTTTAAAGGTTGCCGAATCTCTTTTTGATTGAACTTGGGGTTCCTTTCAACTTTACTGCTTGTGCTTTTTTTCTTTTTGTGTCTTCTCGCCTTTGCTCATGCTTACATGGGTGCTCCATCTCAGATGAGCTTGCCTCATCGCTTTAAATCTCTTTCCTGACAAGTGAAATACCGCTTCCAGATTATTTTTGTTGTGAACATTTAGAATCTATATACTGATTACGAAATAAATGATACAAAGTATTATTATACATACTATATCTGGACATAGAGTCTAGAATAGAACTAGAGTAACTGTAATAGATCAATGTCTACTTCATCTATCTATCCTTTAGAGATCGATTCTAATATGATGCTAACTTGAGAGACAAATTGGATCATATATCAAATAGACCAATTGGCTCTCGGGACTCAGGCCTTATCGATGTGGATAAACTATTGATATCAGCTATACCGAATCAGAATTGATGTGACAATGAAATTGACAAGATGGTGCTAAAGAATTTATTAAAACAATTTTTTCTATCTTACCATCTCAGATCATCTATGACCTGAGAGCTGAGTAGACTGAATATCTGAGACATGGTCAATGATATAGTGTTCCGTATCCTCGATATTAAAATAGATTCCCTGATCATCTCTAGATGATACAATCAGTTTATCCGACCTAAAAGATATAAATACCTAGATATTCCATAGCTATAAACGACATCTGATTTTTCTTTAATAAACCTATACGAGTTCTAAAGGATTTCTCTGTTTCTACTCTGACACTCATAACAATTTTGACTTGACTGTCTTACCGAATGAACTTCTCTTTATCAACTGTTTACTTCTGACTGTTGCTCTCACTGTTGGCTGGACTCATGAGTTTACCTAATCGCAACTAAAGGACACAACATGCTCATGACAAAGTACATGTGTAAAGGATCGCGTCTCATCTTTATTTTTTTTTGTTTTATAGACTTGCTATGCTATTTACTCTCTTCCTCTATTGTTTCTGACTCTTTTGTATAGTGGTGACTAGTAATCTCTCAGTTGGTGTTGCTCATGACCTTGCATGTTGCTTCAAGATGGCTGTCAAGAAAAAAAATTACAAGAAAAAAAGCTCGGTTAAGGCTGTATATTTTTTCAAGCGCAGCTACTACAAAGCGATTAAGGTGCGAATTGAAGGCTCTAATCATGGAAATTAATTCATTTCTGCTTCTTATACTGCTTCCCATGATCCCAAAAGGTATCTATATTAAAGCCAAGCATGCCAATCTATCTGGATATACCCAATGCAGCATCCCTATTACAAAAAAGGACATCTGAGCTACAAATCAGCCTAAAGAAGAACCCATATATAGCATTTATTTGATCCAAATTAATAAAATTAAAGAAGCTTGATTTGCTCATAATACCAAAATAATCCAATCATAAGCCAAGCTCATCCGAAATTAAAGGCATTACCATTTGCTCATTTATTGCTTATACTTCTAAAACTTGTTAAATCATCATTACTGTTGGAAAGGTAGTTGTTATATGAATGTATTATCGATAAGAACAAGGGATAAGTTCTGTGAGAATTTGTATAGACTTTTATTTATGAAAAATAGAAGAAGGGACTAATAATCTAATGAACTTGATGCCTATTTATACTTCAATGAAGCGGACAGTTAATCTTGCTGAAGGACTGGTAATTTAATCGAAAAGAAATTTCTTTTGACAGGACTTCTCTGTACCTGACGATTTATGATCCCGACTAAGCTTAAATAAGAAAATAAAATGATTGTAATATAAGAGCAATACGATTTAAGTGCTATGAGCATGGTTTTGATATAGTTATTGTGTGAGAGTGACAATAATTGGAATCTCCATTTATTTAGCTATTTCTATCTTTCAGTGCGAGCAGGTCTATAATGAGATCCTTGTCTTCACTACTTCAAGTATGATTTTGCTTTATTATGTGAGTGTCCTCAACAATTACTATATACTCTAAAGGCCATTTGTCACTATAACTCCCCTTTGAGACCTAAGCTAGATATGATTCGACTATAAAGCACTCCTATTCAAAGTAAGCTCGTATAATACTTTACCCACGGCCTAATTCTTGTGTTTCTGCATCGGTTCTCATTGTGTTTCTGCCTATTTTTCGTTGAAACCGCATATGAAAAAAACAAATATTTCGCAGGGTTATTTCACAATTATTTGAGTCACTATATACACCCTCTACGCCGTTGTGATATAGAGTCTACAATTGATCCTTCTGTTCTTCTTTTATGTCTTCTCAACTAGGTATTCAATATCACTATTAAGTCCAATATCAATTTCACAGCGTTTCAAGTTGTTTGTCTACACATTTGATTTGCTTAGTCTCAAGTTTTGATTCCAATGTTTAAGACCAACAGTTCTTAAAAGAGATAATAAAACATTTCATCCTTATTAAGTGGGAGTCATTAGCAGAAGATAAAATAGCGATTTGGTAAGAAATGTAGTTGTCTCTCTCTTTTTATTTTCTTTTTTCTTTTGACTACCTTTCAGTTTGCAAATATTCCTTTCTTTGTTTTCAGACTTTTCTTAAGGCTATCACTTCTAGTCTCACACCTACATCTGACTTCTCCATCTTGTCTATGCTTAAGTTATACCCATGAATGGCAACTTTAATTAGTCCATCCTATACAATCTCACTTTATACAGAGATTTTAGCAGTTTTTTTTATTTATTTAGCTGCTGGAATGTCTGTCATTTATCTTACCAGTTTTTGTTTGCCTTAAAGACACTTACAGCAATAACGGGTCCTTCTCCATGTGCTCATGTTGCTTCAGTGATGGTGATGAGAGATCTCAAGATCGACATTCAGTCACGATCGTAACTTCCTTGTACCACTATATTAGAAATTAAAATTATGAATAGCAAACACCTTCTCTCAACCTTATTATTTTATTTTACTACCTTATATACACTTCTTTAGCTTTCCACACCATGTTATGATTACACAAAAATTAAAAATTGGCTCCTCAACCTTTGGCTGTATAATTTTAATGGCCTATGCTTCTTTTTCTTCTCTTTTAGCCTACCACCATTTTTTCATGATAAATCTGAGTTTACCTCAAGAAATTGCCTTCCTTTTACTTCTTCTTTACCTTTTAAATAAATTTGCTTACATACTCTCTTTTTTTTTTGTACAGATTGTTTCACCTCACTTGGCCTATCCCCCATTTACCATTTTTGTACATATTTTCTGCATGAAATCTGAAATCGATCCCCCATTTTATTGTCTCTTCATTTTTACTGCTATTTTTTTTTCTCTTTTTAGCCAAATCTCTTTCCCACAGATTATTTTTCTTAGTCTTTTTACTTATTTTATGGCCTTTGACATGTAATAAAAACCGAGATCAACTCATCTCCTCGGATCAGCTTCAAACTCGAAAACTAACCTCCCATTACCCTTTATATCACACTTCGACAAAAAAAAACCTTCCCTTTCATCATTTATTCTCTCTGTATAGCTAACCTTCAAAAGCAAAGTGAGTCTAAACTCACTTATTTTATCCTAGACTCAAATGCTGGATTTTTTAGAACTCCTCTGCGCTGTGGTGTAAATCCATCAAATCTGCTCTCCAAACCTTATCGTTTGGGCCAAACTACCATTTTTGGGCCAAACTACTATTTTTTGGGTCAAACTACCACAGATTAAATTTTCTTGCGCTGTAGTGAACACCACCAATCCCAATCTTAGATGCGTCAGTAACAACGTGAAGACGATAACGAGGATCATAAGGCGATAAGATAACTGCAGAAGCCAAAGCCTTTTTAAGCTGACGGAAAGCAGCCGTATAACGAGCAGTCCAGAGACCGACAAGAGACTTCTTAGAACGCAAATCATCTAAGGGAGCAGCCAAAGTAGCGTAGTGAGGAATCGAACCACGAAAGTAGTTGAGGAAACCTAAGTAAGATGCCAACTGTTTGCCAGTAGTAGGAGCATCTTTCCACTGTTCAGTAGCAGCAATCTTACGATAGTCAGGCAACAACTAACCGTTACGAATCGTCCATCCAAGGAGGTGAACAGAGTTCATAGCAACTACCAACTTATCAGAATTGATTTGCAAGTTGACAGAAGTTAAGCGGTGCAACACCAAACGAAGACACTCGAAATGATGTTCCAAAGTACCACTTGTAGCAACCGCGATATCATCGACGTAAATGGATACAAAAGGCAAATCATGGAAATAGTTCTGCAAAACGTTTTGGACAAAACCACTCATAAATGTAATACCAAAACACATCTTACGGAATTGATATCGAAGGTTAGTAAAAGGACACATAAAACTAAGTTTATGCTTATGGTCGGGATTCACGAGGAATGAGGTAAAACAAGAGCGGATATCAATCGTAGAGATGATAGTGGCTCCACCCATTCGTTGATGAATATCTGAAATGAGGGGCAACTGGAAGACATCGTTACTAATCAAAATATTATTAGCTTCACGGACATCAGCAACAATACGAGGCTTCTTCATAGAATAAACACCATCGCCGTCTTTCTTAGCCACACACAAAATTGGAACATTAAATCCTGTATGACTATATGAGCGCTCAATGACACCCTCATTTTCCCAAGTCTGGAATTGTCCCAAGACAGCATCTTTGTAAGCGTAAGGAACAGGATAGGGCTTGCGAAAAGCTCGTTGTCCAGGAATTGTCTCAAGGTCCACAATTGCGTTAGGCAATGTACAATACGTGTTCTTAAGGTCAATAGCAGCATTGGCGTCTAAAAAGGGTTAAAGTGTACGTATCAAAACTTCACGTTCCTGAGCTGATCCAACTGGACTAGCATTGACATCGTTTTTCACTTGATCAGGATCAATAGGATAAGGTAATTCAGGTCCTGTAGTAGAATTCCGAGAAGTGACTAAGCCGTGAATAGACATACCCAAAAGAGGCATCAAATCCAAACCAATAACTACTGGTACATTGTCTTGTATCGAAGATACGTTAAAGACTTCAAAAGTATGTTTTATGATTTTTTTATTGTAAAAAACTTCTAAACTAACTTGTCCTAATCTAGGCATGCTAGATGTAGCATGGCCCAGTGTTGAGGACACTCACATAATAAAGCAAAATCATACTTGAAGTAGTGAAGACAAGGATCTCATTATAGACCTGCTCGCACTGAAAGATAGAAATAGCTAAATAAATAGAGATTCCAATTATTGTCACTCTCACACAATAACTATATCAAAACCATGCTCATAGCACTTAAATCGTATTGCTCTTATATTACAATCATTTTATTTTCTTATTTAAGCTTAGTCGGGATCATAAATCGTCAGGTACAGAGAAGTCCTGTCAAAAGAAATTTCTTTTCGATTAAATTACCAGTCCTTCAGCAAGATTAACTGTCCGCTTCATTGAAGTATAAATAGGCATCAAGTTCATTAGATTATTAGTCCCTTCTTCTATTTTTCATAAATAAAAGTCTATACAAATTCTCACAGAACTTATCCCTTGTTCTTATCGATAATACATTCATATAACAACTCCCTTTCCAACACCCAGTAGTATGTGACCCTGAGAAGGCTTCACTACCGAACCAAAAAGAGAAACCAACTCAGGGTGGACCATGCTACAGGTAGCACCGCTGTCGACCATGGCGAAGCATGCGTGGCTTTCTATGATAGGAACAAGAAGAGCGTTAGATCTATGCTCTGGTAATTTAGAGTATTTGTGATTGTACTTACAGTCATGGGCGACAGCCAGTGCTTGCTCGTCGACGTCCATATCCGTAGGGACGGCGAGAGGAGCAGAAGCAGCAGAAGAAGCAACGAACGTAGCGCAAGAGCTAGCAGCAGTGCCAACTCGGCTGCACTACCAGCAGCAACAGCGCCAGGAGCCAAAGTCCCGACGGCAGAAGAAGAAGAAGTACCAGCGCCAGAGCCAGCAGCAAGGCCAGCAGCAGAAGAGGAGGCAGACTCCTTGATTCGCATGGCTGCGAATCTGGCCGTGTTGGTGGGGACGGCCGTGTTGCACACATGGGCTTTTGACCACCCAGGTGCGCCACACTTGTAGCAAGAGCCACGAGGAAAGCCACCACCACGACGCACAGAAGAAGAAGAAGCAACACCCGAAGAAGAGCCAGCAGCAGGGCGAGCAGCAACAACAGGAGAAGAAGAGGAAGCCAAGGCAGCAGACAACACTTGACATTCTTCTGTCGAATGCTTGCCATGCTTGTGCAGCTGACAGAACTTCCTGCCAGTAGCGGACAAAGAAGAACGTTTTGCCACACGACCAGCATGACGGGTGCAGTCAGCACCAGCAGACGAAGAAGAAGAAACAGACACAGAGCCAGAAGCCAAAGAGGAACCAGCAGCAGCAGAAGAAGAAGACAAGCCCAAATTGACCGCAAGGTTCAACAAGGAGTCGATGTCGTTCTTGCGCTCATCAGAGAGCACAGCACGAGCAACAGCGAAACGGTCCTTAAATGCCCCTGGGAGAGCCTTCCAAAAAATGTCAATAAGAATTGACGAGGGAACAGTCTGATCACCTGCACGGCGACGCAAGTCCCGGAAACGATCCACAAAGAGGTGAACCGTATCGCCCTTTTCCTGGACCATGTTTGCAAGACGCGAAGCACAGTCAGCCTGTTCTTGCACCGAAGAACGACCAAAGCGAGCAGTAATGGCGGCCTTGAAGTCTTGGTACAGAGGAGAGCCAGGAGAGAAGCCAAGGAGAAATTGGTCGTACCACTTTCTGACCTTTTCCCCCAATTGCTGAGGTACGAGGCGCAGAAAGTGGGTGTCCATGTCCAAGCCATAAACGAACATGACGTCTTGAAAGGAGACGAGGCAGGCTGTTACATCCGAAAAGATGTGTGCAGCGGGGTTGTGCACCATACCAACCCACTGAAAGCAAGGCAAGTTGGCAGGGCAGACAGCAGCAGAAGGACCAGAAGAAGTACCCCGAACTTGGAGCAAGGTTTGTTGTAGCAATTCCAAGGTTTGAGAGCCAGCTTCCACCTGCTGGCGCAAAGCAGCGACATCAGTGCCGGGCAGAGAATGCGTAATTTGAGCTGTCAAGGTCACAAGGTGAACCGTCAAATTGTTTACATCCTGCTGCAACATAGCAACATGAGAAGCTACGGAAGAAGCAGAGACACCAACAGGGGCGGAGCCAACACCGGGAGAGAAAACAGGAGCCGAGTTGAGCAAAGCGTCAACCGAGGGGTCAACAACCATTTCACCATTAGCCAAGGAGGCAGAAGGAGAAGACAAACGAGAATCGGCGAAAGCAGACATAGTAATTAAAAAGCAGAAAAAGAGAAGAGAGAGAGAGAGAGAGAGGTAAGTACGAGTGGACGTGAGGTAATTATGTGATATTTGCAGTCTCAAATAGATTCAATGAGAGGGAACTCGATTTTTTATTAAAAAGAAAGAGAGGGAACTAATTCTACTGCAAGTCCATGTTGTGTTTATATATTATTTCTATCTCGGTTTTAATCAATCACTCCGTTATAATTTTATCTGTATGAGCAGTTTTCCTACTAGGATGACTGGTCACCTTAATTGAAAGATGGCTGTAGCCAGATTTCATCCCCCGCCTTGAATAAGGTGGAGATATATTGTTTACTTGATTTATATCTTGGAGAGATAATAATTATGCTCGACAAGATATGTTTTAATCTTGATTAGTGTTTCAATATATCAGGCATAACTGTTTCATACTTGTTCACTTGTTTCGTTGGATGTTTAGATCAGTTTAGATTAGGTGATAACGATAGACAAGCCCTTTGTAATTATGTCTCAGAACTATCTTTATCCAAGTAATGATTTAGTCTTTTCTTATAATGAAATCTCTAGAATCATTGCTTGTTTTGTTAGATGCTGCTACCTTGGTATTATAAGGCCTATGCAACCATCCTGCTATCACATGTATCATGTCATATAGCCATTTCAAGTATTGATGAAAAGAGAGTCAATGAATATAAATCTGATCATGCTTTCAATGTGTTAGCTAGGCACATTGAACGCTTTATATATCATATCATCGCTTTTTACCAATGCTTGTTAGATGTTTGATTTCAGGATTACCTCTGGTAATATCTGAAATGATTTTAGTTTTCCAACTTTGTGAACATTGTTTGATTTATTGTTATTTTGACATTATCTGTCAAAATAACCTTTGATGATGATTAATTGAATTTCCGATTATAAGTCGTTCTGGCTTCTGTATATGCCCAAATACGACAAATTAATTGAAAAAAATGTTATATTCGTAGAATATAACAGGCACAAAATATAATAAAGTTTAAAGACGAGTAAAGTCGATTAGTACCAGAACGGCCAAAAAAGATAGATATGAATCTGATCCGCGTTTATATCAAATATGTGCCTAGTACAGTCAGACCTCGATTTTGTCGTACGGTAGGTGGAGGCATATTCTATGACAAAATCAAATTATGACAAAATGAAATTATGTGACTGTGTAAATTTTAGCAGTCACATAGTGTTCCTGAATCATAAATTCAAAATTAGTTTACATCTTTGTCATATATAATAAACTTATAACATTTAAATGTCTATGCACAATTCATCAAACACTACACCTCTTGCTCTCGTCAATGATCAGCAAGCACCCGGAAAGATTAAGTGTGCAGCTTTCAATCAGAAACAGCGCTTGAAAATTTGTCTCGAGGCCGCTTATGGACCCAAAAAAACTCAAGAACAGATGTGTCATTGGGCAAAGCGCCAATTCAACATGGATAGCTTGCCTAGCCAAAGCACCATCAGCAAGATTATCAAGAAATCAAAAGAGCTGTCTGAAATGTCAGACAAGGAATTGAGCGCTAGCAGCAGCAAGAAAGCTCACTACCCTGAATTGGAAGAGGAGCTAAGCAAGCTTATTGTTCGAATGAGCAATGAGAATGTTGCGATCAATAAGCACAGTGTGCTTGCATATGCAACTCACCTGGTCAACTCTAGACCAGAGCTCACTGCTGGCAAAGCGAGGCCCCTCTTCTCCAATGGATGGATTAGTAACTTCATGAAACGTCATGATCTTAAATCAAGACAGATGAATGGCGAGGCTGGGTCTGTCCAGATTGATGCTGAGTCTATTGCTACTCAAGTTGAGAAGTTGAAGAAGGAGATGGAGAAGTACGAGTTGAAGGACATCCTCAACTTTGATGAAACAGGACTGTTTTATCGTGCTTCTCCTACAAGCACCATTGCTGACCACAATGTTTCTAGCATCAAGTTCGACAAGACCAGAATGACAATTGGTCTTCTTTGTAGTGCTGATGGCAGCATCAAGTATGATGCTCTCATCATTGGCAAGCACGAAAAGCCATGATGCTTCAACCGCAAAACAGGTATGCTTTGTATTCAGTATGACATCTAGAAACACATATCTAATTCTTAATTTTAGCGGCTGAACTTGGCTTTCCGCATTACTACTTCAATTTGAAGAGTTGGATGACAAAAAGCATCTACAAGTCCTACTTTCGTGCTCTTAACAGGAAGATGATCAGAGAAAATAGAAATATTTTCATCTTAGTTGACAACGCTCCTGTGCACGAAAAGAACATGGAGATGTCAAACATCAAGTTTGGCTTTTTACCAGCTAACACTACGTCGCATTTGCAACCATTGGATGCTGGTATAATTGCCAACTTTAAGCATCAGTACAAGACAATCCAGTACCGGCATGCTGCCTTCAAGTCCTTGGCTGTTCTCAAGAAGAAGGAGAGAGATTCGGCTTTTAGCTTGGAGCAGGCCGAAAAAGAGGCAAGCGCAGCCATGAAGAAGATTTACGAAGTAAATCAACTTCAGGCTATGAAGTGGGTGAGAATTGCTTGGGAAAAGGTAGCCCAAAATACCATTTCCAATTGTTGGAAGTACGTTGGAATTCTTCCCGCCGCTCCCGCTGGTCAAGATGTTGACACATTTGAGCCCGTCATTGAGGGTTGTAATGATGTTCTTGTCGAAAGTGGTTTGGCCACCACTTTCGATGATTTTCATTATGACTCCTTCTATGAGAATGATGGCATTTTTGAAGATCAAGAGGCCAACATAGCAGGTGAAGTAGAGGAAGAAGAAGTAGTTGATGCATCAACAAAAAGAAAGCGTCAGATGGAGCATCTGCAAGAGCTCTTGGAGACATATGAGGCATCGGATGATGAGGAGTTTAGCATGATGATTACCATGTCAAATGTCTTCAAGAAGCTCAAAAGACGAGAGCAAGAATCTCTTACAGTACAAAGTACAATTACAGATTTTTTCTCAAAATAAATCCGATTTTTTTCTATTTTTCTGAATTTAAAATACGACATAGCCAATAATATTTTTTTAAAAATTAAAATTTTATCATACGGTTTCTGTGAATTTTATGACTACAGTCGTTCCACTGCCAATTCGCAGATTCAATGAAAAAAGTGCGGATTTTTAAAAAATCAATCTGCCAGGTTTTTGAACTTTTTTCAACGAAAATTTGAAAACCAATTCGCGGATAAAAAAACACATTTCACTAAAAGATTTCATTAAAAAAAGAAAAGAGACGCTTACATGGGCTTGTAATTGATTCAGTTATTATACTGGTTCTTAAAGTGCTTGATTATATAAAAAACGAAAGGCAAGATCAATGAAACATGCTATTTTATCCGCGAATTGGTTTTCAAATTTTTGTTGAAAAAAGTTCAAAAACCTGGCAGGTTGATTTTTTAAAAATCCGCACTTTTTTCATTGAATCTGCGAATTGGCAGTGGAACGACTGTATGACAAAATCAAAATTGAGTCATATTTACATACTACCGAGAGTTGGTGGAGCCAAATCCTATGACAAAATCGAGGTTATGACAAAATCAAGTATGACAAAATCGAGGTCTGACTGTATTTATACTTTTTACGATGACTGAGTAACAATCCTTAATTTAACTGAGTGACATGGATAATAGCTTGTTTTTGGTGTAATGAATAAAGAGTGAGTGTGATATATTCACTAATTTGTAACAATAAAAGTCAATCAGACCAAAAGAAAGATGTTTTATTCAGATATATGTTTTCTGTCTCTATCTATACTATGGGAAATACTGGTATGATAACTGAGTAACTTGAGCACAATGTATACATTGCCTGTAACCTGGATACATTGTATCCAGTGTTTGTACCGTTTGAACGCAACAGCCTGAGAATTCCATATATAGAAATAGACTGGTCACAATAAGTCTAATCTGATCTTTACTTTATTTTATTGCTCTGAAAGAGGCTGTTGTATGCAACAGTGAGTACCTCTTGTGTATGAACCATAATTCACTATTTGTGCTTCAATCCAAGTGTACTTGATACAAATGAAGTGTGATCCGATGTTTTATTTTAGACTGAGTTTAGATGTCAATTAAGCTATAGCCAGTAATAACTAGAGGATTTTGGGAAAAAAATTTCGTCCTTAGGCTACCCTAGAAGGAAATAACTCCGCTGAGGGTCACGTTACCTTTAGACAAACCTTATTGAAGAGACGCTACTGGCGTTTGTTGAATAAAGTTCGTCTAAACGTCGGTATATGAATCTCAGCAGTTCTATTGGCTAGAATTTAATCCCGACACGCTAAAATGAGCGGAAAATGAATAGAAATTAGTATTGAAGAAGGAAGAGTATGGTCGTTGCAACATCTCAATTTAACTAGCAGTGACATGATATTTTGAGGAAAAAACTTAAATGACTAAGGCTTACATTGCTGGCAACCCAAATCTTAATATTTTATATGATAAATTAAGCCATCGACTATTCAATTTCTGTAATGGTTTATCGCATATCTTTTGAAATAATTAGAAAAGAGGATCAGCACAGTTCATCTAAGTTATTGCGAAATACATCATTACATTCTCATGCCACTCTCACAAATGCTTCGCTGCAAAAATGAGATTCTTCATATTGTAGCTTTTGTTTTTATATTTATAAATCAACCGATTTTGAATTTATTGTTTGCTAATGTTACTAATAAGGATGTTGAATACAACAGCGATCTTTAAATTGATGGGTCGTTTGCAGATCAATTATTCATTCTTTAACACTTATTTCACATTGCCTTTTTAATTAATTACACAAAAATGAGCTCTTCTGACAACGGCAACAGCATTAACAACAATGATGAGGATGTTATTTACGACACCGCTGAGGACAATTTCTCTAGCGCTTCAGAACAAGTGGAAGATGTTGATCGAGCTCAACAAACTGCAGATAAAAGAGGCTATTTGAGTGACGAGCGAAAGAAAACAGCCATTGATTTTGCTCATGGCATTAACATCTATGGTCAAAAGTGGAATGAAAGAGGAGCCTTTTGGACCAACATTACCTATAATGTCAACCAAGTTAATTCTCAGTTGACAGATGTTAGTGTCAAGACTGTCAGAGACTTTGTGCGCAAAGAAATCAATCGCGTGTATAAGGAGCAGGAAGCTCAAAGAAAGCGATCAGGCACACTAGACAGAATCGATGCCTATACCCAGAAATGCTTGGATATGTATGAAAAAGTAAGTAATGAATGCCTCATTCGGTTTATAATTAGGCATTTGCTGAAAATCAATCTTAATTAGCACTCAGAGACAAAGCGAAAGAATGCTAAAGACCGTTTGGCAGAAGCTGACGTGATAGCTGAAAGAAGGCAGAGAGAGGCCGAAATAATGGAGCAGGCCAACAGAATCCGGTCCTACAGAAGTAATCCAGAGATGATCAGACACAATCCTTTGCGTCGATCAAGAGACTGGGATGACGATGAAGAAGAAGACAATCGTAGTCAAAGAGTAAGACAGGCACTTCGATCTGTTTCAAGAAACATCGAAATTGCCGAAGAATCCGTTCAAAGCGAACACCGTTTTTTGAGGGAGTGCTTGGACAGAATGGAAGGGTTCACGAACCAAATCGTCCAGTCGAATGAAAAGCTGTTGTCGTCCTTGAAAGGCACTCAACAAAGTAATGCAACCATGACACAAAACCAAGCAGCTATGACGCAAAACCAAGCAGCCATGGCACAACACCAAGCAGTCATGGTACAGAATATGGATGCCTTCTTTCGATTCATGGCAGAATCTCGAAATGCCCAAGCCATGGATCGAAATGCACAAGCCATGGATCGAAAAGTATTGCTGGATATTCAACAGTTCTCGCTGAATAACCAACAAACATTAATACAATTGACAAAAGAGTTGCTGGAGCTCAAGAGAACAAAAACCGACGACGGCCAGACAGAAGACACAAGCAAAGAAAAAGGAAAGGGAAAAGAGAAAAAAAATAAAGTTAATTAAACAGATAATTTGCAACTATTTATTGCTGACTTAAACAGCTTCTGATGTATTCATCAAGCGCGGGAGGGTCTACAGAAAAATATCTGCTCGTTTGATTTCCTCCATTGATGCAGACATGTATGTTCTTGAAGAAGGTGGCGACTCTGTAAGTTGGGCCCACAAGATTCTGTTGCAGCTTCATTTTGGGCTGGAAGTGGACATGTGCAAACAAAGTAGAGGTATGCCCAAATTCCCACTCTACTGCTAGACGTAGTCTGGACATTTGCTGATTTACTCTGACTGCAGCATCAGTTCTTCTTGCCATACTTCTGTTGGTTATGGGCTTAATAAGGCACTCATGTCTGCCATAAGCTGCATCCCCGTAAAGGGCGTACAGCTTACCTCCTGAATTTCTCTGGTCAAATAGCTCTTCAATCTTCTCCAGCACCTCGCTTTCATTGAGCATTCTTTGATCGTGCATTGCTCCAGCAAAAGGACCTGCCAAGCTCGACGTTATGCCGTCTGGTGTAACAATGCCTTGATACTTCAAGCAATGGTTTCTTTCGTGGCCATTATAGCATATCTCCTGATTATCCGTTGGACGACAGATGGCGTTGCAAGTACCATCGATAAATGCAACGACATCCGAAAAGTACGATCCTCTTTCAATGATTGCAGCGTTGAATGATTTTAGGTTTTGAACCCAAAATTGGTGCCCATTGAACTCTATGCCAGAGCGAAACAAAAGATCCAAGAGATCAAGCATGCCATTCACGATGATGCTGATCGTGGAGAAGTCATACCCAAAAAGAAGAGACAAGTCTTTCAAGCGAGAAAGATAAGTCAATCTTCTCAACAAGATGGCTAAAGAGTAAACAGCATCGCGCTTAAATCTATGCTGAACATCACCACCTCTAAAGGTGAGTTGATCAGCAAGACCAATGGCAGCCTTGATGTGTTTAATTTGATTCAAGGTGAACTTAAACAACAAAAGGCAAGTGTCATCGCTCAAAGATTTCAGGTCTAATTGTTGATTGTTGTGCAGCCTGTAATGGCGTTGGTTTCCATCCAAACGCTCCAAAAGATCTTCATCTTGCATTTCAAACTGGACATCCTCAACTATATCTCTTGAGATTTCAATAACTTCAATAAGACTTTGAACTGAGTGAGTAGACATTTTATGAACTATAAGTATGATTAAATACGAGAAAAAAGGGCAAATGTGTTACAAAATTAATTTTGTTTATTATAAATCATTTTTGTGATTTAATGGTGGAATGATTGAAATAACCCCTTACCGCATCAACAATTTAAGTGATTGTCTCTAGTAAGAGATAATCTGATTGATTGGATGAAAATCTCAACTCTTTAAGGTCTTGGTAAAAGGTAACATCAAAGATTAAATGTAAAAACAAAACTTCTCTCGTTAACATCATGTAATCAATGTGACGTATCGTAAGTGTTGAGGATACTCACATAATAAAGCAAAATCATACTTGAAGTAGTGAAGACAAGGATCTCATTATAGACCTGCTCGCACTGAAAGGTAGAAATAGCTAAGTAAATGGAGATTCCAATTATTGTCACTCTCACACAGTAACTATATCGAAATCATGCTCATAGCACTTAAATCATATTGCTCCTATATTACAATCATTTTATTTTCTTATTTAAGCTTAGTCGGGATCATAAATTGTCAGGTACAAAGAAGTCCTGTCGAAAGAAATTTCTTTTCAATTAAATTACCAGTCCTTCGGCAAGATTAACTGTCCGCTTCATTGAAGTATAAATAGGCATCAAGTTCATTAGATTATTAGTCCCTTCTTCTATTTTTCATAAATAAAAGTCCATACAAATTCTCACAGAATTTATCTCTCTTGTTCACACTCATAAACTAAATCCTTTAAAAAACTACCTTTCCACCAAACAGTAAGCTAGATGCATCATTAAATCAAGACATTTATTTAAGACACAATCCTACTTTGTGTCACCAAGCTCAATTTATATTGACAATCTCATTCTACACTGAATAAAAACCTCTCTTTAATCTTGTTTAACTCATCTTAACTTAACAGATAAATTACAATGGAAACATACTTCTTTAAATATCAGGAAATTAGCCAAAATACACAACAAGCTAAGCTCAAATCATTACATACCCTGCCTATAAGTATTCTAATAATTATAGAGTCAAAATATTGTTGTTTTTTATTGTTTTTATTGCTTTTATAGTCAAGTATCCCAATGTAGATGTCAACTGCTTCAGGGCTGAAATCTGATTGCTCAATTCATTCAAAGACCGAAGGACAAGGATTAACGTGAGACACGCGGAGTTGGAATTTTAAATGTTTTGCCGGTTCATGTGACTTTTGTCTCCCAAAATCCTCTACTGTAGAGCCGTGAGCACGTTTAGGTCTGTATTATAACTCAGATAGGGTAGAATGTAGGCTGTATACAACAAAGTGCTCGTTGGATGTCTCGGAGCTTCTTTCCAGGTAAGGAGGCCTGCATACTGACTGTATCCAATTGGAACCCCAGGTGTTCTAATGATTGAGTTGGGTGTAGGTTCGATTTTTCCAAGTTGACTAACCAATCCAGACTTCGCAAGCAGGACAAGACTTTGATTGTGTGTTGATGGATTATCTCTTTCGATTCACCCATTATAATCCAATCGTCTAAGTAGGCTGCTATCCGAATCCCCTGCTGCCTGTGTTGCATGCACGCTACATTAGTGGTTACCCCTAATCAGAGATACAAGTGCAAGCACAGACGATTAGTACATCCAGAGTCTGAGAGCGCATTTAGGAGTGCATTACCCCTTTCCATAATCAGATGAATCATCACATAAATTAAAAGTGCCATTCTTTATAGATGAATATCCTAAAGAATGGAAGAAGCCAACATTCTCAGTTCTAACGTGGGACCACTTAGTTTTATATAAATAAGAGAATAATTTGAATTGAATAAAGGACAGCTTATTTTTGGTCTGATTGAATTTTACTTGTTATCAATTATACTAGAAATATCACAGCCTGGCCCATTCCACGATCGGTCGTGTGATTTTGGTAAACCAAAAGGGAACAATGTTGAGGCCGAATGGCGTAGTGCGGAATTGGTACAGCTGGTTTTGCCAGCGAAAGCGGGATGTTGGGTGAAGCGGTAGATGTAGGAAGGCATTGGATAGGTCGATAGAGACTAGATAGTCTTTCGGTTTGATCATGAGAGATGTCTTGGATCGTTTCCATCTTGAAGTGGGGACAATTCACGTATTGGTTCAATGCTTTGAGGTTGAAAACAGGCCTTACCCAGCCTGCCTTCTTGGGTACTGTGAAGATGGGCACTACAGCGCAAGAAAATTTAATCTGTGGTAGTTTGGCCCAAACGTTAAGTTTTGGAGAGCAGATTTGATGGATTTAGTAAATAAACAATTCGATTTTTTAGTTCATTGTACTCCTACATGTTCAAGGTTGTTTAGTTAAAAGTTTGAAGCAGATTGGAAAGGTTGACCAAGTGCGTGCTATTTTCATCCATCGAATTTCTCTAAAATAAATTCTAAGTGCCAAAAAAAAATATCAGACAAGCTGCTTTTTAGCAGAAATATTAAAAAACAAAAGAAAAAAAAGTCATGCATGAGTGCGAAATTGCCATGAGCTAAAATGGGGGACAAACAATGAGTATTTCATGCAAAAAGCATGCTAATTAGGAAGTTGGGGGTCAGGTTATTTTGGGAGAATCGTTTTAGGCAAAAGAACTGAATACCATCATATTACATTGCTAAATGTGTTTAGCTCTTTATTGAAAAAAATTACCATTCATTCTATAGTAAAAATTGCTCTTTATGCAAATCCAAGACATTTCCCATTTCAGTACAATTTTAGTTTGAATCTGTCAATGAAATCATACTTTCTTCCCATCACTGTCATATTTCTCATATATACTGGCTATTTTTTTCAATCCCCCATTTTCTTTTTTCTTTCTTTTGTTTTCTTCAAATGCACAGCAAACGGTAAGCGCTTTTATCTTTTTTTTTATTTTCTTTTTTTTTTTTTTACAAATATTTTATAATCTATCAGCATTACTGACTCTCTTATTTCACACTAGCTTCATGTATATCACCTTATCATAACAACATTCTAACACCTCGACTACGCTTCTCTTCTCATTTCTTTGCAGCTTCGATCTTCTTATTAGTATGCATTTGCTTGTCTTCAACATTTTATACACTTATACAACCACTTATCATGGATTCTAGTAGACAATCCCTTATTCATCTCACCCTCTTCTGTGCTACTTTTTACCGGCTCATCCATGACTTTTTTATCCATGCTGTCTGCTTTATACCATGTTGCTCAAACTTATACTTCTTTGACTGAAACCTGAATACCATGTCTATCTATGCTGCCTATCAGGATCGATGCCTCTGCTCAAATATTTCTTGCCCGAATTCCTTCGATTTCCTTAGTTATCTGTTCAAATGCTATTGTGCACATTGCATTCACTAAATTTCTCTATTCGTACTCATCGACATGAAACCTCTTCGTAACCAGATATTCAACTGCTTATTGTATTTCCATCCTATGTCTGATCTGTTCATGTCTGTCTTCTTTCTTGTGTGCTCATTTGGTCTGCCTGTTCCGTCATTATCACTGATCATTATCCAAGCTTCAAGAAATACTTTCCCTCTTTACTATACCGTTGTTTAAGTACTGGATCTCTTCCCATATCGCCATCTCTCTATCTCATCTTCAAGAAATGCTTTTTATCCGCCTATTCTCCTTCCACTACTATGGTTTGTGCTTTTAAAGCTTGCCGAATCTCTTTTTGATTGAACTTGGAGTTCTTTCCAACTTTACTGCTTGTGCTTTTCTTTTTTTTTGTGTCTTCATGTTGTTGCTCATGCTTACATGTGTGCTCCATCTCAGAAGAGGTTGCCTCATCTCTTTGAATCTTTTTCGCGACAAGTGAAATACCGCCTCCAGATTATTTTGACTCTGCTATCTTACCAAATGATTTTTTCTTTATCGACTGTTAGTTGCTGGCTATTGCTCTCACTGTTGGCTGGACTCATGAGGTACCTAATCGCATATAACGGAATTAACATGCTCTTGACAAACTACATGTGTAAAGGATCGCGTCTCATCTTTATTTTTTTCTTTTTTTTTAAACTTTCTTTGCTATTCACTGTCTTCCTCTATTGCTTCTGACTCTTGTGTATACTAGTGGCTAGTGATCTCTCAGTTTGTGTTGCTCATGACCTTGCATGTCGCTTCAAGATGGCTGTCAAGAAAAAAAAATTATTTTGAAAAAATTACTCTCGGTTAAGGCTGTATATCTTTTCAAGCGCAGCTACTGCAAAGCGATTAAGATGCGAATTGAAGGCTCTAATCATGAAAATTAATTTATTTCTGCTCCCTATACTGCTTCTTATGATTCCAAAAGGTACCCATATCAAAGCCAAGCATGCCAATCTATCTAAATACACCCGATGCAGCATCCCTATTACAAAAAAAGACATCTGAGCTACAAATCAGCCTAAAGAAGAACCCATATATAGCATATATTTGATTCAAATTAATAAAATTCAAGAAGCTTGATTTGCCCATAATACCTAAATAATTCAATCATATGCCAAGCCCATCCGAAAATTAAAGCGATACGATTAGCCTATTTATTGCTTATACTTTTAAAACTTGTTAAATCATCATTACTATATACTCTAAAGGCCATTTGTCACTATAAATTCCCTTTGAGACCTAAGCTAGATATGATTCGACTAAAGACAACTCCTATTTAAAGTAATCCGCAAAAGGGTTTTGCCATTCAACAAAAAATGTCAGATTCTGACAGAAATCATGTCAGATTCTGACAAAAAACCTTAAACCGCCTTAATTGAATTTCAAGGTTTTCGTGTCAGATTCTGACAAAAAAAAAATTTACCTCAACATTTTTTAAGCTGTGGTAGAGGAGGAGTGTGAAAAGGAATTTTGAAACCGTGTTAAACGGCGGATAAGAGGTGATGGTTGGGGAAGAGTTGAATCCATGTTGATGCGAACTGTTGAAGGCGACCCCCTACTAAATCTGTCTCTGTTGGGAGAGAAGATTTTAGATGCCAATTTACTGGTGCTTGGCGACGGTCTTTGGAAAAGGCTTCTTGTTTTGAAACGAACCGTTCTGTTGGGGAGTTTGGCCATGCCGAAAAGACGACTGGGAGGGGCCAGCCAGGGCGGAAGAAGGGGAATCTGCTGTCGATTTCTTTTGAAATCTACGACCCGTCTTACCTTTGTTCTGTGAGAGGCTTTTAGCTTCCTTCAAAGACTTTTCACTTGCCGTTTGTTGAGCAATAGCGGCATTGAAATCGCTCAAAGGCATGGTGTATCTAGTATCAGACGATTGGGAGGGCAACACGAAAGACTGATTGAAGCTTCGCAATGCTATGTTGTTGCGGTGGTGATTCAATGTGCAAGAGACGTTCAGCAATAGTGAACGAATATCGTGAATCATGTGTAAAAATCGTTGAGCATCAGTGTCTGCAATGTTAGCAGAATAAATCTCGTATCCCAAAATATCCAAGGGTCGAAGAACACCTGTCAAAAGATATTGAGTTTCCTTTAAGACAGAATCCTCGTGTTGTTGTCCTCTGTTCATTTGCTTTTAGGCAGCAGGAAGGGTGGAAGGTGCTCGATAAACCATGTTACGCATGGAGGGGTAATGTGATATCTTGCAGTCTCAGGAAAATTCAATAAGAGGGAACTCTGTTACGTAACGTGTATACTTTTGTATGAGGATGATTAATAAATGTGGTGATTACACCATATTGAATGTAATAATATATTAGAACAATAATTTAAGTAAGAAGACAATCACTTGTACCAAAATACAACACATAATTAGACATGGGAAATCGACTCATGCAAATAATCAGACTCAAGCAGTATAACTTAAAAGAAGTATTTAAATGCTTACTCATAATAAAAAGGTGGGGAAATTACACAAAGCCCAAATCAAAGTTTACCAAATTTAAAGTTCTAATTGTTGTATACATTGTTCTTTTTAGGAACAATAACAAATTATAAAGTCAGATTAGCCATCACGTCGTTAACATATATGGACATATTGATTAACGGTGAGATACGTTCTTATACAAATAAACAGAAAGTACGTTGTGATCCAACGTAAGGTAAACACTCAGCTAAGATGCGGGATCCATCATTAGTATAAATAGAGCTAGAAAATGTATATTGAATAAAGACAACTTTCTTTTGGGTCTGATTGATTTATTATTGTTATCAATTGTACCGTGAATATCACACTAATCCAACTGTATTCAGGAACGGTAAAAATACAGGACAATGGTAGAACACTGGAAGAAGACCTCAACTGTCATATAAAGATTATTTCCCTTATGTAGAGATTGGGTAATATGCAAGAATAAAAAGACAAGTGAGTATTTTGATAATCCTTTTATTCTGATAAAGAGAGATAAGTTTTCTATCTACTGAATTTACAACGACTATTTTTACAAAATGATTTGAGATTGGTTTATTCGATCATTTAAGCTGAGAGTAGAAATGATTGTTGATAGGCAAGCTTTAAAGACTTGTTCTTGTTATAATAAGGGTTATTGTTATTGATGTATGACTAGTTTGGAAATGATCTAAGGGATTGATTGGCTCAATCCTGAAGTTGATCTCAGCTGTCATTTATATTTAGGATGTGCAATTTATCTGATTGATACTCAGTCTGAGTCTGAGTAGTTACATCTTGCATTTCAGGGTGAATCCCTTAGTCTTTACTTAACTAGGTAATGATTCCAATTCAGATACATGAAGTTCTTTTTAAAGAATACTTCTTTGTCTACAATGATCTTTTAATGAACATCTTTTATAAATCAATTATGGTGTAATCACCACACCTTATATTTTATGAGAATAAGGATTAGTAAAATCCATTCACATTCGAGTAGACACAGACTTTAGAAATTGTATAAAAACCACTGTATTATTTAGTTTAGAAACATTATTCCACTTTCTAAGAATAAAAGGATTATCAAAGTAACGTGCCACTGAGCTTAAACCTCCCAGATTTCAAAACCTTTTCAATATTGACCTCCCAAAAAAAAAATTGCACTCTACAGGAATTGAACTCATGCCCTAGATATTTTTACTAGTAATTTCATAAAAAAAAGAAGCTTACTCAAGGTCTTTGGGTATCTTTACTTTTCTGTGAGAAAGGTATCTTTTCTCAACAAACTTCTTGACATCAGCTGCCACTTCTCTCCCGCGTTCTTGCTTGCTGTATGCTTCGATATAGTTAATACAGCGCTGGAAATACCTCCTGATTTGAGCGATATTTCCAGCTTTATCCAAGAACGCGGGAATATTCTTTTCTAACGACTTAAATGTGTAATCACATCTAAGCCGGGCCTCTCTTTTAGCCATACACCAATACATTTCTATCCAATTACACTCGCAGTAATACTTGGGGTATAGCTCGAAGATGTGGCCAGCATCTTCTACAACTTCTTGCAATGCAGTTTTTTGTGCCAGAAAGTCTGGTCTGCTTTCCAGAAAATGCAATGCACAACACATCGACTTGACTCCGGATTTGGGACTACCACAGCGCATCTTCCAAGTCTTTCCGTTCAAGTCGCAAAGCCATTGTCCACGTTCTTCCAAAATTCTTTTGATACCTTTAAACCAATGAGTCAAACTAAGTTACATTATAATAAGAGTACTTAAACTTTTCTTACCTTTGAAGTATTTGACGTGCTTTACTTTAGGTCTACCCTTGGAGTCATGGGATGAAATCTCCTTGTCATAGAAAAATGATTGCTCCAAAAGCTGACCAGAAGAGAGTTCAATGGTTGTATCCTTGAACTAATATCGCTCAGTCAAAGGCCATGGTTTCTCATTGAGCGTCATTCGGCTTGCAACCAGTGCGTCTTCGCTGTAAGCCCCATGATTTGAGCTGTTATCAAAGAGGAATACAGCTTGGCAATCTGGGTGCAAGCTTTCAAACAGCCCAATGACATGATCCTTTAACTGGGCGACCATATCCTTACTTGTCCACCAACCATCTCTGCTCTCCCCAGCTTTAAACAGCTTTCTAGAGCTCCAACCACGGATCCTCATTGTTCCATGACAAGGGCACTGAAACTCACTAACCATGATGGAGGAGCCAGGCCCTTTCTTTCGGATGTAGTTTTCATCCTTTGACATCCAGAGGGTATCCTTGCCGTCATTGGCATAGAACGTGGACTCGTCTTGAGTCACAAAGACCAATTTTTTCTCACCTTCCTCCAAATTAGGCTCCAAGATCTCCTCCTGATTTTCACCAGCGTAAAATTCCGACTTAGTGGCATACTCCATCATTCTTTTGGCCCAGGAGTTGCGATATTCTACGACGTCTTGACGCTCATGGCCATCGAAGAATATCGTCTTTTGGTTCTTGCGGTAGCTGTACCCCCATTCTTAGAGGTACTTGTCCACAGTAGACTCCGAAACTGTGCCTCTAACGCCGAGAACAGAGGGAGCAACTTCATCTTCGATGTACTGCTTTAAAGCCAAAACAGTACGCTCAGCTGGCTTCATTTCTCTAAACTTTTGCAACGACATCATTTTGACATCGTTGTCATTCAAGAAGGACTCACGCTTGATGTGAGCGCCCTGAGAGTGATCAGAAAGCTCACCTGCTTCCAAGAACTCCTTGGCCCATTTGACAATGCACTTGGTACGGTATTCTTCGTTGTTATGTGGCCATAAGTGCTTGGCAACTTCTTCAGATGCTTTGCCCTTTTTCAAACCTGCAAGTGTGTTTTCGAAATAGTTCTGGACAGACATATAACGAAAGAAGTTATACGACTCCAAAGAGCTTCCGTCATGTTTCTTGTTCATGACAGGCTTGTTGATCTCTTTGATTGAGTCCAAAGACTTCTCAATCAAGATCAACTCCTTTTGGGAGGCACTCATCTCTACCTCGGCAACAGGAAGTGATTTTTCCTCCAAGGTAATCCCAAAGTTGAAGAGTGTTGCTCGGGGATCTACCTTTTGAGCTTCCTTGGGTTTTCTCCACTTGGTGGTAGTGGAGTTCTCCATATAATGGCCTTTTCTCTTTCTAATGCTGCTGTTGTTGTCTCGCAAGCGGTCAAGGCACGAGGTGCTCACGGTAGTTTGCCAAAGTTGCCAATCTTCGACATTATCAACTGTTGAAGTTTCAACAGAAATTTCATCTCTCTTCACAAGTTTTCCTTTTTCGTCTTTCTTTTGGGATTTGAAATGTTGAGCTCTTTTGCTTAATCGAAGCATAGTTAATAATAGTAAATGTAAACAAAAGGCGGTTTCTCAAACGCGAACAGACGCGAATTAATACTTACACGAACACGATATAAAAATAGCCTAGCTTCCTAATTGGCTGGCTAATATTTGAATCCCCGAAAAGCGGTACTTGGTTTTTTTTATAGGTATGCCTGCTCTTTTCAATATTGACCTCTCCCCACTATACCTCAGCCAAAAAATTTAAAAACCGCCAAACTTTGAGACCTTACTGCACAAAAGTTTTGCAGAGGAAAAAAAAAACTGAGGCGATAAACTAGTTCAGAAAAGATCAACGAACAATGTTATCGCTTTAGAATTGTATTTTATTTAGTTTGGGATGCTGTGAAAAACTTCAAATTTTTGACAAAATGTAGGAGCTTTAAATTTGGTAGCACTATACTTTCCGTCCCGTTGATTCTTTTATTCATAACCCGCATTGTTTACATTTTTTACTTTAATATTCTCGTTATTCTCTTACCTGTCTACTATGTCCAACCAAGAACAATCCAACATGCCTGATACCCAAGGTACTAGCCATATGCGTATTCAAGAAACTGTAACCATGGAGTCACTCCCATCCGGTCCAAGAACTACTACCGCAGAAGATGCTCAGATGAGTGACATCGAGTTTGACGAGAATAACATTGTTATAGGCCAAGAATTCACAATGATAGAAATCAGAGAATTAATCAGACTAAAGATAATGTTTTATTTACTTCAAAATTGATGTGCTATTTATACTTTTCATGAAGATGATATTTCAACTGAGATTGTAAAACTTTTCTAGAGGCTTGTAGATGATTATGATAATAACAACGAATCGGATGAGAGATGAATGATGACAGTCTTGTAAAGAAGAATTACTAAAATAGAATGATTGGCCATCTGTACCTTAAACCCAGTAACTGGTAAATTATTGGCAAGATGTCAGTCCTGACCTTGAATGAAGGTTTATCCGAATTGAATGTCAAATGAAACAAGCTGAAGTCGAATTAGAGAATGGTTGTAGATTCATAAGGTTAAATAATTGATCCGTACTGTATGAATACAACAAACATGTCTACAACGGACGACATTGGTAACAAGGCCATCCTGGAGGTCCAACTGGTACTTTACAACTTAAACCAACAAGCCTTTGATTGCGCTATCAAGTTCAACGAAGCCTGGTTGAAGAAAGACAAAGAAAATCTTAATAAGTATAAAAAATTAACTGATGACATTAATGATCAAATCCGTACATTCTGTGATATTTGCAGTCTCAAATAGATTCAATGAGAGGGAACTCGATTTTTTATTAAAAAGAAAGAGAGGGAACTAATTCTACTGCAAGTCCATGTTGTGTTTATATATTATTTCTATCTCGGTTTCAATCAATCACTCCGTTATAATTTTATCTGTATGAGCAGTTTTCCTACTAGGATGACTGGTCACCTTAATTGAAAGATGGCTGTAGCCAGATTTCATCCCCCGCCTTGAATAAGGTGGAGATATATTGTTTACTTGATTTATATCTTGGAGAGATAATAATTATGCTCGACAAGATATGTTTTAATCTTGATTAGTGTTTCAATATATCAGGCATAACTGTTTCATACTTGTTCACTTGTTTCGTTGGATGTTTAGATCAGTTTAGATTAGGTGATAACGATAGACAAGCCCTTTGTAATTATGTCTCAGAACTATCTTTATCCAAGTAATGATTTAGTCTTTTCTTATAATGAAATCTCTAGAATCATTGCTTGTTTTGTTAGATGCTGCTACCTTGGTATTATAAGGCCTATGCAACCATCCTGCTATCACATGTATCATGTCATATAGCCATTTCAAGTATTGATGAAAAGAGAGTCAATGAATATAAATCTGATCATGCTTTCAATGTGTTAGCTAGGCACATTGAACGCTTTATATATCATATCATCGCTTTTTACCAATGCTTGTTAGATGTTTGATTTCAGGATTACCTCTGGTAATATCTGAAATGATTTTAGTTTTCCAACTTTGTGAACATTATTTGATTTATTGTTATTTTGACATTATCTGTCAAAATAACCTTTGATGATGATTAATTGAATTTCCGATTATAAGTCGTTCTGGCTTCTGTATATGCCCAAATACGACACATTCAACCAAACTCTTCATAGGGTAAAATCAATCAACACCAAGACAAACCCTATGAAGAGTGAGGTCGACGCTGAGGCAGCCGACTCGTTTCTCCGTCTGAACTACAAGGATCTCCCTCACTTCCAGCTCGAGTCATGGTCAAGCAAGCCTTACCCACAGAACATGCCTACCAGTCAGTGGACAATTATCTTTGGGACCTAGAGAAGCTGGTCAACATGAGCTCCAACATCTCGCTGAACAAGCACTGGAAACACATTTTACCTTTGGTCATCGACGAAAAACATGCCAGGTGGATTCAGGACACCGTACGCAACACTCTAACATGGGAAGAGGCTAAGGAAGCTTTTATAATGAAGTTCAAATCCACACGGGCTACGGTGAACGCTACTACTGAAGCTTTGACTTTGACTATGACTAAGAGGGAACCAATCGCTGACTACACCACCAGATTTATAAATAAGTGCGAACAAGCTGAGTTGGCTCTGGACGAAAAAGGTATTGTAGAACGCTTTGTGGCCTCCATGACCCCCGAGATCCATCACCAAGTCGCCGCGTCTTGGTTGCCCTTGCGTAGAAGCAACGACCCACGTCAGTGGAATGTGAATGAAGCCGCTGCAGTAGCTAGGGAATTACTTGGTGACTGCGTTGACGATTACTACAGTGATTTGATTAAGTCACAAAATGCCCATATTACAACACCGACTTCTCGAGCTCAGACCATTTCTTTGATCTAGTCAAACGATTGAGTGATATATAAATATGCATGCAATCTACGACTTACGACGTTTTATCACTTTCTTCTTTTCCTTAACTTTTCTTTATTTCTTATTGACTTGATATTTCTTACTATTTCACATTTCACATCGCAAACCAACAATCACAATTGGTATGATTATATTATATATTTTTTATAAATTTCATTAACACAATAAACAGTTGGTTTTTATTTTAAAGACAGAAACTAATCCGTCACAAAACATTTGGTGCCTTCTGCCAGAGAGGAAGCTACTTTAGTCGATTAAGGTTGACAAGGTTATCCAAACTAAAGGAACCTCCTCTGGCTTATAAACTATGTCAGTCAAATTTGAAATACCAAAATTTGACCCTGAAAAGGATGACGCTGAACTCTGGTTGTACCGTTTTAACAAGGCTAGCAAACTGAACAATTGGTCAAAAGAAGTCAAACTGTATTACGTGGACAATTGCTTTAACTATGAAATGCAACTCTGGTATATGCGTAATAAGTTCACCAATTGGGAAGCCTTTCAAAATAGCTTTCTTCAAAATTACACTAAGAAGATTGATATTGATCAACTAGTGGTACAGATTATCAGTATCAAAATGACCCCACACGAAGGAATACATCATTATTACAATCGTTTTGAACTTTTAAGAAACCGATATATCAAGGAGTCTATGAAACGTGAATCCAAATCAAGAAAACAGGATACCTCATCTGATCGAAATGATAAACCTGAATCTTCGTCCTCCCAAGCCGTGACCCTGAGTCCTCACGTGTGGACACTGAAGAAGAAGACAATTTTATCCTGACTGAAAAGGGTTTCATCAAACACTTCATCAATGGTATTACTTCCATTAACTTGCGCCGTATACTAAGATCAAGAAAACCCCAAACCATGGTGGAAGCTATGACAATTATCGACGAAGTACAAGAAGGAGAAGAATATCTTGGAGATGAAGAAATAACTATTGTTCATACTGATAAAACTGACTCCAAGCAAAAAAATCCCAATGATGTAAACAAATCCACTAAACAAATGCCCTCTGAAGAAGATGTTGCTCATCTTATCGACAATTTTAAGAACATGACCATCATGCTAGGAGAATTCTTCCACAAACAACCCAATGGCTCTACCAGGAACATAAACACTGAAACCAAAAGAAAAATTACATGTTGGAACTGCAAAGAAGGTGATCACAAGACTAATGAGTGCAAAAATCCCTGCAAACTATGTGGTTCAAACGAACATGTACATTCTCAATGTGAACGATACGAGAAGCCTGGAAAACAAACAAACAAAACCAATGAGGCTATGCTAATTGAAGAACTCCTAATATCAGAAAAGCGTAAGGCTGATACTGAAACAGTTGATGATGCAGATAACAAGCGTATCAGAGACTCTCGTGTGACAAGAGCTGGAAAAACATATGATACTACGCCCAAGCGCAGATCACCCATTACCTATCCTCAAACAAACTCTGCTTCTCAAACCCAAGCTATTCCTTTGACGAACAACGAAATAAAACCATCAAAGGATACAGTGAAACCCTCAAGAAGAACTCGTGATTTGGAAACAGAACGTGAAATCGAATCTATTGTTGATCACATTCTTGATGAAAGTACCCACACCTTGTCCTTGAGACAGATAGGAGTCATATCTGCACCCATTCGTTCTCGTGTCAAGACTAAACTCACCAAGAATCACAAGGTTCAATTAACAAACAACATGAACACTTCACTTCTCACTGAAACATATGAACAAGATCAATCTACAAACAAAGGCTCAGGCGCCCCAAGAATCAAGGGAACTGTTAATGACCATGATTGTGAAATCATCCTGGATGGGGGCTGTACTGGTTGCATTATCAGCAAGCAGTTTGCTATCAAGATAGGAGTTACTGAGGTTGATCCTGTTGATGTCAACGTGATGTTTGGAGACGGTTCGCTCCATGAACCTATAGGTGTTGTCACTGGCCTCAAGATTGAAATAGGTGAAATCTCTTATACTAACGTCAAGGCATTATGTTTTGATGTATCTGATCGATATGATTTCATTGTTGGTCGTCAAGGCTTACAGGACATGAAGATTGGAACCGACTGGTCTGATCACTACTGGTATGCTAACACTTCTTCTGGTGAAATACCTTTACAAGTTCACTATCAAACTAAATATCAAAGTGCTGATCATGACAGCGATGATGAAGATGCATCAACTGAATCATCTTATGAAGAAGGATTCCTCATAATCGAAGACTATGATGAAGATATGCAAAACCATGTTATCAAAGAAAATGATGCTACAATGAACGATCGAACCAGTGTGCTTATCAATCAAATCAAGGAACAAAACAATATTGACAATGATACCAAGCAAAAATTAAAAATCTCATCAATAAATATGAAGACTGCTTTGGTACCAATTACTCTCACTTGTCTGTAACCAATCTTGTTCAGTTCCATGTAAATACTGGAGATACCAAACCCATCTATAAAAGACCTTACTCTTTCCTTTCATTTGCTGAAAAGCAAGACATGAAGAAGGATTTAGAAGAGATGGTAAATAATGGTGTTGTGGTACCTTCTACACATATTGCTAGTACTTCTAGTAATGCTGGTTGGTCTTTTCCTTGTCGCTATGTCCCTAAAAAATCAGGTGATAAAAGACTTATCTCTAACTTTATGGACTTGAATGCAGTGACTGTAAGAGACCCATGGCCTCTCCCCAACATCATTGACGTGATCGAAAGCTTGGCTGGTGCCACATGGTATGCCCCTCTTGACCTACTGAAGGCTTTCCAACAAATTGAAGTAGAGCCTGAATCTGTCCCTAAGTTGACTATTGCCACACCATGGGGAAACTATAGTTACAAGGTCATGCCATTTGGGGTGATTAATTGGCCTGCCTGCTTTAGCCGCTGTATCTATCTTGCACTACAACCATTTCTCAATCGATTTGCTACAAGTTACTTAGATGATATTACCTTGTATTCGAACTCTCAAGAACAACATCTTGAACACATTGAAGCTTTGTTGAAACGACTACGTGAAGTCAAACTCACCATCAATGCATCAAAAACCTCCTTCTTTCAAGAGAGTATTGTCATACTAGGCTTTGAAGTGAATCGTGAAGGGGTCAAACCCGTACAATCCAAGTTAAATAAAATTGCCGCCTTTCCTCGCCCAAACAATACTACAGGCTTACGTGCATTCATAAACCTTTGTGGATTTTACCGCCGCCACATACCCCATTTTGCTGATAAGGCTGCTCCTTTAAATGACCTTCTCAAGAAAAGATCTGCTTTCATTTGGTCCGAGCGATATCAAGAATCGTTTGATCAATTGAAAGATGCTCTGGCTAATGCCACTACCTTATTCTTACCTACTGCTGATACTAAATACAACCTATATACTGATGCCTCTGACATTGGAATTAGAGCTTGTCTTTCTGCTGTTATGGATGATAATGAAGAAAAGCCAGTTTGTTTTCTCTCGAGAAAGCTTCAACCAGTAGAAGCACGCTACCCAACAGTAGAAAAGGAACTCTTAGCCGTTATTTATGCTTTAACGAAGTTGCGTAAATATCTTTTGGACAAAAAATTTACCTTGTATTGCGATAATACAGCCGTATGTTACTTGTTCCAAAAGCTGAACCATCTCAACGCCTTCAACGCTGGATAATGTGCACCCATGATTTTTCCTTTGACCTGAAACACATTTCATCTACCAAGAATTGTGTTGCTGATGCTTTATCTCGCTTTCCCCCAAATCATGAATTACCTTCCCATGAAAACGGTGATCAGTATATTGAAGACTTGTTTGAGCATCTCATGGTACAAGAGGTTTACGACTATGAACCTTATATTCAAGAAATTGTGTCCTACTTCGTTTCCCCTGGAGATGGCAAGCACTCGCATAAAGTCAAGAACCTTTCTTTAAAATATTGCTATCAAGAAAAACGGTTGTACCGAAAGGTTGGAAGACGCTTCCTTTACGTACCTCCCATACATCAACGACCTACGATATTACAACAGCTTCACGATGGACATGGTCATTTGGGAATTCACGCTACATGGGCCAGACTTTATAATGAATTCTGGTGGCCGAAATGTTATGAACAACTCAAACAATATATTCGTACTTGCGACAAACGTCAATTATATTCCAATATTGTTAAAAATCCTGCTCCAAGATCTGTTGCTGTGAACTATCTATTTCAACAATGGTCCCTAGATTTCGTTGGTCCTTTACCTCGCTCTCAAAAGAACAATACCTATATTCTAGTTGCTGTTGAATCCTTTTCCAGATGGCCGATTGCCATTGCTACACAAGACACTTCTGCTCGTACTACTGCTGATTTCCTTTACCACAACATCTTCTGCCTGTTTGGGTTGCCAACACACATACTCACAGATAATGCAAGCAGTTTTGACAATGAAATCATTGACAAATTACTTTACATACTCCAAGTAAACCACCAATATACAAGCCCGTATCGCCCAACAACCAACGGACGAGTGGAACAAATGAATGGTAATCTTGTCAAGGCATTGAAAAAATTGAGTCATGACAAACCCACACATTGGGATGATCATCTCTCTACTGTCCTGTATGCATATCGAACCAAAGCACATAATATTGTCAAGATATCTCCATACGAGATCATGTTTGGACTACCCCCACCTTCCATCATGCAAGACCCTTTGCAAATGCTCGGTCGATCTCTTGGTTTCGAGAGGCTTGCCAATGTGCTTGATAGGAATATGAGGATTGATGATCGTATTGCTCTGCAAAATGATGAAGAATATGACAACAAATTTATGAAGAAAATGAAAACATTTGCTCCTGGAACCAAAGTACTACGAGTCCGCCATAACAAGTTTAGTAAATTGGACACCAACTACAAGCCTGAAGTTCTCAAGGTGATCGCCACTTTCAATGATGATACTTGTCAATTAGCAGATGAATTTGGTCGTGTCTTGAAGAGAAGAGTAAATGTTGGCTCACTTCGACAATTTCATTCAAGAGATGAAATAGTCTGGGGGGAGGATGATTTGATTAAGTCACAAAATGCCCATATTACAACACCGACTTCTCGAGCTCAGACCATTTCTTTGATCTAGTCAAACGATTGAGTGATATATAAATATGCATGCAATCTACGACTTACGACGTTTTATCACTTTCTTCTTTTCCTTAACTTTTCTTTATTTCTTATTGACTTGATATTTCTTACTATTTCACATTTCACATCGCAAACCAACAATCACAATTGGTATGATTATATTATATATTTTTTATAAATTTCATTAACACAATAAACAGTTGGTTTTTATTTTAAAGACAGAAACTAATCCGTCACAAAACAACAGCTTTTATGATGGTGGTAGATTCGGAAGGGGTAAGACTGTGAACCACTCAAACACCGACATCAACAATAGCCAAAACGGACAATCAAATGTCTCGTCACATTATTCAACACGCTCAAATGCTTACTACTGCAAATATCACGGAAAAAATAGTGGCCACACTACTATCAACTGTGACTGTTGTGAGTGTAAGAATGAAACAGAGAAATCCTTTAGAACTTGTATAGGTTTATTAAAGAAAAATCAGATGTCGTTTATAGCTATGGAATATCTAGGTATTTATATCTTTTAGGTCGGATAAACTGATTCTGTCATCTAGAGATGATCAGGGAATCTATTTTAATATCGAGGATACGGAACACTATATCATTGACCATGTCTCAGATATTCAGTCTACTCAGCTCTCAGGTCATAGCTGATCTGAGATGGTAAGACAGAAAAAATTGTTTTAATAAAATCTTTAGCACCATCTTGTCATTTTCATTGTCACATCAATTCTGATTCGGTATAGCTGATATCAATAGTTTATCCACATCGATAAGGCCTGAGTCCCAAGAGCCAATTGGTCTATTTGATATATGATCCAATTTGTCTCTCAAGTTAGCATCATATTAGAATCGATCTCTAAAGGATAGATAGATGAAGTAGACATTGATCTATTACGGTTACTCTAGTTCTATTCTAGACTCTATGTCCAGATATAGTATGTATAATAATACTTTGTATCATTTATTTCGTAATCAGTATATAGATTCTAAATGTTCACAACAAGGATCACCCAGCCGTCGCCTTCAAAGCCGCCATGCTGGGTTTGAAGGCATACATCCAGAACTTCTCCGAAGTGTGCAAAACGTTGCAACATTTGTTCTCTCAAACGGAGAGGGTGGATCAAGGGTAATCGTTCAACCCGTACTCTCGTTACATTGGCATCAGCGGGTAAACTCTTATAACCCTTAACAACAGTGCCATCAGGGAGAGTGATACCGTCCTCTAAAAGTTGTCGGTATTCATCACATTCGACATCCCAGGTGGTTTCGTAGAAACGACGTCGAAGGTAATTACGTTCGACTTTCACTCCACCAAAAAACTTAAAATCTTTATCTGTGTTCAAAGAAGCAAAGTAGGACTTCAAGGGGATGAGGTCTTGGATTTTAGTTGTCTCAATCAAAACACTGTTTTTTGCGAGCCCGGGTATGAAAGGGCGGATAGTGTCATGAAGGACATCATCTACTTGTGGTGCAAACTTGGAAGCTGATGAGCCCGAGTTGGGCTGGGAAGACGTGACGGGTGCCGTCCTGTTGAAAGGTGTGATATTTAGGTAAATAGAAATATAGAGGGGACAAGTATAGTAAGTAGTTTGAGACTGTTTTACGTATGCCTTTATTATGAACAAAATAAATGAGAGTATTTATACCCATTGCTATCTACTATTGCTATTACGTCTTTGACTTCCTTTAGTCTTTACTCTTTACTAAATCTGGATATTCAAGAGAACAATGTCATAGACTAGTTTGTGTCACCTTTAATGACATATTGACATTTTACTTTCTTTAGCAAGACTTATTGCTTATCATCTTCTTTAGTCCAGATTCATAGCACTTGCTAATGAAATCATTCTAGACTGACATAATGTTGGTAGGATTACTTGATCCAATTATGATGTAGATCTTTATATACAAATATAGACTTCAATTCTTAAGGAATTCATGTTCAGACAAGCCAAACACGACAGAAGGAAGACACGATCTGATCGTCGAAGCTGAAGCGACTTGAGACCAGGAGCGCGATTTTGCATTTGTTCCTCGGCGACTGGTGTTGGTGCCTGAAGTCGAGTTATGAGTCAATTTTTTAGGTGAAAGAGCCATGACATATTTTCGCAGGACTTGTAACACAGTTTTTACTGAGTTTTCTACAGCGCCTCTTGATCTAGCATGATAGGGTATAGAGTATCTTCTATCAATGCCTAATGCACTGCTTATGTGATTCATCACTGAGTTTCGGAACTCTCTTCCGTTGTCACTACTCAGTGTTTTCATGAGACCAAAGTCACCCATGATTTTAACGAGTTCATTGGCTATAGTACTTGACATCTTATTTTTCACAGGTCTGATGATGACATATTTTGTACATATATCTACACAGATTAAAATTGCTGTGTATTGTTCTTCTCCTGAGGGAGTAAAAGGTCCCATCATGTCAATGGTCCAGTGATCACCGGGCATCATCGCCAGAATTGGCTTTAACGGATTATATCCTGTTTTGGCAATATTGTATTTTTGACAAGGTGGACATTTCTTTACGATGTCTTTTGCTTCGTCTACCAACTTGGGCCAATGATATCCTTTAGAGTGAATTTCTTTCACCATGCTTTCGCTTCCAAAATGACCAAAATTATGTACATCTTTAAGGATAGTCTTTCTTTCTTCTTCATCAGGCGTAATGTAGTCTATTTGAATAGCTGTTGTGACATATACGTTTTTGTTTTATATGTGCTCTCTCCTTTAGGGTATGCTTGTTTGAACTGGCTTAATTCATCTAGCTTTTTCTGTGCTATTGTCTTATGGAGATTGCGTACATTTCCCATAAACATTTTCTGTTTATTTTCGGGTAGTCGTGACTGTTGTACTAAAGCCTTTTTGACCAAATCTTTTTCATCACGTTTCTCTTTGTTCTTTTTTCTTCGTTCTTCTTTTAACCGATCTTTTTCGATCTTGGTCAAAAAGTCATCCTCCCCCTCCAGTCTGAAAGACGGTTCGTAGAGTCGACTTAAGCAATCCTGTGGTGATTACACCATAATTGATTTATAAAAGATGTTCATTAAAAGATCATTGTAGACAAAGAAGTATTCTTTAAAAAGAACTTCATGTATCTGAATTGGAATCATTACCTAGTTAAGTAAAGACTAAGGGATTCACCCTGAAATGCAAGATGTAACTACTCAGACTCAGACTGAGTATCAATCAGATAAATTGCACATCCTAAATATAAATGACAGCTGAGATCAACTTCAGGATTGAGCCAATCAATCCCTTAGATCATTTCCAAACTAGTCATACATCAATAACAATAACCCTTATTATAACAAGAACAAGTCTTTAAAGCTTGCCTATCAACAATCATTTCTACTCTCAGCTTAAATGATCGAATAAACCAATCTCAAATCATTTTGTAAAAATAGTCGTTGTAAATTCAGTAGATAGAAAACTTATCTCTCTTTATCAGAATAAAAGGATTATCAAAGTACTCACTTGTCTTTTTATTCTTGCATATTACCCAATCTCTACAAGTTCATCAAGGAATTCTTGGTCGAAAGTATTGTTTGTTTTTTCTTCATCATTTGATCGTATTTTATGTTGTACACTAACTGGGATACGCAAGGCTCTTGTGACATACTCCTTTGCATCATTGTCCTGAAATTTTGCCTGACCAAAGCCAAACGTTGCCAGCTTGGCAGACTGGTCGATGGCCCCGTCGAAGATCTCTTTGTCTTCTGGATTAGTGAATCCGATTTTGTCTCGTAAGTACACCAACTGCTCATAGATTTCAGTGGTTGCTCTGGCTTGTACGCGGGTGTTCTCCGAGTACTTATAAATTGATGTAATAACTTGGTGGGTGTCTGTCTTCCACTTCTTAAGTTCAGGAATAAGTTCCTTGTTCATCTGTTGTGGTTTGATCCAGTTGTCATTTTTGTATCTGGCGACCTGTTTTTTAAATCGAGTGAACTCCTCTTTAAGTTCATATGTTGGCGTGCTATCCAAATATTCTGATATTTCCAATGGCAATTCTGTACCGTGACGTTCCTGTTCTCGTCTAGTACGTTCTTCAACTCGGAGTCGCTTAAATAATTCAAGTACTTCATTTGCTGTGAAATATCGTTCTTCATTCTCGTTGATATCAGTCATAATTGTTTCCACGGTGCGCGGCTTTGAAAGATATAAGGAAGAAAGGGATTTAAAATCTTAATACTATATTTATATGAAAAATAAAGTGTGGCTCTGAGAGCATTAACCACATTGGAAGCCGGAACGAAGGCAACTGAGATTGTTTTAGGTACGACAAGCAATGTGTATTCTTGGTCTCAACAAATTTTGAGAGAACCTGTTTCGACACTCAGAACTCAAATTTAGGAGCACAAATTTTAAGAACTTGACGTGGTATATCATCCATCTCGCAAAAGTTCTTTCAGTGCTGTTGGTGTTGACCTTGCAGTGTTTAGGTAACCAATCAAACTGCTTTCTTTGATTGTGTCTTTAAACACAGAACTATATTTCATTGCAAGTTGATGAAGATGTTTTCGGAAGAGTTTCGTCTTTTCTCTAAAGTAGTTTCCGAAAAGAGAGAGAGGCGATCTGAAAGGTTCCTGTTGATTCTATAGGTCTGTTTAGCTTGCTCTAATATCTACTATCAAGCGCATCTTTTACTTTTATTTCCGCTTAAATTTAGCCATTCTGTTACTCGTCTGACTCTCTACTATTCATATTCGATGTTGGAAAGAGTTTTAATAAGGTTGTGGAAAAAAAAAAGGAGCTTCACGGTGCTTTAATTTTAAAATTTCATTGATTGCAATATAAGACCAACGATGGCATCTGATTGGCTGGCTTGTAATCAAGTTGCTAAACAGTAGTTGATTTCTGTACATTAAACTAGTTCTCTCTCTCTCTCATCATCCCCTCTCTTTTTTTTTTCTTTTTGGAAAACATGGACAACGATCCTCAGCAAGCCATTACAAATACCGAACCTACAGTCACTAGTTCTGATGTAGATAATCTAGACTCCAACACATCGACTTTGGCATCTACAGCCTCTGTTACTTTACCCGACACTCAGTTTGGAAACCAACCTATCAGTGCCAGAACAAGTGAAGAACAAGAGTTGTATCCTATTGCTGTATTAGCAGATGAACTCAAGCATGAGGATGTTCAATTACGCCTGAATGCTATTCGAAACTTGAGCACGATTGCTATTGCATTAGGTCCTCAAAGAACACGCGATGAACTGATTCAATTCTTGAGTGGTAAGTAGTCAATGTTTTCTTGTTATCAAGAAATGGATCTCAATACGCGTTTATAATAGAAACAATTGATGATGAGGATGAAGTCTTGTTGACTGTGGCAGAGGAATTGGCTAATTTCTCAGATTATGTGGGTGGCCCTGAATTTGCTCATTATCTATTAAATCCTCTGGAAAACTTGGCTACAGTAGAAGAAGTGCTTGTGAGAGATAAGGTAAGAAAAATAAAAGGACATTTATCTATATCAAGACTCCGTTTTCTTTTTATTCATCTTTAAATACATAGGCAGTGGAATCTATGAATCAGGTTGCTAAGCAACTAAATAACTCACAAGTAACACATTATTTCCTTCCTCTATTAAAGCGATTGACAACAGCCGATTGGTTCACAGGACGTATCTCTGCCTGTGGATTATATGCTACCGTTTATTCCAAATGTACAGCAGAACAACAGAATGAGTTGAGAACCGCTTTTGCTCAACTGATTCAAGATGATACACCTATGGTCAAGAGAGCAGCTGCAAAGGCACTTGTGGTAAGATTTCATTTGTTGATCGAAATCTATAGACTGATTCACTTCTTGTTTAACGGCAGAACTTTTCAAAGGAATTGACTCAACCCCAATTAATCAACCACATTTTGCCTCTTTTCCTTAGATTGACTACAGATGATCAGGATACTGTTCGACTGTTGACTGTAGAGGATTTGGTTCAAATAGCTCACATGTTGAGTCCTGAAGAGTGTAGACAACATCTCTTGGCCACCTTAAAGAGCCTTGGTCAAGACAAATCATGGCGAGTGAGATATATGGTAGCTACTCATTTTACCAAAGTAAGTCTATCTTCTTCTATTTCAAATGATCTTTACTGAATCGAACATACAAGTTATGTGAAGCATTTGGTGAGACTATGACCCGGGAAGATCTGGTGACTCTGTTTGTCAGTTTGGTTAAGGATACTGAAGGTGAAGTCAAGATTATGTCTATTGGTCAGGCACCTGGTAAAATAAAATCCAAAAAGAAACAAATCTTGGTGTGCTCACTTTTTGTCTCAATAGATTTTGCTAAACTGATTGATCAATCTGTTGTGATTGAAAAGTTACTTCCTTGCATCAAAGATCTGGTGATTGATACTAACCAGCATGTACGTGCTGCTATAGCCACCAACATTAGCGGATTTGCACCTATTCTTGGTCAAAATTTGTAAGTTAACTGACCGTTCAATCTCTAGAAAGGAGAGGAATTGATATGTATTCTATAGAACCATTGAATACCTATTGCCCTTATTCCTTCAACTCTTGAAGGATGACTTTCCTGATGTTCGATTGAATATTATCTCTAAATTGGAAAACGTAAATCAAGGTAAAAATAAAACCCCCTTTCTTTATAATCTAGAGGATGAACACTGATCGTTTGATTCGTAGTGATTGGTGTAGAACGTCTGTCTCAATCGCTTTTACCTGCTATCGTTGAATTAGCTGAAGATAAACAGTGGAGAGTGCGATTGGCTATCATCCAGTACATTCCTTTACTTGCCTCTCAGTTGGGTATTGGTTTCTTTGATGAGAAACTGTTAAACTTGTGTCTTTCATGGCTTGGTGATGCCGTCTTTTCCATTCGAGATGCTGCCACCACCAATCTGAAACAGCTAGTTGAGATTTTTGGCCATGATTGGGCTAATGATACTGTCTTGCCTCGTGTGATTGAGATGGCTCGCAATGAGAATTATCTCTATCGTATGACTACTCTCTTTACACTTTCTGTAAGTTCGACAAGTATCTTTTGCCTCTTTATACTAATGATCCTATGTGATTGTCTAGACAATGGCTGTATCTCTCACGCCTGATATTATTCAAGAAAAAGTATTGCCTATTGTCATTGAATTGGTCAATGACCCTATTCCTAATGTTCGATTCAATGTGGCTAAAGCCTTAGAGGTACTTGTGCCCATCTTACAAAAGGATCCTACCACCAGTGAACTTGTACAGACAAAAGTAGTAGATGTTCTTAAGCAACTTGCTCAAGACACAGATGTTGATGTTCGGTTCTTTGCCGAAAAGGCTTTGGTCCATGGTAAGCTTATTTTATGATCTTGTTCCCTTTTTTTTTTTTCTAAAAATTCAACTTGTAGCACAAATGATTTAAAGAATAATAACCGTAAATCAAATACAATTAAAGACCGAGTTCCCCTCCCCCCCCCCTTTTTTTTTTTTCTATCATGTGATTTATAAGAAAGAGAGAGAGAGAGAGAAAATTGGGTGTATATATATATATATATATATGTGTGCGTGTATGTGTGTGTATCTATATATATTGCTTTTTTATATTCTATCGTTTGTTATTTTATGATTTGTTTGATACAGGTTTTCTGCCACAAGCCCATCGAACATTAAAATAGGTTTGATATTCTACACATTCATCAAATGCCTTGTCTAAAAAGTTCTCAAATTCGACTGGATCATAGTCTCCCTCATAGCCCATAAATGGAGCTAGTTTTGGACCGAGCAATTTAAACATCATGAGTGTATCCTGTAAATAAGAACAAGTGTTTAATCATCATTTTCTTTTTGTTTTATTTCCTTTCTCTCTCTCTCTCTCTCTTTACCTCATACACCAGTTTACCAATATAGCCTCCCCAACAAACAGGCAATGAACCATAATCTGTCTGAATATCGATCAGACCAGCTTCTGACATCCTTTTGACAAGTGAAGGTCCATGAAAAGGTGAACCGAAATATTCTTTTATAAAGCAACGAACTAGATGAATGTTTTCAATAACAGGCCATTCGTCATCATTTCCTTGTTTTACCTCCATCGAATAATTTTTCAAATAATGGACCCATCCGCTTTGGAATGATATCACTCTCTAAAAATTCAATCATGCCATCTTCCTTTGTCATACGCATCAGCTCATCCAACATCCAAGCAACCTTATCTGCAGGATAGACTGTCTGCATCAAACTCTGATGGATATAATCAAATTGGGCATCTTCATAAGGGAAACCGTCAAAGACATCATGTTTCCTTAATCTACAATTAGGGGGTATAAGGTTATCTAGTTTAACTTCGGATAAGGGCTCTACCAGGTCAAAGCCATAGAAAGTACAGTTAGGAAACTCGACTGCCATATCCAACAGCCAAGAGGCATTTGGACCACAGCCTACATCCAACACAGCTGAGCCTGGCTTTGAGAGCATGTCATCGATGGGGGCAAAATAGGTGCGTTGAAATAGATGTTTCATCAAATAATGTTCGGCTGTTTGGTGAGCGGAAACGGAACCGAGATTCGTGAACATGTCGATGAAAAACTTGGGTTGACAAGATGACGAGTTGGAGTCATCGTTATGGAAACTGTCACTATAGGTACCTGAGGAGATACTGCTGTTTGTTTTCTTTCTACTCGGTACTCTTCTTCTAGTTGAAAGCTGACTTCCCATTGAACTTATAAAGAAAAATAGAGGGAGAGAGAAAAAAAAAAAAGAGAAAGAGAGAGAGAAGGGGAGGGGAGGGGGACACAGAAGAAAAAAAAAAAAAAGAAGCGTAACAATGAACTCTTTTTTTTTGTCCGCTTTCATGAAATTACAAGTAACACATACTCACACAAAGAAAAGAAAAGTTTTTTTTTTGTACTTTGTTGTCAAACTTAAATGTGTTTAATTTAAAGCGGTTTCTCTTTCTTTATTTAAAATCATGTAGTTTGAATCACCCATTTTTCTATTTATTCTTGACATGAAAAAAAAAAAAATGAATCCTATTGTGCTACTTGACTTTTGAGTTGTCATAAAATGAAGGCAAAACAATTCATCTTGTTGGAAATAAAGTAATCTATACGGCAAAAAAAACACACACACAAAAACTAAATTCAGTGCATAAATAAACTTTCGCTTATGATTTTAGTCATTTGTTAGTAATGGTGTACTTTTTAACTTTCTTATTTTAGGCAAGGCTGTCATGTCTGGGGGGGTGAGAAGGTTTAGCATTTTAAAGCAATTAGAGTTTGTGTAACACTTACAACCTTGCTTATCACGCTTCGCGTGCAGCCAATACACCGCTTCTTGTACAAAAGGATGCTGTTTTGTGATTAAATTCAGTGTCGGAGGGACTGATGGTTTGACAGAAAGCAGGGAGGGTTTGCTGAAAGAGCAAAGTTGTAATCCCGGAAATGGCAATAGCAAGAGCAGACAGTTTGTCACGGCCACTTACCCCACGACCATTCTTGACAGATGGGCATTCAGGGTTCAAACAATGGAATGCGCCTTTCATGTTTCTATATACTGTTTTGCCTTTCACTTGTATGAGCTGCTTTGGATGTTGAAGTTTGTGAAAGCAATAGACACATGTCTGGGAAGTATAGTTTTCATTGGTAATGCTGACTGTTGTATAGCGGGCATGGTTATCCTGTTTCCAAGTTCCACCATAGCGCAAGTGCCGCTTGATTCTGGAGCCAACACCCATACCTCTATCACCAATCATCATAACCAACTGCTTCTGAGATGACTGAGGTTCTACTTTCTTCTTGCCTTTTCGATCTTTGACTGCTTCTACTTTAGGGTTCAACCAAAGACGTTCTCGAGCACAAACACGATCTTTTGACTTCTTCATAACATTTCTCTTTTCATATCACCCTTCTTCATCTTGGCATTCTGGTAGAAGCTTCTCACTACATTCTTATTATCTTGTAAACATCTGTACGCATTCCAAACATCTTCTTCATTCTTGATAGTACTGAAATTTTGACGTGACAATGCTGCTTCTGCTTCAGCGACTTGCGGACTGTTTTTCTTCATCAACGCCAACTCATGTCTGTAATGAAAGTTTCTACTTGCAAAATCAACATCTTCAGCCGAGACTGTCTTTGCTTCAGGCAATGGTTGGAATTCAGGTTCAGTTTGCTCAGTCAAAGCAGCGAAACGGTTGTGGAGCTTCAAATGGTAGACATATCGTTCAAGTGAAACAGGTACTGATTCTGACATTTTTACAATGCCATTGTCCGTGCCAGAGAAAACGAAATCTTGAGAAAGTTGTTGAGGATCTGGATCAAGTTTTGCATCTTCAGACTTGAATATAGCACCTCGTTCATTGACATCAGCCTTTTGGATATGTCTCAAGGTCTTTTCAGCCTTCTGCTTTCCCTTGTCTTTTTTAGGCATGGCAAGAGCTCTACGTCGAATATACAGACTAAATCTTTGATCAGACAACTCGCGCTTGCATTCTTCAACAGCCAAATAACACTCATATCTTTTTCCTTTTAACAAATTGATGAGCTGAGATATCTCCTTTCGAATGTCATCTAAAGCTTTCTTTTGTAGCTCGGTAGGTATAGCCACTGGCAGTTCCTGCTGACCAGATTGAGTACCTTTGAGTTTGTTGATTGCGTTGCGAATGATATTAAAGATGTCTGGCAAGCAGCCACAAAGACCGGCTTCAGCTTCTTCGGAAGGAGTGGATGGCCTAGATGGTTCAGTTGGTAGAGCTTGAGTTGCAGAAGGCTCGGAGAAGGGGTTTTTCCAATATCGCTTAGCTACTTTGATTTGAATACCAAAGTTACCATCATTGTATGCTTTATAAGCTTGCTTCAGGTTCTTGGACAAATCATTCACTTCTTTCTGCAAAGTAGCAATTTCATTCTTGAGGATATTCTTGTCTTTTTCGGACTACAACAGGATTTGCTGCCATGTTGATTCTGGAAGATTGCTGGTGGAAGGCTGCTTTTTTAAAGAAGCTGTTGTTTCTTTGGGCTTGTTCATCTTTGTACCTAACAACCTTACATGCTGTAAGCCGGGCAGAATAGTGATGTTGTGTGCGAATATCAACTTGTTTTGTTTACATGCTGCTTGAATGCTTGCCATATTGAAAAAGGAATTAAACACAGCATCCTTATGATTATAGACATCAATTGTACGTTGAAGCGGTGTGCCATCATATTTGAAGAATCTCAGTTTTTGTTGACCATGATTACAATACAAAGAGTAGAGGGATTCTGCATTCATTCGGAAAGCTTTTAGGCTGGCAGACGGCATAGGGTACATGTTGCGATTAAATCTAGCATAACCGGCACAGCGGAGAAGATCGTTTGCAAGGATAATAAATGGAAGTTGGTGGCCAATAGATTCATAGTTTGTTTTTGATGGGATATATGGTTTGAGCCTTGTGACAATAAGTAAGCATACATTAATCTCATGTTCTGCAAGATCAGCGCGTTTATTCACCAAAGATTCACGAGTGAGATCATCATCTTCAAATAGTAAGCTTTTCATCAGACCCTTCAATTCGAATATACACCTTCTACTAGCATCTTGGCTACTATCCCTCAAAGCATCTTCTTCTTCAATTATATCTACTTCTTCAACACTAGAATAGTCATCGGGGGATGGAGGTAAAGCAGCTTCTTCAGATACTTTTTTGGCCATGGCTGATTCTTCTAACGGGGATCTAATTGGTTCTTTGCCTTTGCTAGACTTGATATTTAGAGGCTTTGCAGATTGACTTCCAACAGATACAGCCAATTTTTTGCTGCCTTCAGCTCGTTCTTCATCACCTATATCTTCAAGAGGTCGCTTTCGACTTGGACCAGGGGCATTTTCAGCAACAACATGTTTAGATGTAGTTTGTTTTTGTGTCTCTCGCTTCTTCTAAATAAAGTGAAGATAAAGGTTTATGAGTGCTACTGTTATAAGTCGAGATAAGAAAAAACTGTTACCTTCTGTATGATAAAATCTTCGTACGTCTTGATACGTTTTTTGCTCTCGGCAGCGCGTGCGATCCAAATGTCACCTTTTTTTGCTTTCCGGTTATACTTCCTCAAGCGGTATTTCTCATTCCTGATGATCTTGCGATACACACTTGATGGTAATACAGAAATATCATGGTTTTGAACTTGTGGGGGCAACTGGCTTTCCTCGTTTTTCTTCTTTTGACGTTCTTTTGCACGGTCTGCGTAGGTACTGAGGTATTCTTGATGCTTTTTTTCTCTCAAAGGAGACAGATGGATTCTTAAGAGTGCTAACAATAGTTTGTCCAACAGGATCTTGAACATTTTCTTCTCGGCCCACATGTTGGATAGATTGGTTTGATAGGTGGTCAGGGCAGACAGGTAGCATTCTCTGGTAAGAGAGTTTTTTTCAAAGGTAGTTTGGGAGCTGTAGTGTGGTTTTATGATGTTGATTAGACTCAAAATTAGAGGGTATTTAGATTTGCTAGCATCAGTCATGCCTCTTGCTCCATAGAATTCAGATAATAATAAACTCAGATGATTGCTAGTAAACAAACCGCGGATTTGTGCGTCAAGAGCATCATGGTTTTGAGGTAGTGGGCTAGCGGAATGCTGAACATGTTCTTGCATTTTGAAATTGCCAGGAAATATGTCTTGTGTTCTAAAGCCTTCTGCTGCTTGGAAGTTGATTTGGTTTGTGTCCAGCACAAAAGTATGATTGCGAAATGAAAGCATGGTTAGAAATACAAGGAGTTGGAAATCAGCTACAAAATCAGATGCAGAAGGGACAAGCATGTTCATCTTGGTATCAAATATGGTCTTGATTGGTTCATTCAAGTTTTTACGCAAAATTGAGTTGAATGACACAGTACAGACAGCATAGTTTTCATCTTCAGTTTCTTCAGTTTCCAGTTCTTCAGGCACATCTTCAGATAGCATAGGTATATCTTCAGATGGAGAAGCAGCCATGCTCATGGGACTAGCTGCTGAAGGCGAAGCAGCACTCATTGGGCTTTGCATTGTCAAAGCAGAAAGGAAATCACTAGGAGTGCCTGCTCTAGCAGACTCTTGAAATTCTTGATAGATTTGATCAAAATTGTTTGATAGGTACTGATTCCAAGCGATATGACCCCTGGGCATATTATTATCATCTCTGAATCTTGCTGATGCTTCACCTTTTTCTAGATTGGCCATCTCCTCTACTTTGGCATAGAACCCTTTTGGAGCCGTCCTTTTAGCTTTTAGTACTTCTTTACCATTAGCAGGGTTAGGCGATTTTTGCATCCATTCAATAATATAAGTTTTTGCAGCCATTTCAAATGCGCCGATGAATTCTTGTGCAGGTTGATCTCTCCATCTTCTTCGAGTAGCTTGGGTGACAACAGAAGCAGAAGCAGATGCTAGGATTGGTCCTCTGACATCTTCATCTGTATAAACAGAGTATTGTCTGGCCTTTTCACGTACCATTAAAATGATGATACTGGCGCCTGATTTACGACTTGTGTGAGTTCATTACGTTTACCTTTACAATCTTCAATAAGCTAACTTACTTTAAATTGATTACCTGTATTATTTGCAGCACAACAATGAAATTAACAGAAAAAAAAAGGAATTAAAGAAGAGTGATATAAGAATGGTCCAATCCTTCTTCTAATTTATCTCTCTATTTATATATTTCTAAAGCCAAGGCGATTTTCATTGTCTTCTATTATCAAGTAATATTCCTGTTTTTGGTGTTATGTTACACTCGAAATGGAAAGCACAGAAAATAACTGCTTAAACTTTATCTGTTGTACACATCTTCTCAGAACAAAGAAAGTAGTACTCAATAAAGAAACAGAGTTTAATGATAACTAAAATAGATAACCATACAAAAAAAGATAAAATACACATCTATTTAATCAGACTCATCATGCTGACCTTCAAAGACATCTTTAATCGCTCGAAACGGCTGACAATAGGAAAGAACAATGAGCCGTTATTTGAGATAGAGGCTGATTGAACAATACAGTTATCTACAGTAATATAATTTCAGTACACAAAGCGATAAGAGAAAGATAGGCAGGAAAAAAGCAGCAGGAGAAGAACTGCTCTTTGCTATGTCTGTGTTACAGCAATCAATGCAGTTTATTGATTCCTTCTAAAGATAGCCAACACATATGAAAAGACCTATTTGATAAGGATATAATATGTTTTTGCTTTAACAATATTAGACTACTTGCTTGATATCGAGTTGTACATTTTAGATCGTTTTGTACGTGGAGTGAACGCTATTCACCAAAAAGATCATCAAATTTATTACTAAGGAAACAATAGCATGAAATCTTTTAAGGTAGACAGTTTTCTTTCTTTAGAGAAGCTAAGCTTTTGAAAGAACAAATACAATCAAATGTTTGATTTATAGACAAACGACAACAACCAAGTTTGATCTGGGTACTGCTTGTGGTCGCCCTTCTCAAACAGAAACAAACTCTCTTTAGTTTATAGCAGGAGGTAAGTTATTTCATATGCCTCAAAATGTACAGTGCTGATGGTTTTTACCCAAAAAATCACATTACAAGCTTGATTCCATAAATGGGACACTTTTTTATTCGAGCATATCTTTCATTGACTCCTCTAATAGTGTTCCTTAAACGAAATCCAGCTCTTGTAAGGATTGCAGGGCGTTACTGGCTTCGTTTCTGAGACAAGGCTTACTTCATTAGCTTGATTATCTTACTCACTTTCGTTTCTTATTTGTAGTCCAACAAGCTTGCAATCACTGGAATTTTCTTGATGAATTTCTTTGGTAGAAGAGAGAAAATTTTATAGTTTTTAGTAATATTCTGTTTGAGCCCACTCATTCAAAAACCATTAAGCAAAAACTTAAATGAGCGACGGTAATAACAACTTTTATTGGCTAAAAGTGTCCAATCGTATTGCTTATTACCGGCGGAGTAGCCCCCAGACACAGCAGCCCCGCCTTATTTTAGAACAATCTGTGTTTCAATCTGGAGTTTAAAACTTAATTTGCAGTGTGTACGGACTTTGTCTGATTATTCCTTAATTCTACCTTCTGTGTTTGAATTTAATATGAAGCTCCCCCTTTTTTTTCTCCTATTTAATTCTATCTTCAGAATTATTGAAAACCAATGGTCGTAAAATAAAAGAAGTCTATAAGCATAAAAAAATTCATCCAATCAACGCTTCTCAAAAACCCAATGAACATGTATGAAATGTCTGAAAATGATTACCCTTTTCAAATAAAAGAAATGTGGCAATAAGTTAAATCAAATTGGCTTAAAAACGATACCTACTTTTTGACTCAAAAACAATCAAAAAGTTTTTTCTTTATAGAATTGAATGATTTTTTTTTGTTTATAATGAAGGGGGAGTTTCAACTGTTATGGCATAAAGTCAAACAACATAATTATCCAGTCAAAAGAAAAACGATGATGGTGGTTCTTGTTCAATAATAATTGGCAGTTATTTGGTATTTCAATCAATTTTTCTTTTAAAACAACTCAAATATTATCATGATCATAACACGAAATCAAGCAATATGCCTGCTTGTTTATGCCGACTACCTTGCAGAAAATGCTAAAAGAAAATTGAAGACCTTGATGATGTTGAAATCTATTACAATGTTGATCCCAAGCAACCGGTACTTGTTTCAAAGCAGAGGATTCACGAAAGTCATTCACATCATCTTTATTCCGCCAGATTAAAGTTTCTAAAATCTAACGATAGAACGATACGAAATCTTTATTTATACTTGCGGTAATTCAGCTAGGCTGACACCATGATAAAGAAATCATCTATTTTAATAGCTTAGTGGCTTTAAGTTTATCTATACAATGTATGCATCTTTTATTATTAAAGTTAATCATAGCAACTATAAAGTCATATTGTGCTAACTAGCTATTTCTTCATATAGTCTGTCTTCAAGAAATAAATATGGTAAAGAAGAGTTCTTTCTAAAAGTCGAAGACGTAATAGCAATAGCAGATTGCGATTTATATAAATACTCGTATAATTTATAATCTAAAAGACGAGCCCAAATACAGTCTCGAGGTATTCGTATACTCTTGCCGTTTTATTCTCTTTTTATTTGCCCTAAAATACAGCAATACTCTTCATAAATGTTGCAATTTTTATTTTTGATTGTTGTAAAATCATCTCTCGAAAATTAAACATGATAAGAAGGGTGGGATCAGACGTATCAAATAGGTGGATTTCGTTGCCCAAAGCAAAAGTATCAATTGCAAGGATACCAAACCGATATCATGATCTGTAGACTGTCAATATTGAATCATATCTGTAGCTAATTAATATTGAGCTCTACCTTATGTTTTTTTATCTATTATAACTTACCTGATGTATTTCCGTTCGCATTCTTTAATTTTGCAACCAGAGATTTACTGGTCGTGGCATCTCTTTCGCTGAAAAGAGTAGATGCGCAACTGGAAAAAGAGACATATATTCGGGTTGTCCAGGAGCGGTCTTGCAAGTTGTCCACTATTTTCTACAAAAGTCTTATCACGTTTTTATTCTTATCATTTGAAGGGGACTTGCGAGGATATCCCACTATTTCAAACTCATTTTTCTTTAAATTCTTGATTGACTTCTGATACAGAGGTAAAAGAAATGGCAAATTCCTGACATCATGTCATCTAATAATATATTGGTTAGCAAAATACTTATATTAATATTTGAGCTTACCATGAAATTGTTCATCCAAAGTATGACAAGGTCTTACTCGAATATTGCTTTTATGTTCTTCGTAGGCTCTCAGGTCTGTAATTAGCCACTCAATGTAATAGTGTTTGTAAATGAGTTTGATTTTAATGAAACAACAAATCCAATGGCTTTTTTTTTTATCTACAAGGCATTGAGACTTGAATGAAAAGCAATACATTAGCTATCTCGCTAGCCACACACTGACACCTTTTTAAAGCATCTTACCAACTGCCAAAGGCAAATACAAAGAAGGCTGGAACTTCATTTTTTCTTGTCTCCTCTTCCTCTCTGCTTATCGCCAGTGTAAATAATTCGCTAATGCTATTGAAGGGCCTTACCTATTCAATGGACAATACACACCCCCAATTTCTTTTTTGTTACTTTTTAAACCAACACCTTTCTTATTTATTTGATGATTTTATAATTGGATGTTTATTTCAGAAAGTGTAATGATAATAGTATTATTTACAATAAGCCTTTTCACTCTTCTAAGAATGTCGTGCAGACTCCATATCTTCTTCCTCTTCCTCTTCATCACCTTCGGTTGACTTGAGTTTTTTAGCGTTATTAGCAGTCTCTTCTTCCTCTTCTTCCTCCTCCTCCTCTTCTTCCTCTTCCTCTTCTTCTTCCATTTCATTAAGAGGACGCTTCTGACCTCGAGAGGATTCTTCCATAGCTGTATCATCAGCACCTTCTTCGTCTTCTTCTTGAGACTTTGTATTGTCCTTTTCCTTCTTTTTTAGATTCTTCTTCTCTAATGCCAATTGTTGATAGACTACATAAACAACATAATAAGCTTTATGCTCAGATTTGTTTTTTTCTTTTTGCTTGCCTTCTAAAGATTCTCTTAGTTGTGGTGACAAGTTTTCTAACTCCACATGTTCTAAAGCAGTAAATACATCAGCTGCTGTGATAGTTTTGTGGTTAGCTCCTTTAGCAACATCGTTGGCTCTAAAGTAAAATAATAAGAAAAACAGTACAAGGTGAGGAGTGCCTGTTGAATATGACATGACTTACACTGATGATAGATAGTTGATAAAGACAGTAGCAGCTTTACTGACAGCTAGTTTGGCATCCTTTTGAAGTGCTGTTCCAGGAGGAAGCTGTCTTCACAGGTTAGATAAAAGCTTTACAAAATGTATGGGTCTATTTAAACTGATATTACTCACAGCTGTCTTTAACACTCTTGTGACATTAGCCTTTGGTAGCTCATTGTCTTCTATTGTGCTAGACATTATGTTTAGTCTGGTCTATTATAGAGAGAGAGGTAAAAAAATTGCAAAAACACGAAAAAAAAAAGCAGAGAAACGCGCTTCATGAAAAACTCCGGCTTCTCCTTTACAAAAAAAAAAAAAAAAAAAAAAAAAAAAAAACGACCCATAAAATAAAGATATCTACCTTTAAATAAAAATGGCTTTGTTTCCCTTAAAAAAAAAGGAAATCTACTTGCAATTATCACTGACTTGTGTAACTGAATGCTTTAGAGTCTGACGCTTGATGCTTACTTGCCTCAATGTATGTCGTCGCTAGTTATTTTCCTATAGAAACAAGTAGACGACCAATCCAACCTTTCTCTCTCTTTCCGAATAAAACTGAACAACTAATATTGTATTTATAAATGCAGGTCATTTTATTTTGTAAAATTTTAGATCAGTTAAGCTTTGTTATAGTTAGAAACTTTCCCCTTTCTTCTTCTTTCCTAAATGGTTGCAGCTTGAGCTATTTTATGTGGGATTAAGAGGGGAACTCATAAAAGAAGAAGGCTTGCTCAATAATTAAAATCAGTAGATTGTCTGTTATGCATACTACATACATGTATGACTAAAGGTTCTCGAATAAGATCCAACACTCTAACTAAAAGTAAGAAATTGAATGCAGAAAAAAAATGGTTTATTTCTTCCTCAAATCATCTGGGCAATCAGGTTGGTGGAATGGAGAAGCAGCAATAAATTCAGGTAAAGTCATCAATGTATTATTGATACGTGTGATGATAGGGAATTTGGACATATCAACACCCCAACGGTTAGCATTGCCAACAATAGAGCATAAGAAGAAATCAGCCATGGTAATGGAATCTCCTACAGAATAAGTACCTGAAACGCTTTCAAGTCGCTTCTCTAAGCCTTCAAAGCCCATGGTTACACTTGACTTGGCCCATTCTTCCTTTGTCATTGAACTGATCTCTTCAATACGCTTAATGACACCCAAGTTTTGGATAGGATGGATATCACAGGCAATAATCTGACAGATTTCACGCACCTAAAGACAAATTTTTCGAGAAAGGTTACACAATATTTCTTAAATGCATTAATTTTCTCTTTTTTTTAAAAAAAAAATGGATTGAGCTTACCTCGGCTCTTTTGGTAATACATTTAGGCAACATGGGTCGTTCTAAGCAACGCACGATTTAGCTTCTTTTTCTTTTAGGAGTTTTTGTAGGTAAGTGAAAGAGAAAACATTAAGACATGTTTACCTGGATAGGCTTCCTCGAGATATTCGATAATGGATTGGCTCTGAGATAAAACCTTGCCATCCTTAGTGACGAATGAAGGGACTTTTCTTGTAGGGTTGACTTGATAATATTCATCGGTTTTCTGAAAAATAAACATATTGTAAGATACAAATAAAGTGGAAACCCTTCTTATATACTTTACATTATCTCCTGTTAGCAAGTTGACAGGGCGAAGTTCATACTTGATACCCTTCCATTCGAGTGCAATACGCAATCGCCAACTTGCAGATGATCTAAAATAGCCATACAAGATGGGCTATTGAAAGTCGCGTCAATTCATAAATAATAGAATATATTTCTCATAAACATACAGTTTGTTCAGTGCTCATGGTTGATTAAAATAAAATAAAAAGAAGAGGAGTAGATATACACAAAAGTGAGAGAAATAGAAGAAAAAGGAAGCAAAAAAAGGGAATGTCAAATGTATTTCTCAAGAATTGCAATTGTTAAAATGGTGCACAGGAGATTATACAGTCAAACCTATTGAAATTGGCGTTTTCGACGGAAACTCAAAAATGAACGGCCAAAGTTGAAAAATGATTGGCTCAAGTGGAAAAATGATTTGTCCGTTAGTCTGTAGACAAATGCTTAATTGACTTGGCCTAAAAGCAACGACTTATTTGCGCTTTTATAATCTAAACCAATGAGTACCTTTTTTACGAAGACGGACTTGACAACCTCTACAATGAACGAAGAGAGAAAGTCTATGATCCCATGGAAGGCATTTTGGCTGATGTCAGCGATCCTAACATTGTTCTCGAAAACACTACCAGTAGAGAAACGTATTTGAGTGCTAAGCGTCCCGAAAAATCTCGTGAACTAACTTCAACAAAGAAGCAGTCGAAACACGAAGAATCGAGAAAAGCCACCTCTTACAAGAACTACAACGATTTAACAAGAGGAACTTTCATTGATCGCATGCTTGAGCAGCCAGTGGAGCGAGGTGTGGTAAGTAGAGTTGCGAAAGACTTGAATATCAATTACCGTATGGTCTTGAGGTGGTGGCACCTTTACAATGAAGCCGAGGAAGTTGCTTATAAGAAGTCAGAACAGAACTCTGGAAAAAAAAAGCTCCTTTACGGCTGCACATAATGCGCACATTTATGAGCTTATCGACAACGATCCACAGTTGATATTGGATGACATTATTGATAGCTTAACCAAGAACTTTGAAGATTTCAAGATATCAAAATCTCAACTCAACAACCACTTGAGGAACACAATGTTAATAACAATCAAGAAGCCCGTTTTTGAGGCTGAGGTGAGAAATTCAGCAGAAAATTTGCAAACAAGATATGAATGGTTCATGAAATGGAGAGACTCTGATCTAAATTATACAGAAAACTGTGTTTTTATTGATGAAGCCGGTTTCCGTATTAACATGAGAAACAAATGGGCTAGATCAAAGTCGGGAGGTATTGCTGTAGTAAAGCAGCCAAAAACTAGATCGCCCTCTCACACTGTTATTGGTGCCATACATTCATCTGCTGTTATACATGTGGTTATGAAAAAGCCTCAACTAAAAAAAGAGACAGAGGCTGCTAAGAGAAAAAGAAAATCCAACACTGGAAAGAAAGGAACTGCAGCTGAAATCGACAGATCTGACCCTTCAACAGAGGAAGATGACATGAGCAACAAACCTGTAGCCAAAGGCACTACAACTGCTCATTTTGTTAAGTTTATCAACGAGCTTCTTGATATAATGGATATGGATGAGAGCATGAAAGGACATTACTTAGTCCTTGACAATGCATCAATTCATAAGTCTAAGCCCATGGTCCACAAAATCGAAAGCAGAGGCTATAGGGTTATGTACTTGCCACCTTATTCACCTGAATTGAACCCAATTGAGCAATTTTGGGCTATTGTTAAAGGCAAAATGAAGCGTGGCAGATTGATGATCGAGGAGAATTTATCTAGCAGAATTGCCGACGCATGCAAAGATGTGCTTATTAGCGATCTTTATGGTTTCTGTAGTCATTCCAAGCGTTAGATCATCAATTGTTTCAACAAAACACCATTTTAGGCTTTGTCATTTTTCTTCAATAAATTTGTATTTTTATGGGTAGACAAAGATTAAAGCAATAAGAAAAAAAGAAGGATTTATTGCGACCTATGTCTTTTTGATCCGCTGCTGCTGGTAGCGGTGTCTCGAACAGACGTCTTCATCCCAGAAGGAATTTCCTTATACTCTTCTTCTTCGAACAAGTCATCCAAAAACTCCTGCTTGCTTTACGAGACGAAGCGTCTCCAACATGGTCACCTAAAAACATCACAATAAATCAACGTGATTATAACGCCTGCTTCTTTCTTTCTTACCTTTGCAACATAAAGCAACTTGTACATAGCAACGAAGCTTTTTAGAAAGCTATCATCAGATGCTAAAAAGGTCATATACTTTGTTTCTTTTATGCGACGAGTATAGCCACCGGCATTGTTCATGAACAACAGCTTCATCTTGTACTCTACAATAGTGAGATATCAGAATCTGATTTTAGCTATATTTAAACAAAAGCAAGCTTACTGGAAATTTGGAAGCCAACGGTAACAATTTGACTGGCAACATCAGAATCATACTTGACATCATCCAGCAAGCACACAAGCATGTCTTTCAAGCACTTTGCTGTCTTCATACAGGAGTTATAAACGTTCTTCGAAGAGTCCACATCGTCAGTACGACTGCCTTCACCATAGCCTAGTTCAAGGCGATCTACACGTGAAATCACACGCAAAGCAGCCTTACGTCCTATGCTCTTCCTCTTTCCAGCTAAATCCTGGAGCCTTTTTCTTTTAGCTGAGGCCACACAAGAAGACTCACCACTACACGTGATTGAAACTTGGAAAAAGCACTAATATGCCAACAAGCTCCAACTTGCCGCCGACAAACAAGTCCTGGTGTTTGTAAAAACACGTAATTTAGCAAAGGCCACCAAAGATTGCTCTTGATGTCATCTTTTAAGTTTTCTTCGTCAAAAAAGCCACTCAGCTTTATATACACCATCATGAACAGGCAAGTGTACATTGTGCGCAGAGAATCATCATTAACAACATCTAGAAGCTTTTTTGCAGCAAATTGTCTTATACTTTGCATAGACTAGATGGCTGAGATTAGTTCAAAGTACTCTATAATTTAAGTAACTCGCCCCAGCTTTGATCAGTTCTAGTTCTTTATTGATACTGTCTGGCAAACGTGGAATCTTGGGACTATTATCAGCCAAAATAGCCTTCCACTCATCTGCACTGAATTTGGCAGCCAGTAAATCGTCTTTTACGTTCAAAATAAACGAATGGGAGGCGTCTTCGTGTTTGTGCTGCAGTCCAAATTCATATAGGACATCTTCTACATAGGTCTCCTTGACCTTCCATTTCTTTTCTGCTTTCATGCCTCTAAACTTCAGGCCAAACTCTTCTTTACTATCTTCATTTAAAGCACTATCTTCTTTGTCAAGTTTACATAAGGGCAAGACAAGGTACTGCTCGCTCAAAAGGCTCAAGTTGTCCAAGAACAAACCGTTGATTGCGACATCAGGAGTCGTGTTGCTTTCAGTAGACAATGCAAAAGTGAACCTGTTGTTTACTAGATTTCAAAATATCATTCTTTAATAAAGTCATCTCTTCCTTTAAGGAACTGCCATCTTATTCTAACTTGTTGACTGTGTTAGCAAGTTCATTTAGCTTTTACGAGATGCCTTAAGACTCAATCATAAGGACTCTTTGGAGCATGAGTTGCTTCTCAAAGTATTATTGATATATGGGTTATTCGTTTAAAGGCGTGTGAACTGCGTGGGGACTAGGTGAAAAATAATTAAAAGGAAAAAAAAAAAAAGACAACTCATCATTTTATATGATTGGCACAAATCTAGAATTACAGCTACAGACACAACAATCAAAGTCCCAAAAAATTAAAGAAAAGAAAACCTCATACTTTTTTAAGAACATGAAGAAATCGGAGAAAAATTTCCCGTAGTGAATGGAAGAGAACTGTGTCTTTAACAATGAAGCAGGTTTCAGCATACACATAAGACGCAATTTTGGAAGATCCAAGAGAGGCCAGTCTGCTAAAGCTGAGCTTCCAAACAACCAGGGTATAACCATAACGATCGTTGGAGCAATTTGTGAAAAAGAGATGATGGAGCCCCTGATAGAATTGTGGCCACTGCTAAGGTTGGATTCGTAGTGAGTATTTCTTGAAGCTTATTAGAGGTGTAATGGATACATAGATAAGCACAATATGACCGGTGGATACATTGCCATGAACAATGCTGCCATACACAAAGTATCAGAAGCTTAAGAAACAATAATAAAGTGTGGTTAAAAGCTCACATTTCTTTCTCCTTACTCTCCATTTTTTGAATCCAATCGAACTGTTTTAGTCAAAATTAGAGGCAGGTGTGAAAAGAGATTGCTTAATGGTAGATGGTCATCTCTGTCAAAAAACAATTGAATCTGTTAAAAGAGTTACTGGTTCAATTGGATAAAGCACTATAACTTCTTCTTCGACGACTGTTTTGCTTGTCAGCCTATGACTTAAACAGCTCTCCTTTTTTTTTCTGTGCACAAAGCTTTTTTTTTTTGTATGCGCAACCTAATCTTTTTATCATAAGCAAAATGAAGATTCTGATTTGCATAATTGAAAAAATTTCCCCAAACAAGAAATCTTGGTGCGCAAATTCAGTTTGAAAAGTCAGTATGAGCTGGGCATCCTAAAAGGTCTGTGATGATCTGGGCAAGACTATCATGTCTGTGAGTGAGAGAGAGCTTTGAAAATTTTGTAATTTTTTAGTAATGTTCTTTATGAACCCATTCACCAATAAACATTGTGCAAAAGCTTAAATAAGCGATGGTAATAATAACTTTTATTGGCTAACAGTGTTCAATCGTATTGCTTACTACTAGCGAAGTAGTCCCCCAGATACAGCAGCCCCGCCATGTTCCGCGGTTAGCGGAATTTTAATATGCTTCATAGCCGTGCCTTAACCACTCAGAAAGCGTTCACAGGCCATAAAAAAAAAAGTTCATTTGATCTTTTTTTATTTTTATTCTGAAACCCTTTTTTTTTTCTCTCTTTCTTATTTTTTTCACTTCTTTTCTTGCTAACTATATATTATGAATGAAGGGTTACTATCCGTAAAAAATGCATCGGGAAGACATGTCAGTCTCTTGAACTCCAACGACGAACCACATCAAATCAATGTTAGCACTTCTCCATCATCAACTTCGTCAGCCCCAGAAGAATGGCAACAATCTAAAAGAAAATACCATTGTACAGAGCCTGGATGTAATAAGAGTTTTACTACAAGGTATAACAGTTTTTTTCTCTTTTCTGATAAAAAAAAAACTTTATTATTAATATTCTAAAAATAAAATAATAAAAATATATAGTGGTCATTTAGCTAGACATAATCGTATTCATACAGGTGAAAAGAACTTTCCCTGCTTATTTCCTGGCTGTCAATCGAGATTTTCACGCCAAGATAATATGATGCAACACTATAGAACACACATGTCTCCAAAGTCAAGACGCTCACAGAAGCGAGGAGTTGCTGAAGAAGCCAGACCAAGACCACGATTACATGCTCATCATCGGATTCGATCTGATCCTGTTCAAGTAGAGCCTCCCTTGACAATTGACCAGCATCTTTCTAATTACCACCAGTCATTAAGAGCTATACCCGCACCACCCAATGGTGTGTCTAATACACCTACTGAACGATATGTACCTGTCCGTTTCAACTTTCCTTTGCCTCTGTCATCTACAGCTAGAACTCCCTCTAGTCTGAAGAAAATGTCGCCTGTTGTTCAGCAATCTAAAGAAGACTCAGTTCCTTCACCTGCTCTATCAAATTCATCCTCTACAACATCCCTACCTTCTATTCATTATCTTATAGATGACAACAATACCAGTCCACTCCCTTCTTCTTCTTCTGAAACCAATCAGTTAGATACAACTAAGCGAGAAGAGATAGTAAGAGAATCATCCAAACCACCTTCAAATATGTTTTATCAGCATCGTCCCTTGACTTTCACAAGACCACAAAGCACAAATTTCCCGTATACATTACTTCATCCCGCACAACAACAAAAACAACAGCAGCAAGAATCGTCCAACGTTGTACGAAATCAAGATAGTGGGAATAATAACCGAAAGGATGACCCAATGGACGAAGATGATAGTAATAATGAGACAAAATCATCATCTAATCGGGGCTTACTTCAATTAGCACATATTGTGTCTACTTTTGGCTAATTGGTTTTCTCTATTGACAAAAACCCTTATCTCCTTCCTTGGGCAACCATGTAAATATACAAGCAAATATTTATCTGTCTGTTTTGCAGACTCACAGTCATTCCACTACCAATTCGCGGATTCAATAAAAAAAAAAAGTGCGGATTTTAAAAACATTCAATGAGCTGTTATTTGGATCAGAGAGTTCATTGGTTTTTATTTATTTATTGACAAAACGTCAAAGTTAGTTTTCCAAGTAAAGATGGCCAAGGTAGCATTTATGACAAAAACAACACTGAGGCTATAAATACAGCTGGAAAAACAACCGGATCCTTATGCTTTAAAACAGCTGGTTAGCTTACACGAAGAGGGCTGATGAAAACCAGCCAAAGAGTGATGTATTCGAGGACATGAATGCCATTATGCTTAGTAGAGGAGCGAAATAAAAAAGGCAAAATGCCAGGCTAATAGTTTTGACAAAAAAAGTGGCTTTCTCGATACATCATGTCCAGTTTACTCAGTCTTCACCTTTATTATAAATAGAGATAGAAAACAAGTAATTAACCCTTTTTTTTATTTTTTACAAAACAAGTGGAAAGATTATAGCGGTGGAGCAAGTTATTTCAAAAATGAAACAGACAAGTACTAATTTTTTTTTTGCGTGTTGTAGCCAAACTTGTTTTCGAAGCCCTCAAAGGGTAGCCAAAAGTCTTGTAAAATCTTAACTTTAAATAGAACACCCTTAAACAGAGCGACTACTGTAGCAAGTTTAATAGACTAGTAAGACTTTGATTTATGCAATATACTTCAAACCCCTTTAGATCAGGGTATTACTGAAAGAATACAAACAAATACAAGAAAAAAGAAAATCATAAACAATTTTTTTTTATTACAATCAACAAAATACTCTTGATCACTGTAAGTAGTATTCTTGACACTCACAAACAAAGAAAGCAATGTTCTCATCTTAATAGAGCCTATTTATTTTGAAGCTCAAGACAGATAAAATCAATAGATTTCGCTGGTTCACTGTGACTATTACAAGCAATGGATAAAATGCACCCAGTTTACTCAGTATAAATAGAGATAGATATATAATTGAACAAGAACAGGGATTTAGTCTGATTGACTTGATTACTATTGCACATGAGTGAATATGTCACAGCATGCTTCAAATTCTTTTAGTCTTTCTGTATTACCCAACAAAGAATCAAGTTGTTTATTATATAGAACAGAGACCAGACTGGTCGATACACAAAAAAAACAGGCAATCAATTTATCAGCCAATGAGGGCATTGATCAGTAATGTTGTCTATGTGCTTTATAAGAAGAGAGAGAAAAAAAATACTTTCGTCCCTCTTTTCTTTTCTCTAATTGTTACTAAAATGAATACATCTCACATAAAGGTAACAAAGCTGCTCAGTAGACTATGAGATATTCGCTAATAATTGCTTAGATTTCTACACCGAATGCTTTTCGTCACTTGTATGATATGCAAAAGAGAAACTGTCTGGAAAAAAAGGCATGTATTTTACCATGATTGTTGTTGTGTGTCTGTACTAATCAAATTGAATAGACTTTTTTTTTTTTTTTACCAAGCAGTATTCTGCTTTTTCCTCACAATTGGGGTAAGTCATTTATCCAAGAGCTAAAAAGACATATGAGAGCCAGAAAGACTGAAACAGTGTTCACAATTCAGGCTTTTTACCATTGGAGGCTTGACTATTTCAAGTTTGATGATAGCCAAAAGCTCACCTTCAAGCTTAGTGAGCTTTTGGCTATCAAGAAATGTTGATAATTAAATCGAAAAGAAAGTATTGCTTATTCTGGGTAAGAGCTTTTTTCTTTGTCATAATGCACAAAATGACTTGAACTAATGAAACTTTGATGTATAACGTTCTAAGTCGAAATCGCGCAGCCGATCAAGCACCTCCTCCTCCACCACAATCTCCTCCAACCCCACCGCCTCCAACCACGCCACCACCTCCTCCTCCTCCTCCAACGACCCCACCGCCTCCTCCCCCGCTCCTGCAAATCAGCCATCTGGCTTCGATTTGCAGGAGCGCATTTTTAAAATGGAGATTAGGATGGAGGAGCACAGCTCCAGGTTGAAAAACCTGGAGTTGGAGCTCCAAGATAATAGACAAAAACGCAAAAGTACATATAGCTTCTAAAAATAAAATAAAAATATTACATTGCTACCATAAAAAGCACATATTGTTCAACTTTTACACAAGACTCAATCATAAGCATGTCCCTTGAAAGATGATAACATTGAGCATTTTACTAGCCTTTTCTATTTTTGATCCAATCGACAGATTAAAGACTTGAAGAAAGACATCAACTTCTTTTTCCTAAAGAAGGGGTAAAATCGTTCAAGATATAAAATAGCATAGCTTATCACAATGTACACTAACAAGATCTTTGTTAAATGACCATCTAATATCTATAGAGCATTTTGTATGTTTTCTTCACCTTTTTTTTTGATTAACTGATCTACGCTTCAAACTGAAAAAAGTAATGATCAATGTTAATACGTATTTGCATGAAAGCTACTTGTGCCAGTTAAAAAGATAATTTATCTTGAAACACGATGAAGGTTTTACTCACTGCTTTTTTAGTCTTCTCTAAGTCATGTAACAACTAGCATAACTAGTAAAAACATTCCGGTTCATCGTTTTTACTAAAGCTTGAATAGTTGCAATTCTTATCAAATATATTGCACTAGATCGTATACACTCTTGCACGTTCAACAGCTCGTCATTTGACAGTAAAAGGTAGCGTTAGTTTCATCCAATAATGAATATACACTTGAGCTCATGTTGAAAATCATGCAGTGAAATCTGATATTGGTTAATTATGTCTTTGTTACTGTATGTTCCACATTGAATCCACAAGATAGACTTTTGACTTGCTCATCAACCAAAAATCTTCCTAAAAAACACTACCAGAGAAAAATTTGCTTTGGAAAGAGAGATGGACAAAATCCCTCAAATTGCCAAACTAGATTCCCGACAAGAAAAAGAGGTCAAGAAAGAAGCTGTTAAAGTTATTGATCCCAAAAATAAAAAGTAATATTGGCATTGGATGGATGGAATAGCCCACTCATTTATCCCAATCTCTAAAGAATTGAGTGCAAAGCAAAAGACAGGCCATTTCAATCCTTTGCTGGATGGGAGCTGTGACTATAGAGCTAGTGCTTGTGTCATTTATCAAGACGAAGACGGTTTTGGCAAAATCAAACATGAAATGCCTTCATGCTTGAAAAAGAAAACGAGCATTTCTACCCCCAAGTTTCGAAAACTACTATACGCGTGCAATCCTAGTAAAATAGAGTATAACCTCCCAAATAGTCTTTTTTTGAGTTGTAGGTTTTGAGATTTTTTGGATTTGCATGTCATAAAGCAAAGCTTCTAATTTGCAGGACATTTGTTTTCCTTGACGCAGTATCTAAGTCTTGCTGTTGAGAAGCGAGAATAGTTCTAACACAATATGCAGATTCAAGTGAGTTTGCCAGGAGTTGCTGCCGTTTGTTTATGATTCAAAGGAGAGCAATAAAGAAAGGAGCGTAGGGAAATCTAATAACTTTAAAGACAATAACTGGTGATTGTCAGTTAGCGATCTATAGTTTTGTTTACTTGAGCAAGTTACCTAATTAAATGATAAGTGATGTTTCCAGAAGGTTTTTTGATACATTGTCTCTATTTGAATTTATTATAGACTTAGCATGGACTGTATTGACTATGAGGCTAGATAGGCTCAATTGGTCTTATCATACTCAGTCTAACCTAATGGTTACTTTTTGCTGTTGAAGTACTAAAGACAAAGGCTTACCACCTATGTTGAACAATATATCATTATATCGAGACAAAGTAAGAAAGAATGCGTAAACTTCACTAGCACTATACAATATAAATTGGTGCACCAAAAATACATGAAGCAGTCTGGGCATACTCAAAGACATTGAACCAATGAGATTCGCCGACAAGAGTGTGGACATAACATCAATATACCATCTTGTTCTCTTTTTTACTGCAGAACAATGAACAGTGATGACTGCAAATGATCTATGCCTATCTTTTCTCTTTACATGCTAGGAACAAGAATTTGGTTTTTGCGTGTCACAAAGCAAATAACCAAGGTGTCCATTGATATAGACTAGGACATAGTAACAAATAAATAAATATTCTTTTTTTTTCCTCTTTTTCTTTTCTCTAATTACAGTAGTCACTCTATTTAAGGGTATTCAAAAATCTTGAAAAGCTCGCCCTTAAATAGAGAATACCCTTAAATAGAATTGATTTTAGGACTTGTATTGATAAATTCTTTTCAGAAACATACCCTTATATAGAGAATACCCTTAAACAGAACACCCTTAAATAGAGTGACTACTGCATACTACATGTAAAGATAACAAAGCTATTTAGCAAACTATGAGCTATTTGCTAAAGATTGCTTAAACAAATAAAATTAAAGTTTCCTGCTTTCTAAATGACATGCATTTAAGAAACTATTTAGAAAAAAGGCACGTATTTTATCATGGTTATTGTCTTGCATCTGTACTGATCAAAACGAATAGGTTTTTTTTTAGTTGTTCTTTTCTTAAGTTCGTGGTAAGTCATCCATTCAAGAGCCAAAAAGATATCTGAGATACAGGATGCTAAAGTCATGTCCACACTCTAGGCTTTTCATGCTTGGGGTCAACTAGTAGTGCAACTCATAAGAAAAGGCCCTCAATCACTTACTCTGAGTCTGTCTATAATGATTGCTTTACCTTCCGGCTGATGGATATATTGTTTGATCAGTTTGATGATCATAAGATAGCACTCTTTGTTTGGTTCGTAAAGATAAAGTGTGTTGTCCTCATTGCCGAATTCAAGCATAAGGAACAAAATTCATGTATTAAATCCGATTTAGTTAAGCTTTCGAAGCAGATGAAGTCAACATCGAATACGTTGATTGTTAATGAAGTTAGTAAGCCTAAGACCTATGGTATTCAATGCGAAGGAGAGGATGTGTAGATTTAAGCCATGGATTTACTCTCCCCCAAACTACACTGAATGGCCAGCGAATCTAAGATAAAACTATTTGAGAGCTTGGATCAATATTCCTCCTTCATAAAAGTCTGTTTCCTTCTTTGGTTGCATACCGCTTGGACAGAACCAATCGGTCGCTTAATATGGTTCGAGTTGATAGTAACAATTGTTTAGTAAGTTTTGTTAGAATGCTTTGTATCTGCCTGCGTTGATATAAAGCATAAGTAAGCAAGGAGGGGTGCAAGCAGAAAAGAAAATGGAATCCAGAAATTGATAATTTTAAGTAATGAGATTGCTTATGATGTTTGATCAATAACAAAATAACATTGTGTTTTCTTGGCTGTAGGTTTGGAGCAAGAAGTTTTCAACTGACATTTATTTCTTCACACATTAGAGAATCGGAGCTGCTTTTTATTGGTAGCCAGAAGCATTCTTGGAAGCATACAAAAAGAGTAAGCGCTTTGTTAGACCTATGTCTGAATGGGGGCATATGATTAGAGTGAAAGAGGCTTATTTTTGCTTATCCAAGTCTCTCACATGTCCTTCAGCTTAAACTTTTGTATGCATTTATGCCAAAGTAAAGTTCTGAATTAACTTAGTCATATTCTCCACGACTTACAGAAATAAACTGACTACAACTTATGTTCATGTTATCCTAATTCTGGACACACATGTAAAGCACATATTCAGTTCGAGACTTTCGCTTGTAATGAATCATTATTTCTAAATCAAACTCATGCTTCCCTTTCTTTACAACACATGCTTTTCATCTTGTCTATGTAATAGAACAAGGTAACAAGACCCTGGGTTACAAGCAACTTTTTCGAAGCTGGAAGTCTCTTTATTCCTTTGTCTATCAAGCTGAATAGTGTGGTGGTAGATCATCAGGTGTTGAAGAACTACTCTCTTGTTGATTGTAGTTAGCGCCTGATTGATAAGCAGGCAGAGGTTCGTATTCTGCTGGAATACTACTCGATTCACCCATACGCTCTAATAGACTACGCAAAATAGTGGTGAATTCGATAGCGCCTTCATGGAGTAACATCAGTCAAATGTGCAGCTACTGTTTAATTGAGACATGGTTTACCTCCTTCGTTAAATGTGAGCTTTAGCTGACTGATCCTTGTCAATCCACCACCTTGCACCTTTTTATTTTTGAAACCAAAATTAACTTTCATCTTTGTTATTTGATAAATTCAACTTACTGGAAAAACAGCACCTGAAATATAATTGGCTCCAAACCAAGGTTGTTCCAGCTTCCATTTCTTCAAATTCAGGATAGGTATGTTCAGGTTTTTAAACTGATCTGTAGGGCTTTCTGCAAGGTATATGATCTATTCGTCATTACCTTCAGTTTCTCTGTTGCTTGTTGTTGATCATACACATTACCCTCTGATTCGATAAAATCACAGTGCCTTTATTAGACTCAAAATAGCCACTTGATAGACACATGCAATTTCAAATAAGTCGACTCGTTCTATTTCACTTTTCTGCTGAATACTTACTCGGAATGACCTGGATATCCTCCTTCACTATACAGGTTTTTTTTTCTTTAACTTCGGACTATTGGGCTTAAAAAAGATATACTTACTTCTCATTACAATCCAGCACCAGTTTTACATCTGACTGTGTGAAAAACATTTTCTCTTGTGGTAAAGGGATAGGGCTTTTACCATCCTGTGTTAGCATTACCCAGTTCAAGCTCATTTGTTTGATGCTAAAAATATTAAATAAACAAATAAAAGAAAAGAAAAGGAAAACAAATGTATGATGCATCATTTATCAACGTAAAAAAAAAACAATTCAAAGTCAGACAAGAAGCATTTGTGGCGGGGCTGCTGTGTCTGGGGGCTACTCCGCCGGTAATAAGCAATACGATTGGACACTGTTAGCCAATAACAATGATACAGTCACTGGAAACCGAAATTCGATCGGGCATTAAATAAAGCATATCTGGCATGATGATGACCACAATAAACATTCCATTCTTTTTACAAGAAAACAATTCAATTCAAACATGTCTACTATCGAAAATAAAAGCAGCCGTGGCAAATAAAACAAGCGTGAAGAAAAAATTTATTGGGGGTTTATTGGTTGAATCACGCTAAACATTCCATGAGAGAGATTCTACGCATAATGGAGATCCCTTACACGACTGTAAACAGCATCGTGAAGCGTATCCAAGAAAGAGATACACCTCTGCCCAGCGCTCCTCCTGGCTCAACATCCAAAGCCGATGAAAGAACAATGAGACACCTGGACAGGACTGTAACCAACAATCCTTTCCTGAGCATCGATGGTGCCAGACACGAGCTAGAAAAGTTGGAGGCGACAGTCTGTCGAAAGACTGTCGTTAGCTATCTTCGTCAGTTGGGCTTCAAATCGTATTATGCAGCCCATAAGCCTGCCTTGACGAAGAAGCACAAGGAGTTTCGCCTCAAATGGGCAAAGGAACATGTCAATTGGACAACAGACCAGTGGGCAGATGTTGTCTGGTCTGACGAATCTCACTATACCGTTGAAGGAGCCGATGGTGGCGTTAGAGTGCTCCGACACCAAGGTGAGAGGTACAAGGAGGAGTTTACTATACCCTCCGCCAAGTGGGGTAAGGGTAGTGGTGATGCTTCGGGGTTGCCTATAGCAAGTAGACGTCATGCTGTCCATAATACTGCAGAATTGAAGGAATCGCTGCTGGAGGAGTGGAACAAGATCAGTAGTGATCTACTTGTTCGCTTGGTGGACAGCATGAAGGACCGCTGTCAAATTGTCATTGATGCCAAAGGTGGTACAACCAAGTACTAGTCCCGCTTTTTTTTTATATTATCAAAATAAACTACAAAAACAATCAATGACAAAGAAAAGCCCAAGTAGTCTTTCGGATGTTCGGTTGCTGTAATTAAAAGACAATGCTCAAAATCAGTTTTAAATTTAACTCACCACTCTTACCATCAGGGCAATGAACGATATTTTCATATTCGACACAGACGTTAATATGTCTATTTCCAAATACTTCAGAAAAGAAGACCACAGTGCCATTATATCCAGTCTAAACACCAAGCGACACCGTCCAGAAATGGGTGTCAAGGCACATCAATGGTGTCAAGAGATTGTTGATGCAAGATGACATGTATGAAAAGAAAATTTAATATATGTAATGACTAATGTATTGCTTTTTTTTTAAGAACCCACCACATAACTGGATAGCCTCTTTAGGTTTTGGCGGAAGGGTATTGTGTGAAGCGGTGAAAGAGAAAAATGTCGTAGATATACATACTGCACATGTATTAAGCCAAGTGTAAAATGTCAGCGAACAGTCTTGATTGGTTTTAAAATATTGCTAAACATTATCGCTATGTTTAGGTTGTCATTGTTTATTTTTGGATGTCCTGATCGTTCTGTAAAGGATTCCCTTGTGTATAACTACCTGTCGCAAATACTTACATCAATTTTTAGTAAAGACGGTCGCTTTAAGATTAAATGGTAACTTACTAAAAACGAAAACAAAAAAAAAAATACAATATGTTAATAAGCACCTATTTAGGGCGAACGGAGAGCTTCAGAAAGAGTCAAAGTTTAAGCCAGATTTCGTGGTCTATTCTGTATTGATTAATGTGAAGTGCGCCTTAGTGCTTGGCGAGTTCAAAAAATTACCAATTACACGGCAATAGAATCAGATAGAGTAAAGCTCGGCAAGCAAATGCGAACAATCAACAACGAACTTGTTTTGCATCGAGTTCCAAATCCCATTGTCTGTGGCATCATCTGTCAAGGAGACGACATATTCACCTACTACATGGACATGGTGTCTCTTAAGCTATATAGGATTGTCAAGGTCTTAAGGGTAAAATTGTTTAGAAGTATGGAAGAATTGTACTTCCTCGCATACATCATTTCCAGTATTGTAAAATTGAAAGTAAGAATGAATTTAATGTTAATCGAATATTGCATCTTGAACAAACTTTTCTGTGTTATTTAAACAGAACATTACCTTAGAAACTACTATGAAAGCAGAAACGTCTTTAATTGAACCTGCAGGGAACAATCACCGAAATCCATCAATGCCGCTTTCTTTCGAAAGTTATCGTCTTCGTCGGAAAAGGAAAAGAAACAGCCCATCAAATGAATAGCCGCGAATTTCTGTAGTAACTCTCTTCTTCCATTGCATCAAAAACTATACATGACATTCAATTTAATTGAAATCGCAAGACACTTCACATTGTTTAGATGATAAAATGAAATCTCTCTTTCTTTATGCATGCTGCTTTCGTTTGATCTTAATATTTTGGGACAATCAAAATTTTGCTTGAAGACTTCAGAGTTCTTTTTATTACTCACAAATGCTTCTCTTCTAATCATCCTTAAACTTTGTGGTGGAATAATAGCAAAATCCTTGAAGGTCGCTAAAGAGGACACTGTTGCATACTTCTTTGATTTTATTGGAAACTGTCTCTTTTTCCAAAAGTTTTTCTCTCTTAACAACAGACCAAAATTGCTCAATAGAGTGGAGTTCAGGAGAGCATGGAGGGAGATATGTACAATTATAGCCACGACTGGTGATATAACGTTCAATGTCTTTTGAAGTATCCATTGGAGCATTGTTCATGACAATATAATGTCCTTTAAACTCTTCGTGGTTATCCAAGATGTCCAAGGTACTTTTCACGAAGTTTATATAATGACCTATTACTGTATTCCTTGCATCTTTAGCAGCGAAGTGATTACTACCTAGTCTTCTCTTCTTAGATGGTATCATGGGTCGGCGAAGCGGGATATTTACAATTCCAAACGGTGAAATCGTACCCAAAATCATTGTGGTCCTTGCTTCAGTTTCAGGTACACTTCAGCTCTATTCCCGTTTTTTTTTTATCACACCATAGACCACTTAAGATTTATGTGTAAAGTGGCTTCATCTATAAAAACACAATCGCTCATGTATTTTATGCCCGTCTCTTTAACCTAATTTAAAACCCATCAATATCTTCGCTCCATGTTGTCAGGACTGTTCCTCTGAGTCGAATACATGCGAATTTCTTTAAAAGTTTAATTGCATTCACTTGTCATAAGGTTATAAATGGCCATCTTTCCTATTCTTAAACCAGCCATCTAATTTAAGCACTTGTGAAATCTAAGAATAACTGAGCAATATAGCTTCCTGAGATGTGCCAATAAGTTCTAAAAAAAAAAAAGTGTATATTGTGTTTTAAAAACACAAACAGAGGAAGAGGGAAAGGTAGGGAATGGAGCTTATTTTACAGATGTAAATCAAGCAAAATAATACCTTGTACTACACTGCTCTTCTTAAATCAAAGTTTATCAAATTTGGAACGTAAAGGTCAAAGATGTTGTAAACAAAACAAATTCTATTTTATTACGTTTTGATACGTAATTTTATTTCCCATCTTTCAATTCTAATCATTCACGCTGACTGATTGAGTATTGAAAAAGCACTTATTTAAACGGGTATGCACTGTTAGAGAGAAGGCAAGTGCATTTATTTGGCAATTTCGACACCACCAGTAGCACCCAAGACACGCTTGATGTCACCGTAGATAGCGCTAAAGGGAAAAGAGAAAAGGGGTTAGTTGATGACACGATCATCGTTGTATATAATAAACTTACAATTGACCAGCAGTAAGAGTAGCAACCATGACAATACGAGGACCAAGACCCAAGAAGAGACCCTTGACACCGAGTTGACCAGCCATGGTAATGAGACGAGAGGTGAGAGATTCACCAACAGCACCCTTTTGCTTGTTGATCTTGGACAACAAGGTATCAGCGGGTTGAGAGACAATGGCAGCAACAGTACCGGCAACAATACCAGAAGAAAGGTTGACAGCAGTCATAGTGGAAGGAGCAATTTGGTCCTTGGGAGTGTTCATACCCTTCAAGATAGCTTCACTATAATTCAAAAAAGAAAAGGTGTTAAGACATTGTTATATTCGCAATCTTAAATTATCTTTGCATGGTCCGCCAATTTGTTTTTTTTTCTCTATACTTACACAGTACGTTCGTAGACAACGAACTTGGCCATGGTGTAAGGAACTTGCTTCAACAAGATAGGACCGAAACCAGAGTAGAAACCCTTGATGGCACCTTCTTCCTTCAAGATCTTGGCGAAACCACCGAGGAGACCGTTAGCGAAAGTAGGTTGAGAGACAAGACGAATACGAGTAGCTTCCAAAGGACAGAGAGCAACATCAGCAAAGAATTCGGCAATAGCAGAGGAACCGAGGTAGATAGCAGTACGGTTTTCAGAAGCCTTGTCAACACCAATGAAGTCAATGGCAGTCTTCTTCCAGAATTCGTAACCACCGAACTTGAAGGCACCTTGCAAGAAGTAACCAGCAGCGGTAGGACCGAAACCTGTCAACAAGGCACCAGCACCTTCAGCTTGAACAACTTGACGGAAACCGGCGATCATACCCTAAAGATATGAGTCAAATTAAAATTAGCCTGTCTGCAAATTCAGTGCTTCTCTCCCCCTTTCATTCGTAAGCTCCCTTTTTTTTTTGTTATCTATTATTTACCTTGTTGTAAACTTCAGGGGACAATTGGATTCTGGTCTTAACAACATCAACGGGAGTCTAATAACAAAAGAGTGTTGTTAGTCATTTCTGCCTATTGATATTTTTATCTTCTTTAGAGAACAATCATTTACCCTATAGAACAAAAAAAAACAAATTAGATAAGCATGTAGATAAGATTTATTAAATGACTTACATGGCACCGTGAGTGATGGAACAACAGATAGCACCAGCAAGAGCAAAACGAGCATAAAGGTTAGCACCAGTAGGCTTAGCGTCGGAAGCGGGAGAGGGGACGATGAAGTTGTTCTTGAGGGCCTGTTGAGAAGGGAACATTTTTTTTTTAATAAAGTGCGGTAAAAGAAGGAATAAAACAGAGCAGGGACACCCCCCTAAAAATATATAATGGCGGATTTTCAAAAATTCGTACTATCAATTTTTTTTTTTTTCTTCAGCAATGAAAGGCTTAGAGACAGATTGCTCGGTTGGCTAAATTTTCGGAATACAACGGATAACCCACATGTCAGGAGAAAGCATTTCTTCTTTTATCCTTCTTTTTTTTTTTTTTTGCAACTTCTTATTGCTAGTATTCACTTGCACTAATTTTGGATGATTTTATGATAAAAGAAAACAATCTGCTTTGTAGAAGGAAAAGGTTTCGGATTGATGATTTTCAAACATAAGCTCACATTTTGCAGCTTATTGGTGCAAGTGAAACAAAGTATACATCATTTCTAGAAATGGATTGCACTCACACTATTTAGGGTCAAGCTACAGTTTCTAGAGAGTAATACTTATTTTTTCAAGTGAGGGAACCTTTCATTCCTTTTAGATGTGTATGCTAAAAGTTTTTGCCGTATATGTTGATTTTTGGATGGAACAAAAGTAAACCACAGCTCAGACTCGACTTTACTCTTTCTCTCAAAAGCAGATGAAGAGCAAACTGTTTCCAACTACCTCTGCTCATGCTGCTCAATGGATGATGGGAAGTGACTTGGTCTTCAATGCATAATACCTATCTTCGTTACATCTCGTCTTATCTACCAATGAACAACTATTTATAGCAGGCCAACTTTCAAGACTTCTTGCATTGAGACATAAATAATTAAGCAGTGACATCTTCATAATTCTACAAGACTTGAGATATTAATATCACCATCGTTATCATATGACATCTTGTAACTGTTGTGAGTCTAGATATTCTATTAGTTAATCCTGCAATGATAGCAGTGACATTTGGTTGTCAGGCTAGACACTCCATTCTATAGCTCTGCTACAAGTGACTGTATTGTACATCTATTTATTCAGTAGTTTATGATATGAGTCTAGAGAGAGGTTACATGTCAACTATTGTATTGCTCGATACATCGTTCCAGTTCAACATGTTCTTTCGTCCGCTTTTGCTAAGTTTAACACTAGATTTCTTTGATCCTTCACTTTGAAGACAACAAATCTCTTAGATATTTAGAATCAAAACACATTGTTTTCTTTTTTTTTTAGCAGCAATAAAAGAGCCATCATCTCAAATACATTTCGCTTGACAATCCATTTCGAGTTTGCCCATTTGATTGACCATCATTAGGTAATTGTGAATGATCAGCAGATTATTAAAGGAGAAAGCAACTTTCTACATATTTTCTGTCTCCACAACCTTTTCACTTGACCGAGTATTCATAAGCTATGGGTGGTCCTCGGTGATCATGAGTTTTATTCATCTCGTACACTCGTAGCTTCGTCTACCGAGACCAGTTAGTTTAAGCTCATATGGAACACAATCCTAAAGAAGTTATTTTGCCATGAATTGCAGTCGCTTGTTTATGATTCAAAGAATATGTTTGTATTCCAAAGAGAGCATTAAAGGAAAAAAAAAGAGTGTAGAGAAATCTAAAAGGGCTGAAGGTAGTGATTGTCAGTTAGCAAGCAACAGCTTTGTATGCCTAAATGAATTACTTAATCGAATGACAAGTGTAAATTCTAGAAGGTTTTTTGATGTATTGCTTCTGTCTAAATCTATTATATCCGCAGCATGAACTACATTGACTATGGGGCTAAATAGCCTCCATTGATCTTCTACATAATTGATGCAACCCAATAGTTATCGATCACTTGCATTGCAATTTGGTACATCTAAAAGTACTTGAAGCAGTTTAGGTATACGCAGAGACATTGAGCTGATGCGACTCGCCAACAAGAATATCAAAGCAAGTCTTTGTTTCGCCTATTTCTTCAAGACAAAATTTATATCATGTCCTTCTCCCCCTTTACTGTCTCGATTTCAATTCTCTTGCTTTCTGCATTATAATATTGCTATTGTTGAATTATTCTGTAGATAATCATACTATTCGTGAAATACATTAAGACTCCAAAAGCTTTGGTGAATAAACCATGCTCTAAACTCAATAACAAAAGGCTTGTTTACGCGAAGAGTCTCTGTTGATAGAGAGATTCTTGTTTTTTCTTTATGTTTTCTTCAAATTCACAAAATGTGTATGATTTACTTGTAATGCCATTTTCACTCTTATGTCTAATAAGCACACTTTAGATTGCATTATGTTTAAAGAATAGTTGTCTATTCTATCAGTTCCAACTTATTTGCTTCCATAACAGAGTGGCTACCATATCACTGAGTTATATGAGTTGAGGCACTTTAGCAAGGAAATACAGGTCCTCTTATTTCTCAAGCATTAGTCATTAGTTAAAGAAATGACTCTCAAGAAGAGACAAACACGTCGACTCTCTTTCTTTTACCCTCTACTGCTACTTGGACGAAAAATTAAGATCCAGAATGGCTGTATCGTATTTGTATTTTAGATATAGGTCATATTAGCCTTTCGAAATCCTTGTGCTAGACTGAAACTGATCTTAAGCAACTTCTTTCCTTTTTAAGACTTTGATTTCTATTTGTCGAAATTTCATCACTGTGCTTTATTTCTTTTTTCTCTCTCTCTATTTTTCTTTCCTGCGCCTTTTCTTTTTTTTTTTTTATTTCCTTTCTTTTTTTTTTTTTGCCTTTCATCTATGATTTTTCGTAACGTATTCAAGTCAAATCCAATTCAAAGATTTGAAATAGAGATAACCTCAAGTGCACAAGGTAATACAGTTGCCTTTGGACCTGCTTCAGTTATCAATGGTAAATATTTCATGCATAGCCTAGATTTAATTTTTGCTGACATAATTTTTCTTAGGAAGTGTGCGGTTATTGTTGGATAAGCCTATAAGATCCAAATCGATACATGTCAAATTTAAATGTGAAGAGTGGGATCAAACGAAAGAACCTTCTGTTCTATTCCTTGTAGATTCTTGTGTTTGGAGACCAAAACAAAGTAAATTTTGTTGATAGTTTTATTCAATGAAAACGCCTCAACTTTCTAAAATTAGATGATACCGAGATATTGGACCCTGGGAGCCATATTTACCTTTTTGCAATTCAGCTACCTTCTCGCATCAACTATCCGCCCAGTATTAAGGATGCTTATACAGGTCATAGAATTGAATATTCACTTCAAGCCTTTCTTAGCTATCTAGAACATGACACTTTACAAGAAAGAGCCACCAGTTTAGCGCCTCTGACCTATCTACCACTTGTCACTTTTGAAGAACAACCAAACCAAAGGAAGGAGAAAATTATATCATTAGAAAGAAATGACTATATAAAGTTGACTGCTAACCTATCAAGCCCTTCTTCTTGTCCAGGTAAGTTGCATTTTTCTAAATCGAGGCAATTCTTTTTTTTTTTTTTTGTAATCTTTCAAATCCGTTTAGGCGACTTGTGTTCAGTGAAATTGGTTGTTCAAAATCATTCTTCTCACACCATTCATCAGGTGCATGCCCTGCTGCTCTCTACAGTAACTTCTTTGTATCAGGCTCCAGACAATACTGATTCGCCTATTGTATCATCAGGGCCATCCTATCATCACAAGCAACGGTCCCTTGTAAGCGAGTCTTGTTATGTGTCCATACCGAAATACTCTAGTGACCACACCATCATCTGTCCTTTGCGAGTCCCTTCTTCATGTACACCAACAACACAAAGTCATTTTGGGAAATACATTGATATTGCTTACGAAGTTTTGGTAGTTGTGTCCGATTCGTCTTCTAGTCAGCCTGATTTATCAGATATATCTCAATTGTTACTGAATCCATATGTCATTCGCTTGCCCTTATTTATCAGCACCATGCCTCCTTCATCTCATTTGCCTCCCAAGCTACAAATTCCCTTTATAACCCAAGATAATGTAGAAATGCCGAATTTTATTAAACCAGATGAGTCTCCATTACCGAGTCCTTCTGGAAGCTATTCCCCTAGTGGAGGAAGCTATTGCAATTGGGAGCCTGGTAGTCCTGTTGAATTCGATCTCGATCATAACCGAGATTTACTACCTCAAATGCATGAAGATGCTACAGGGCATCTCATGGTTCCCATCATGCATGCACCACCACCGCCACCTTTTCCTTCTAGTCCTACGTCTAATGACAACTCAACTTCTTCTAATACCTTACGTCGCTATTCTCCCAGTAGTGTAGCTTAATAAAGTTTCTAGAGAATAGCATTGCAGTCTCTTGAAAATAAAGTATTCCCTTGCTCAAGAAAAGCATGCCCCCCTTTTTTTTATAGGGGTTCAAAGCATCTTAACTTGAAATTGTATAGTTTAATGCGTTACCCTATAGCTGACTAGACTATAAAGTACAATGTTTCTTTTTTTTTGTATATATGTATCGTATATCAAATAAATAAGAAAAGCTACGAGGACAACAGGGAGAGAAAAGGAAATACTGTTGATTACAATGGACCAGTGGCATTGTCAAATGGATAAAGCTGCTGCTGCCAAGTGGATAAGAATTTTGATGAAGAAATACATCTGACTTTGACAAAAGTCATTCAGGATGTTCAAGACATCTACGGGGCTCAAAATGAACATAAAGTGTCCATCTAGACAGAATTTTAATCCATACCCTCCATCCGAAAGGACATTCAACTAACAAATGAGTTGGCAGTTCCTGTGATGAATGATAGAAATAGTAAGTATTTGAAGAGTTTGGGGGGGGGGAACTGGCTAATAACTCTTTGGCCAAAGACCTTGCCCTGAATGATGCGGTACCAAAAGATAGCATTATATGTTTCTCATGCAACTTTAAAGTTCTGGCACACCTATGGATGCTGTTGTTAAATCGAGACTTTGTTACCACCTTAACAAGCTCCTTTTTCTTCTCTCACTCGGGCTCGAAATGACCAACTCTTTTTGATCAAGAGAACTATGAGAATGAATAGTCTACATCCTTTCTATTTGAAAATGAAGCTACAAATGGAAACAAGTTTAATAAATTCAAGTTAAAGTATATCTCAGAGATCCAAGGTTAACAAAGAAAAACAGGTAAAAAATATATTGGTGTCTCCTCGAGAATACACACACATAACGTGTAACAAGAAGTCATGCTTAGAGGCACATTCTATTATAAGTAATCCTGATGTCTTTTACCATGTCGATTTTAAACAAGATATCTGGCATCTTTGGAACACGTATTTTGAGGAGTGTAAAGTTGATAAGAAAATGCATGAATTTAGTGTAACACAGCTCTTTGCAGAGATTTTGTACACAAGACTGATACAGTAAATCAGCCTTGAAAAAGTAGGAATGATTTAGTGCAGCTATAAGGTGAGAATGCGTCCCTGTCTTGTTCAGAAGCTGTAAGACCAGATAGCCTCAAAAGAGCCCATCACCACCAATGGTCTTGATGAATACAAAAATGAGATGACTAGACTATTTGCTTCCAACAATCTTGAACAATTCTCTTTAAAGTCAAAAGAATTCAAACAAGAAAAAAAAATATACGGATGGCAACGCATCATTTCTAGCCAGAACATTCAAGCTACTTCTTGACGTTCCTTTGAAACAACAAAAACGAACGTGGATAGAGAGGAGCGAAGCTAGTTATTCAAGATACTTTGTCTTGCAACTGCCCAAGACGATAACCAAACTCAGTACTGATAAGTTACTCTATTTCCACATTAGAGAGTATAAACCTGAATCTATTAAGCACAAAATTGCTTGCCGGAATGATGAAAAGTCAAAAGCATATAGTTATAACACTGATGGTTGTCATACAGTGATAGTTGGCAGAAAAACTATAGAGTTTTCAACCTTGAAGGTAGCTGGTATTTTCGGCATTTCAGATATTGCAAAAGGAATCAAAGGCCACATCAAGGAACTAAAAAAAAAACCTCTAAGATTAGTCATCTAAGATTCATTTTTAACTCATCGTTCGTTTGTAGATTCTTGAGATAATTCTATGGTCGCTGGTCGAAACGCAAAAAAAAAGTCATAAAGACAATAGTGTCATATAATAAACTGAATCCCAGTAAATTCTTAGTGAATAAAGCAATTAAAGTGAAGTCAGTACGGTTCTCGAAGAAAAAGTCAAGCTAAGCTACACAATAGCATCCTTCTTCCAAACAAGTTCTATAAAGGCAAAGGGAAAAAGAAGGGTAATGTAATTACGCAAGACAAGTACATTGATATAGTAACATGTAGTAAATTATAGACAAATCTAAATAGCAGTTGCAACTACAATCTACGAAGACTCTTCTTCTCATCTCTATACGAAATGAGACACTACACAGTGCTTATCAGTATCACAAAGAAAAATATTGATTAAACATGCTTTCAACTTGATTTCGGATTCTTTCTCTGTTGAGAACAATAAAAGCAGACAATTGGTTCAGCGATTAGGTAATGAATGAAGCCAAACTTGCAACAAGCGAAAAGCAAAAAGTTTAAGCCATGTGGTTCATAAAAATGCAATGCAAAGAGTGCATACGATCCTCAAGTAGTAAATCTTGTTGTACCGTGATATAAATGCTGGGCAAAAGCATCCATTATGCCTTTTACTTATCAAGCAGATTATGACAACAAAAGACCCGTTCTTTAACACAAATGATAACACTGCGTGTATGTTTTAAAAGTTGGAAAAATATCGAAACAAACCAACATTTTCGTACATCATATGCCTAAATAAAGTAATCCATGACGCATAATCCTATGGGCTGTCTTTCTTTTTATTTTATTTTTGAATTTATGCCATGCTCACTAGTTTTTTACGTCCTTTAAAGCAAACTCTTTTTCTAAAACCTATTGTCATGACCCAACGTTCATTCTCTGCAGCTTGTTGTATTATTGGTGATGAAATCCTTAATGGCAAGACACGCGATTCCAACGCCAACTTTCTAGGTAATCTATAACATAAAAAAATTTTTTTTTTATTATGCTAAATTTTCTTGTATTTGTTAGCAAAGTACTTGTTCGAATTAGGTATCGATTTGAAGCGTGTAGAGATCATTCCCGATGATTATGAAGCTATTGAAGAGACAATCAAACGACTTTCAAGCAAACATGACTTGGTGTTCACAAGTGGAGGTATTGGACCTACTCATGACGACATAACGTATGCAGCACTCGCTAAAACATACAACCTACCACTCAAACTGGACCAAGAGACATGCGATCGTATGGAGGCTTCTTCGAAAAATAAGTTTCCTGACTGGTCTCTAACAGACGCAAGAAAACGAATGGCCACCTTTCCCGAACCATCCGAGAAATTGCGTAACCATGGTGAGTTATGGGTGCCTGTTGTGGTCGTGAATCAGAACATCCATATCCTGCCAGGTATTCCTCGGCTGTTTGAGTCCCTTTTGGAATCACTTCGACCTCGTTTTCAATCCATGTTGGGCGAACATGCCTCAGCCTACCATCGGATTCAAATTGCTACTAAACTAAACGAAGGACAGATTGCCAATTTTCTGACTGAGCTTCAAGAGACCTGTCAATCCAAACAGATCAAAATCGGCAGCTATCCAAATTGGGGAGAAGGAAAGGATGGTGCTCGTGTTGTTGTGAGCGTGGTAGGCAAGGATGAGACAGAAGTGAAATCTATAAGCGAACAACTGATAGAAGGTATTCAAGGTTGGGCTGTCAAAGGCAAACTTTAAATAAATAAAAAAGATCTTTGAATTTGATTGGCTCATCTCGACATCTGCTTTAAAATTGTTTATTTTTTTTTTTTAAAAAAAAAAAGGCATTTCATCTCCCTACCCTACCCTTTATTTTTTTTTTGTTAGGTGAATGAATTCATCTTTCTCTTCACTTTTTACCAGAAAGTTCTCTACATCATCTATCATGAGTTTTACTTACAAGGAAGCAGTCGATAAGCTAAATTCGTTGCAAAGTAACGCTTCTTTACTGGAACAACTCCGAAAGGCAGGTCCTCGTATGAACCATAAAAGTCTACCAGAAATGCGAGACTATTTTGCACGTATTGGATATAAGCCCAAAGACTTTGATAAGCTCAACTTGATCCATGTTACAGGTACCAAGGGTAAAGGTTCTACCAGTGCTCTAACACAGTCGATCCTCCATCACTATGACAACCAGATCAAGACAGGTCTGTTCACTTCACCTCACTTGGTGGCTGTACGTGAACGTATTCGAATCAATGGGGTTCCCCTCAGTGAAGAAAAGTTTGCTAAATATTCGCAAGACGTATGGGAGCGACTGGAAGCTACCAAGGCTGAGGCCATCGCCGGAATGAATCTATCCCAACAAGATGAAAAGGAGCTATTGAAGAATAAGCGAGCACATCCTGATAAGCCTATTTATTTTAGATATCTGACTTTGGTAGCTTTACATGCCTTTGTAGAAGAAAAAGTGGATTGTGCTATCCTTGAAGTGGGTGTAGGAGGTGAATATGATTCGACCAATGTAATTGAAAAACCAGTGGTATGTGGTATTACAGCATTAGGTTTAGATCATGTCTCTGTCTTGGGTGACACAATTGATCAAATTGCATGGCACAAAGCAGGTATTATAAAGGTATGGTTTATATAAAAAAACAAAGGGGTGCATAGAACAGAGAAGAACATAGAGCAGTTTGACTGATGTGTGTGATTAGCCTAGTATTCCTGTTGTTTCTTTTGAGCAGCCATCTCTGGGAATGGAAGTGGTTGAAAAGCGTGCTCAAGAGAAGCATGCCCCACTGACTGTACTTTACGCAAAAGATATTTCAAAACTAGAGAACATAGAAATTGGTAAGCTTGAACAAGGATACTGTATTATTATTTTGGCCAACTCACTGATGTTGATTTTAGGTTTGGCTGGTGTTCATCAAAAATACAATGCATTAACAGCTATCGAACTGTGCAGGATATGGCTTAAAAGGGTGCGTGGGATTGAATTGAACGAGGACGTGCCTGAAGGATTTAAGAAGGGTTTGGCGTTGGTCAAATGGCCAGGTAGAGGACAAAAGCTGTCAGTCCAGGACACAAAGTATGCTCAAAAGTCAACAAATACAACATGGTACTTGGATGGTGCTCATACGGTTGAAAGTCTTGAAGTTTGTGCTGATTGGTTTAAATCAGTTATGATCAACACAGATCCTACTGCTGAACGTGTACTTGTGTTTAACTGTACCCACGGTCGAGATAGCAGTCGTCTTTTGCAGGTCATTTCCAATATTCAGCCTGATGTTCGATTTAGTCATGTGGTTTTCACAACCAACATTACCTATCGTGAAGGATATACCACGGACAACACCAATCATACTGTTTCTGCAGATGAGGCAAGTTCAGTACAACAGATGCTAGCCAAGAGTTGGATAGAGCAAGTACCTGAGTTTGACCCAAACCATGTGCATGTAGTGAACACAATTGAAGATGCTGTTGACTTTGCCGTTCAGCTCTCTGATGATAAACTCCAAGTTCAAGTATTGACTACAGGCAGTCTTATTATGGTTGGAAATACATTGACTGTATTAGGCTTTGAACCACAATAAATTAGAAATATTACTGAGTTCAAATCACCTTTATGCGCACTGTATAAATCTTTTGTTTTTAATAATAACCAGCCGCCGGTTTTGCTTCGCAAAACGGAGGGCGGCTTTCCCCCCACCACCCACCAACCCAGCAGCTTAAACATAATAAATTTTTGTTAGTTTGAATATTTATTCTGTTGGTTTTTATTATTTCAAGTTATAATTGTCAATATCAATAGAGCATAGAAGAAGTAGAAGGATTACTTGAAGACTTCGTTGAAAACAACGTTTTCAGTATATAATCCATCATGGTTTTTGATAGTAGATATCTGTCTGTCCAAAAGGATCTTAATTGAAGAAGGTTGCTTGATGCGTGAGAAAGCAACATATAGTTGGCCATGCGAAAAGACAGGCGTTGTGAGAAAAAGACCAACAGAGTCAAGTGTTTGACCTTGAGCTTTGTTAATGGTCATGGCAAATGCTGGCCTAATTGGAAATTGTCTTCTTTTAAATGGGATAGTTGTTTGGACTTCATTTGATATGACATCTATTCTTGGGATTAAAAATGTAGCACCCTTGTTTGGGCCTGTTGCAATTTCAGCTTCAATGATATGAGATTTGAATGATCTACAAATCATTCGAGTTCCATTGCATACACCATCTTTGGGAGACAAATTTCTAAGCATCATTACTGGTGAGCCAACCTTCAATTTTAAGCAGTGAGGTGGTAATGAGCCAGGGTTAAGCGAATTCAAGAATTCAACAGGATAAAGCATACTAAGGCTTATATCTTCGACTTTATCAGCGCTGAGGTATTCAACATATTCACCGGGGAATTGATCCATGATTACACTGTTAATCTCAGAGACTTGTGTATTTTTGGGTGCTAAGATAGCTTTCGATACCAAGGTATCAGCATCAAGGTCATTTGGAGATTGAAATCTGTTATAGACTGCATTTGCAAGAGTAGAAATGTCAGATCCTGGTAGAATCATTTCATCATTAAGACGAATGAAGTTTGAATTGTTGACAACAGATTCTTTTCCATCACCGATACGGAGCAAGTAAACAGAAAATTGACGAAGAGCTTCAGCCAATTGTGCATTGTTTGAGGAAAGAGCTTGCTGAACACGCATATTAGTGTGCAAGCGAAGAGTTTTTACAAATGGCCACAAAGGAGATTGGTTGAGGCATTGACTTACAATGGCTGGTCTTTGTGCTCGAGGGATTACAGGTAGAACCTGACGAAAATCGCCACCAAAAACAAACAGCTTACCGCCCAGAGGAACTTCTTTCAATAGTGGACTTTCTACTTTCATAATGTCACGCAACGAACGATTGACTGTCATTATTTGGTCAACACTAATCATAGACGCTTCATCCCAAACTATATTTGCACTTCGTACTATTTCTGCATCCTTGCATTGAGGCGTCATCATACAAACACTTTCACTGGATACCTCGATTGGTATTTTGAATGTTGAATGTGCAGTTCTACCACCTTTTAAAAGAGTAGCGGCTGTACCACTATGAGCCACAGCGATTGCAACTTCATTTGTACGGCGTACAGAGTCTAAGAGCGCATTGAACAGAAAAGTTTTTCCAGTACCACCTGGTCCGTCAATAAAAACAATTCTTGGCTGAGATGAGTGAGGTTGATTGGCAAGCTCAAGAATGCTATCGTATATCTCTCTCTGATTGGAATTGAATGGCAATAGAGAAGGATCAGGACCTTCAGAAGCCGCAGCATTCAATCTGAGATGCTCGCGAAGTAAAGGATGAACAGCACTGAAATTGGTACCTCGAGTGTCATTTTGAGGCATATTAAAGCCCTCGAAATCAGTGATAGCTCTTCCAGCATCAGTCAGGAGGTCATTGATGTCAAGAAAGCATTTGTCATGACACTCATTTAAGCTTGATTCAGAGAGAGCGGAGACATCAAGATTATTGCTCAACTTATGAATGTAATCCTCAGCTAAATTCTCTTTATAATTGTTCCATAAACTGAAAGGATCAGATGGTAAACAAAACAAAAGAATGGTAGAAAATAACTTTCTCAACTGCAAGGGGGATTGAAAGCTTAAGCACTCTGTCAAACATGCATCCCATTGCTCGTCAGAAGCTAGCAAATTCAAGGCTCTGGCAGCAGCTTGATATGTTGAGCATACAACATTGTTAACAGTACGAAGATTTTGAAAGTTCTTTGCACCACGTACATGATGAAGAAGCGTTTGAAGATAATATTTTTCCTGAGTCCTAGGGGATACAGCGTATATGCGACCTATAGTACTACCATTTGGGTTCCTTCTAGGATGCCATTTGTTATCCCTCCAAACAAAAAATTCAGGAAACTCACTGTACAGATACCGTCTAGCAGACTCATGATCACGGTTGTATTTGAACCAAGCAGTTAGAGTGGTATCTTTGGCTTGAGCATCTTCAACAATATCAACCAAAAGCCGATTTGAGTTCTCATCAAAACACACATTTTGTTGGCCTTCTAGGTGGATCTGAAGCCTTTGATGAGATGGGTACTCTTGATGCAAGGAAAAATGAAAGATACGCCAGCAGGCCTCAGAGGCAGAAACATACCGAGCATCCAAGAACTGTTTAATCTCATCGTTGTCCTCAACCACTACATTCGACTCATCTGTTGGCTGCCCATTTTGTTTTGCATTCTGTATCGTAACACTTGCCCGATCATGACCCTTATACACATATTTGTAAATGTATTTAACACTTTTGATGGTGTTACATATCTCAACGTTGATATGGGCATCATATTTGATATAGAGATCAATATTGTGAGGCACAACCCAAGCATTGCCAAGTGCTATACCACGGCGAAACACCACTCGTCTGTTGTTAGGTCTACTGTACTTTGGATAGCCCGAATTCTCTTCAGTAGTAGTACCTTGGTTGTACTTGTGAGGGTATGATTTCGAGCATTTCCCATCCTTCATACATGGTGCGTTAGGCCAGAGATGGCCACATGGTCCATGCATCATGTTTTTTGTGACCGTTTGATATGCCAATGGCTGAAGTTTAGGATCAGGAATTTGAGCAGAAACAATCTTATCGATATCCTCAATGGTTCTAGGCTTATCAGTGTCGGCTACAATGAGAAGGATGTGGGCATGTGGGAGACCTCTTTTTTGAAACTCAATGACATGTATATGTGCAACAACCTTTCCTAGAATTTGCTTGGTGACTAAATCCTCCATGAATGCACCAAGCTTCATTTTGAAAACGCGAGCACAAAGGTCAGGGCGATCAGGAGCCGTCTGATTGGCATGCAAAAGCTCTCGTTGAATTTCGGGCCATTTTGGATTGCATGTAAAGGTGATGAAAAAGTCAGGTTTTCCAAACCGTCTTACAATACTAATGGCATCTTGATAAAGTTGCTGCATATGTCGTGACGATCCAATGAACGAACTTGGTAGAATCATTCTACGACCAACAACACTCAAATCAGTCGATCCGTCATCTAATCTCATTGCATCTTGCAACCCACTCAACAAATGCGATCTAAGCAGTGCTTGATTGTGTCTGAGAAACTAAAGTCGTTGTTGCTCGATTTTGGCATACATATCTACAATATACTGCTGAAATAAATTCCCAAACAAATGAAGACAGTGGTTGTTACCTCTAATCATCAATCTGAAGGCGTAAAACTTCATGGCAGTAACCCGATTTCCATTGGTAGAAACAGTCTCAATATTCCAGCCAGAGGTACCAAAAGGAAAAAGCAAGATGTAGCTCATAGCGTCATACCATTGGTTTAGTTCGCTTATTCTTTGGAGAGGACCTCCACTTGTTGGTCGAATGACAATGTCTCGAGTGGATTGTCCAACTTGATCTGGACTGCCGTCACCAACGATGAGTACACCGATTTCAGTTGAAGTGGTTGGTGCATTATATCTTCTTTGGTCAGGTGTACCTTCAGCTCTAAAAACCATTGAAACATCAGCCACAGAATCGGGACTCTCATTAACCAATTGAGCCATTGATTTGAAGTCACAAACAAAAGGGTTGATGATGTGCATAAGACCTTGAAGGTCAGCCAAGAGTGAGATGTCCAAATGTTGATTGTGTGCATGGCGATTAAGTACTTCATATCCAGAGTCATGGATGTAAATCTGGGCAAACTTAGGCATCTCTCCTTCTTGAGGATGCAAAGATCCAATACGATGATAAAGGCTACCATGAATTCTAAACGAATAGGCCCCAACACTTGAATTTGCTACTGTGGTATCGAGATTACAACCAAGTGAGGTGAATCCTAGAGCACTGTTGTAAGCTCTAATGTTATGTCGAAACTCTTTGCTTTGGCCATTTGTCCCTTTCAATAGATCAAAAATCAAACCGGGTGTTTCAGGCAAAGGATTGAGAACATATTTTCCTTTACCACAGCATAAGGAAAAGTCCGGATTAGAGACTGTGCCTCCACTCTTTTCAAGTGTCCACCTGCGAGCTTGACAATGATTGCAAACTTGGTTCATTTCGCCAAGATCGTAACGTTCAGTGAAGGAAGGCGTGCCTCTTCTCGCCATGTTGTGTGTGGACAGCTGACGGGCTTCCCTGTTACGACCCACATAGTTAGCACATTGCCTATTGGTGGAACGAAGGTGCCCAGGTTGACCACAGCTTGAACAAATAAGATCGTTTGTTATAGGAAGGTCAATATTGATGTCTCCAACTTGTTTATCGACATCCATAGAGTTAGATTGAGGCTCTACTAAACATGCAGTGTTAGATTGCATATATGTATGTAGGTAATGAAACATACGGTTTGCAACGTTGTTAGGACAGTCGCGATGAGTGACACGACGATGACCTATGTTACCACAGCTAGTGCAAGTGACAGAACGGTGGTTGTTAGGAACGAGTCTACTGGTCATGCGGGAATGACCTTCTTGATTACAGCTAGTACAGATTCTAATTGCAGGCATTTTAATAATACTGGCTTCGCGTGAGGGGGAGGGACTACCCTCCCCATACCCCCTCCCAGTTGGTTCAGGCTTGATCCACCGTTTCTAAATAATGATAGCTTCGCGTGAGGGGGAGGGACAACCCTCCCTCTTAAACCCCCTCCCATATGGCTAAGGCTTACTCTACTGATCCTGACTAATGATGGCTTCGCGCTTGGGGGAGGGACGACCCTCCCCCATACCCCTCCCAGCTGGTTTAAAGCTCATAAGCTGTTGCTGTCTAAGGCTCATCAGTTTTCTGAGATTCAAATTTAATTTGTGACTGGGAAGTTAGAAAGCGTGTAAAAAAAGTTACAAACGACTCTATGTTTTAATTATATAGATTTTTTTCTCCCTTCTTTTTTTTTCTCACCTTTATTTTATAATGACTACAGCACAAGAGTTTAGCTTGGAGATGGTAATCATCGTGGCTCATTACCAATATGTATGCTCATGTACTTACCATAGACCTTTTTACCCAGAAACCAAGTAAAAGATGTATTGCGGGGTAAGACAAGCAAAGCCAAAATGACACATGATATGTATACATATAAAAAGGGACACAACTAAAATAGACAAACCAAGGTCTCTTACATTCTATCTTCTTTCACCGACTATTGGCCAATGTCATACCTCGTGAACTTCGAGTGTTGAATACAACTGTAGTAAGTTTATTTGTATTTGAAATAAGAATAAGCACTAAATATAATACAGTCAATTACAGATAGTGCTGATGTCGAGAAATTGATTGAGGAAAAGACGGTTGAATTCTTACACAATACAAATTCATCTCAAATCAAGCAAGGAAAGGTAAATAAAAACCCCTCCCATCCAATCCCCCCCCTCCTCCTCCTCCCTTTATAGAGGTCCTTTTTTAGTTGCCCCCCTTTTTTAAAAAAAGAAAGAAAGGTAGCTGTGTTGTTTTACGAGAAAAGACTGAAAAAGAATTGGTTTCAATTCTCTAAATCAGAAGAATTTGTATGTTGGGAACAATGGACAATTACCCTAAACTTGACACAGCCACCTGTCACTGAGCAAGGTAGAGAAAAGAGAATGGTACATGTAAAAAGAGAAGGGTGTTTTAAATAATATGGGATATAGAAAAGTTCAAGAGTAACAAGTCGGTCGAGAATCAGTTTATGCAAAATTTATTAAGGATTTTACAGATTGTGAATGAATTTAAAGAACATACACCTTCTATCACAACCACGGAAGGAAATCCATTTCCTTACCAGGTAACAACTTTTTTTTTTTTGCTGGTTAAAATAGACTGAATAATTCATTTGCTCGAGCGATTAGGTTGCAGTACAATCTCAAGCTGAAAGTTGGAATACCATGATGAAGCGAATGTTAGTGACTGATGCACCCACAATTGAACGATCTATATTGGGACCTTATTCTAGCCGTAGCAGTTCAGCCCCTCAAAGCCAGAGTTCAATGACTAAAATGGATAGAAAAAGTGGTTAATGATTGAGCAAGAATAAAGCAGTGTATATTTAAGATAAAGAAGAAAGTGGGGGATTCCGTTTTCTTGTATAGCATGATGATAGGGCTTAAATCAAATAAATTGCAAAACAGGTGAAATAGGTCTTTGTTTATCATTTTTCTTCTTGTCTCTTGGTAGTCTAAACTATTCTTTGTTCATTTAAAGCGGAAAAACAAAAAAAAAAATATATTTTTGTTCTTTTCTTTTATTTTATTTTATCTTATTCTATGAGTGATACAGAGGAAAAAGAACAGCTGGCTTTGGCTATGGCTCTCTCACTAGAGAATTCAATCTATCGAGCACCTGAAGAAGACAGAGAAAAAGATGACCTAAAAATGGCTGTTGCTGCTTCTCTAGGAAAGAAAGTTGAGGAACTGACTGCTCGAGATATGCTGATGGCTGATATATCTAGTTTGCCAACACCTAAAAGAGCTAGAGAAGAAGACGCATTCGATTCAGGCTTTCATCATGCTATGAAACGTGTGGACCATTCAGGTACACGTTATTGGGATGGTATCGTCAAATTAACCTATGTACAAGGATTTATTGGCCCAGATTATATTCAATTCAAGGATATTGTTCAAAAAGTGAGTGTTCATTCGAAGGAGATTTGTTCCATCCGTCTTAACCATTTCTGTGGATTAGCATCAATTGAAGAAAGCACTTGTTACTGCTTTTGTTTGCAGTATGGACTTTATTAATGAGCACTTTCCTATGGATGTCAATGTCTGCATAGTCACACATGGTCGACCTGTAATTATAAGATATTTTTTGGTCTGTCTGATTGCATATTGATCTATTGAAATAACAGGCTATTCGTAAACAAGTTCATTCTCATCGCATCATTATTCAGCCTCCATTGAAAGATGATCGATATGGTGTGTTTCATCCCAAGTTAATGTTACTTTTCCACGCTACATCTTTGAGAGTTGTGATTGGCTCAGCTAATTTGGTGAGTGATTGGTGTTAAAGGACTAGAAGGATAGCACTCACATCTTATCCAAACTAACAATAACAACAACAACAAAAAAGGAAAGATATGACTATGAAGAATTGGAAAATGTTGTCTTTATTCAGGATTTCCCAAAGATCAATACACCTCATGAATCCATTGAGGCACTACCGACATTTGCAAAAGATATCTCTGACTTATTGGATCAAATGCAAGTACCTACTTCAGTTAAAGATGAATTGTTGCATTATGATTTTAGCAAAGCAAAAGTAAGTGTATCAAGCTGAAAAATAGGTGGTGGCCATTTCCTTCCCTCCCCCCTCCTTTTTAGAGAAAGAGGGACGCAATCTGACTTGTTGTTGTAGGCACATATAGTCGCATCTGTATCAGGTGTATTTGAAGGAGAACAAGAATACAAGCGGTATGGACATACTCGACTAGCGAGTATTGTGAAAGAAATTACTGGATCGATTGTTGACAAACCCTATTTTCCCAAAGTGGAGTTGCAGGTAAATTTTTTTGGGAGTTTGAGTTAGACATCGTGGTTGACATGAACACTTGTCTTATAGACTTCTTCTCTTGGCTCAATGACCGTTTTTTATCTTCAAGAACTTTATAAATCGTTTTGCGGCATTCCTCCTTATCCCAAAGAAAGATCGATAAAACTACTAGAGAAGAATGAGATACCTCCGATCGACATTATCTTTCCAAGTCAAGATACTGTCGAATCGAGTAAGCTGGGACCGCCTGTAAGTTCATTCCGTTTTCAAATTTTGCATGTACTTATAAGTGGCCTATCATAGGGAGCCGGAACAATTTGTCTCAATACAAGCACTTGGAGAAAATCAACATTTCCTAGACAAATCATGTGTGATTCCCTCAGTCAGCGTCAAGGAACCTTGATGCATTCAAAAGTAAGTTGTTTAGCTCTTTTCTTCTTTTAAAGAGCATATTGTGTTTACCATAAACAAATAGTACATCATTGCTACCTTGCCAAAAGCAATGCCCAATAGAAATGGGATAAAAGGCTGGATCTATTGTGGGTAAGATCAAGCAATCATCCATATTCAAGGGTATTAAAGCCAAACAAAACTTAGGAGTCACAATGCAACTACATCAGCTTGGGGGAAATTCGTTGTCACTCGAGACTCCAAACAACCTAAAATGAGTATAAGGTAAAAAAAAAAAAAAAAAAAAAGAAAGCTGCGATACACACACAGTACTCAGGAGATCAGTTTATTGATACTTTTCTTCCTACTGAATAGTAATTGGGAACTCGGTGTGGTGCTACCTTTGACAGATAATACGGATATTCCTGCACCTTACTTAAGACCAGCACCTCGTTATAAACCAAACCAACAAGCATGGACTCAAGATATGGATTGGTCATAGTAAAAGCAAGAAAGATGTTTACTTTATTTTTTTAATAAAAAAAAGGGGGGGGGTATTTGCAATGGCACGATTGCGTTTTAATGAATGTAAGTTGGGGACTTTTGAATCCAATAGATTTCGCACACTAAATGTTCTTGGTTGAGCACACGCTCACATTGCCATCCTCTGGCCTCCACTTTGATAAAGAATTCCCTTTCATCTGGATTACGCTCTTTATAGGCCAAGAGAGCTTTACAATCCTCATTGTCAAGTAGCCAATCGAGTGTGTCCAAAAGAACATCATGCGATGATTGGTTGTAAAGTACATCTGTCAACAGAATAAGGCTCACTTGGTTGTAACGATCGTCTCTTTTGTTCCCCCAAGCCAATTCTCGTACGCTTAACTTGTTTGAAAATTGAATGTTTTGTTGCATGATCTCTAATGCATCTGGTAAATCTGTAAGATGAACATGCGTCGCCTTTAATATTTCAGCTGCATAAATGCCTACAAGACCTGTACCACTACCTAGACAAAAAGAGAATATTAGCGCCTTGTTTTGTTGGTGTTTAAAGACCTACCAAGCTCAATTGCTTCATTATAAACTGTGTCTATACTCTGTTCAAATAAGAACTGACACATACCTAACCCACAATCCCTTATAGAATACATTAAAATCAGCACACATACTCTTCTTTTTTTTTTGGGAATAAAAACGTACCAGACATGTCTAGCTATACTTTGAACAGCATCCTCTCTTATTCGAATATACTTTTGCTGGGGTACTTTCAGCCACCGTTCAGCCTGGTCACTACTTTCACTCACTTCTGTATGACGCTGCTTTGCTGCAGTAGTCAACGTTGGACAAGACCAGGCAGGAATAATCCAAAGAGATGATTGAAACTGATAGGCCTCATGCCATACTGGATGGCTAGTTGGTTCTGAACGAACCACAGGAGCTAAAGAAAGACAGATCTGAACGGAAACCTGTTGACCTATCTCGACTTGTTTCCCTGGTAACTGTTCAATCACCAACTGAGTCACTATGCCACCTCCACGCATAGGATCAAAGACAACGGCTACTTCCTTGGACAATCCCGGTTTTGATTGCGCGTAAGGCTTGAATGCAGTTTTCTTTTTCGACTTAATCTTTGGATCGGTTGTTATTTCACGTATACCAAGCTGAGAACTGCCTTGAAGGCTCAACATGACAGGTACTGTTTCCCAATAGGTTTGGTCACCCAGATCGCTTTCAATAGTCCATACAATAGTAAAGTGCTGACCAATGAGGCATTCAGTGGGCGGTGGCTTTAGAAATCGAATGTAGTTGATGGGTGTCATGCCGAGTAGGAAAACTACTTTTAAAAAAAAAAAAAAAAAAAAAAAAAAACTAGATCAATGGAAGCTTGATTTTAGATTCGATACATAACTCAAATGAGACAGGAAATGAGTCAACTCAGAAGTTTACAAGCAGGAGCTTGATTTTGTCCCAAAAAAAATTGCATTTCATCCAAAAACAGGTACATTGGTATTTGTGTATTTAATCTCAGCTAACAATTCGGGTTCAAGTAGGCTCTCACTGAATGACCTCTATAGAACCTCCTCTTTTTCATAAACTAAGGTAAAAACAAACCCATATGACAAGCATGAAACAAGCACTATTGCACAGCCTGACTGATCCTCTTTGTCATTATCATCTTACACCATACATTTGATTTTTTTTTGCATCGATTTACCCTTTTATTTCAATCACTCTATTGGACATCATTCAACCTCTTGATCATCTTGTTGCATCCATCCATCCATCCATCCATTTATCTTTGATATAAAAAAATCAATCATGACAACAATAGACTATCATGCCCGCCTTAGGTTTGCCTGCTGATGTCAGCGCCACTGCTGATGGTACCCGTAGATTGTTCAACAAGTGGTCTTACGAAGATGTTGAAGTCAAGGACATTTCTCTTCAAGATTACATTCAAATCCGTCAACAAGTCTACTTGCCTCACACTGCCGGTCGTTTCGCTGTTAAGCGTTTCCGTAAGGCTCAAGTAAGTTGTAGAAAAACATTCAATATTACTCTTCGCGAAAAGTGTGTTTACGTCTTATTTCGACATTGTCCATGTCATCTCCCCCCACTATTTTATGTTTTAGTGTCCCATCGTTGAACGTTTGACCAACGCCTTGATGATGACTGGCCGTAACAACGGTAAGAAGCTCATGGCTGCCCGTATTGTTCAACATGCCTTCGAGATTATCAACTTGTTGACCGATGCCAACCCTCTTCAAATCTTGGTTGATGCCATCATCAACTGTGGTCCCCGTGAAGACTCTACCCGTATCGGTTCTCAAGGTACCGTCCGTCGTCAAGCTGTCGATGTTTCTCCTCTCCGTCGTGTCAACCAAGCCATCTCTTTGTTGACTGTTGGTACCAGAGAATCCGCTTTCCGTAACGTCAAGACTGTTGCTGAATGTCTCGCTGACGAATTGATCAACGCTGCCAAGGGTTCTGCCAACTCTTACGCCATCAAGAAGAAGGACGAACTTGAACGTGTTGCCAAGTCCAACCGATAAACGATTCGTTCGATCCATATTTGTTTATTTTACTTTTCTTTATTTTTCTTGTTGGAGAGGAAGACAAATGATGATGTATATTTTCCAAGTATTTCTTTGTTTTTCTTTTATAGCTTGAAAAGAAATAAAATAAATAAATACCCTCAGAAACCAATAACTTGTCTGTAAAGTACAGTGATGAGAAAAAGGAGAAGGGAATATGGCATTAGAAATGGGTCAGATTTAATTTGGAGATGTTGATCTCTTGGTGTAACAGAACGCTTTTTTGCTCGGTGGGTTCGGGATGCTTTCCGTTCTTCTTCACAATCTCTCATTCAGTCATTCATATTCAATCGTATTGGCCACTTCTTCAATCACGGTACATACTCTGCCTTGTCCTGTCTCAACCTCTCTTTACATCAAGCATTCTTTCGACTTACGCCATTTTATGCACCGGTTCTTCCTTATGCCTTGATCAGCTCTCTTGCAACCTTTTAGCCCTTTTTCACCTTCCGTTTTTCTCTTGTTTTCAGTATTTTTCTCTCTACGAAAGTCATTGGTTGTTTCAAAAACACCAAATACTATTGTTGACTGCTAGCTTTTTTTGCATTGGCTGCAATTATCAAAGCTTTTGTCTCTTAGGTATCATTGATCTTTCTCTCTTTCCTCTTGCCTTCTTGCACTTCTTGCACTTCTTGACTCATAGTCTGAAAAAAAAAATGATTTCCTTCATTTGTACTCGCGACTATACTCCAGGTACACAGTTCTGAATACATAGATTTTATCTGTCATTAAGAGAGAGAGAAAAAGTGTCACAAAGAGTGAAAATACTCAACTTTGTTCAAGTTGCCTTGGCTTACTCTTTTCTTTTCTTTTTTAATTTACAATTCATTTTCAGAATAAACTGTCAAACTTTTAATGTATAATAAAATTACTCTAGTAGGGTGAAAAATTACGTTGGTTATTCCAACCTGGCGCAGGGGAGAAGCTGGCATCACGGTAATAATCATGTTCACCTAATTGACTGCCAGCATAATGCGACCGATTGTCAAACATAGCAGATTGATTGCCGCGGTAATAGTCAAACTCACCCATTTGACTAGCACCATAATGGGAGCGATTATCAAATACACCTGATTGATTGCCTCGAGAAGCACGTGAATGGTGACTTCGATAACTATGGCCTGTCAAGCCAGTCTCTTTACTTCCTGTAGATCCCATCTCCCAAAGCTCCTGTTCATAAGCACTCCATTTCTTCAATGGTATCATCTTTTCATCAAACTTTTCATCATCTGCAACAATAATCTTCTTTTGCTTCTTGTCTCCTACGACAACACGAGTATTACCCCATGAAAAGTCATCAAAATGCCAGAAGGAATAGATGGGCAAAAAGAAAGAAAATACAGGAATAGCCAGGATATAGAAAATCATCCAACCAATTTGTTGCCATTGACGTTTCAAAATAAACAGGATAGCCTGAAGACCATAAATACCGGCCAACATGGCAAGTGCGAGAACAGGGATAGGGCCTGTATGTGATGCAATAATATAAATCAAATATACCATATAGACTACCGAGACGGGTAAAGTAAGTGTACCAATCAGATCAATCAATACAACAAATCGCATAGAGAAACAACAGAAACCACAGAGATCAGGCAAGAGGACGACTTCAAATAGATTATGAATGGTTGAGTTAATCCATCTACGGCGTTGCGATAAAAGGATTTGCCATCGATCAGGTGCTACTGTTTTACATTGTGCATGTGGAGTAAACTTCATCTTGTATTGAGGGAAATGCTTCATCATCAGAGTTGTCAAATATCGATCTTCACCCAAGTGGAGCAAATTCTTTTTGTGTAATGTGTCTACATGATTGTCTGAATAGTCATGAATTACTTTGGGAGAGATAATCAAAGGTTCGTTTTTGACTGGTGTACGCACACGATACATACAGAAACAGCCAGGAAGACAGGTAACTGACCCAAATAGAGATTCGAATGCTTTTGCTAAATGGTGAGAGATATAGTATTCGTAAACCTGAATCATTGTTGTCCAAGAGCGATCTTCGTTCACCAGTTTTGTTTCACCACAGATACCGATAATACGGCCATCATGAAGCATACGCGATATCATATGATTCAGAGCATCTGGGAGTACCTCAGTATCTGAATCTACCATGAGAATATATTCATAAAGCGAAGGGTCTACACCAATGACGTTCTTGATCTGATGATACATCTCAAGCTCCAATGGTGTCATTTCGCTATCAAAATGCACCTTATTTAAGAAATTCATACATATCATTTGAGAGTCTCGTTTGCCTCGGTTACCAGGTTTAGCTCTCTCGGAAGCTTTACCGACCTTGACAATCACAATATAGGGAACAACATGGCCTTCACATTCATACAGTCCTGAATAGACTTTACCGTAGTTAAGTTGCTTAGAGCCTTCACCAATTGACTTGAACATCAATGGCTCAGGATCATTTTTAGTATCATAACCAAGGACATCAAGCACAATACGAGGTGTGGGTCTGTCATTACCACTTCCCATAATCATACCGTCGGCAATGATATAGAGAAGTTTACGTTTATCGTCGTAGTTCATAACTGTAAGTGAGTCGATGGTCTTCTTGAGCGACTCTTCGTCTTCAGTGTAACAGGGTACTTGACAGATAACAAACTTATCATGATCTTCAGGCAAAGGAGCACCACCGAATTGAAGGGCTGCCAAGAACTTGATGGCAATGACAGAGCACATTAGGATGGCAGCAGCAAGGAGCATGTAGTTTGTAAACATACATCGTATCGATTCACGCTCGTCCACATCACCGATATAAAAGTAGTTATTAAGACAGTTTAGATTAGCTGCTTGCTCTTCAGGTGACATAGAACTCTTATACTGCTCCCATTTATCAGATGCATCACTTCCACTGAAAATCGTAAAGATCTCTTCTACCTGCTTGCTCAAGAAATGATAGGGACCTCTTTGATTGGGTGCTGTACCAGCATCATAAATAGCTGCTGTCGTAAAATAATCTTGAATGTCGTACACTTTGCCATGAATAGCCAGAGCTCTTCGGGTCCAACCCTTGTAATCATCTGCTAGCTGTTTGATAGGGACAACTAGCTTTCCTTTCTTGTAGATACTCATGGTAGGTAAGAAATAACTCCAGTACCATTCAGGCGTTTGAAGTTTACTAGAGTTTGGTACGGTTGTTTGATCTCCTGAGAAATGAGTGAAGCTAGAAACAGAAGTCGTTGTGTTGGGAATGATCTTGACGGTGGCTGTATTAACCAACCCCTGACAAGCTACCGTAAGTGGAGGAGGAACTAGATAAGATACGTCTTGCCCAGCAAGTTGTTCCATGGAGTCTGTACTTGCAACAAAGCCAGGCGTACCATGAGAATTTCTAGCAAAGTTGGTCACATCATACACTAAACCACGTACGCTGACAAACATATCATTTGGTGTGCTATGAGCTCCTACATTTGCAGGAGAATACATTTCTCTTGTACCAGGGCATATGACCTCGCCCAAGCCAACAATTACAAAGATAGTGATAGCTGAGAAAAAGAAAATAATAATACAGAGCGCCACTTTTTCTCGCCATGCCATCTGGATATCTTCACGCTTCATTTTACCAAACCAACGTAGAAAAGGGGATGGAATCCACCAGGTCATCAGCCAAACGAATCGAACCCACCAAATACGAACAGCGGTAATTGGCACCTCTTCTACAGATTCATGTTGAGGTGTATGGTAGTCTTCTACCATTTTGCTCATATCCATATTAGGGCCAAACCTTTATATCATTACAAGAGAGGTGGATTAATATCTCTATTTACTTTGAATATAAAATAACTTTACCCTTCTGATAGGCCCTTCATGCCCCATTCTGACTCTTCTCCCCATTGACTTCCTTCAATGTCTCTTTTGATACCATCTTCACTATCCAGATAACTGGCTGTGTCTTCAAATACATGCATAGGATTCAAATGGTGATTTGCGTAACCATCTGTTGCACCAGGCGTTAAATGAGCATCAGTATAATATTCAGTATAACCCATAGAGTTTGCCATAAGAGTTACTTGACCATCATGATAGGACTGTTTTGAATCTCCATTCTTGGCGCGTTCACGTTCGGCCTTTTCAGAGAGACGCAAGCCATCCTCGAGCTCCTTCCAAGTATCATAAGAGATCCACACCATCTCTTTACCAATAAAAGCCTGGACATCAGACCAATTCATCATGGTCCGAACATGGTGTACTTGCTCATAAGGTGGTCTTGATGTATCGATATTTAGTGAGCGAACCAAATGTTCATACTGTAGTACAAATTCATCCAAAGTATAATAGTTTGCATAACTGATAGGGGCCCTCGTGATCAATTCAGGTACTAGAAATGCTCTTAATTGGGCTTTGATCTTTTTGACATCCAAGGAGTCAGGTGATTGTGTATCGTTAGGTCGAATATGTATTACGTTGTACATGCGTGTTTCTGTTATAGTACAAAACAAGTCACAAAGTGTCATGTAGAGTTGATCAACAACAGTCGTTACTTGCATATCTTCTGCGTCCCTTCCCTTTTGTTTTTTGGGCTCTTCTGTATCCACTATGTCAGGGGCTGTATTGTTGTTACGACGTTTATTGGTTCGCTTCATAGAGGGTGCACGAGTAGGCTTGCTGGTGAGTTGAGCCTTGACGATAGTGCGCTCGTCTTTGGGATGATATTCCGTTGCCATCGCAGTTCCCTCGAACAAGGCTGAAACAAAGGCGTTGGTACTGTTGTCCCGAAGGAGGCTTACAAAATCAGGAGAGAGATCATCCGAATTTTTCTCAAGAAAGGATTCAACTGTATAATGAACCGCGCCTGAGAAATGATTGATGCCAAATGCATAGGCATGTCCTGATTTGGAAAACGAAGGATGCGTACCATAAGCACGTTGTACATTAGCGAGGAAGTTGGCATTGGTAGCATCTGTAGCGCCTGATTGATATCTTACGCAATCACGATCCATTAAACCTAATAGACCACCCAAGGCAACAGGCTGATGATTCTCACGCACATATTCTGGCTCTTTACCAATCAGGAGGTCAAGACAAGCTGAGTTGTCGATCCACTTAAGATTAGGAAAGGGAACGCCATCGCGAACCATCATGGCATTGAGAGCTGCTGATTCATTGAATTGCTGTTCAATGACAAACTGCTGTACGCGTTCGTTGGCAAAATTGACGCAAAACTCTTCAAACCCATTCGTCTTGAAGTTCTGAAAACCAAACTGATCCAACATGCCAATGAAGTTTGCAGGCTCGCTGTCATTATAGCATATCTTTGTATTGATGGATTCTACAATCCAGAGAAAAAGGACATGATAAAGGGCTCTAGCCAATGCATCTCTCTGCTCAAGAGCTCCTTGCGTGTTTAGAAACATTGTACAGAGTTCCTTGCGAATCAGTCTTAATTTATAAGTAAGCGATTGTTCAAGCTTGTTAGCAGATACACCAAGCATCAGAGCGACTGATTCCAAAACATCTCTATTCCGAACATAACAGGCTTCTTGTGCTTGATTACCACCATCATAATCATCTTGAAATTGAAGATTACCGATATGCAAGATGGTAGCCAATAATTGAAATATCTGAGTGACCGTCTTGGCTTTGAAACCGCACGTCTTGAGCGAGCTCTTGAGATCAGCAAATGCAATCTCATCATTGATTTCGGGTGTTCTAATCGTTTTGGATTGAGCCAAGTAGTTGAAGGATTCAGGAGGAAAATTGATGTGAAGTGCCGCTTGTTCTTCAGCACTTGTACCAGCCAACAATGAATAAAATACGTTCAGTGACCGTTCTTCTTTAGGAGCTGAAGTCACTCTCGATTTGTCGAATGCGTAAGTGAGTGTTTTTGCACCGAGAATTCGACCTCTTTCGGAAAACTGCAACTCTTGAAAGATACCATATTTTGAAGCAGACACGTTTTGGACTGTCTTTGCGTTTCCGAATGCCTCTAAAATGACAAGTGAGCTTTTGATTTGCTGTTGAAGCTTGCTTTCTTTTTTTGAATGCGTTGAAAGCAATAGAATTTGATTTAATAGATGAGATCGAGTCGTTGATTTTCCTGAACCAGTAATACCACTGGGTTTATAAAAAAGTAAGTCTTCCAATAAACAATGTGCCCTTTGTTTTTCAGCAATCTATATGATCGTAACTCCTATACTTTCTTGCTTTTCTCCTCCTCCCCCTTCTTTTTCTTTCAACTCCTCTGTTTCTCCCCTTCTTCTGATTGCTACTTTTTTATTTTATTTAGTTATTATCATTACCTTAAAATAATAGTTTGATCTTCTCCAGTTCTACGCATGTGGAAATAAACTCTAGCTGCTAAATCATAGATATGGGGCTGCATAAAAGGTTTATTTTCTGTTAAGCTTCTGTAACCGTTATCGGCATAAGACTGAAGTGTTGCATCATTCAATATGTCTAGAGGCTCGTAAGGATTCAACACAATTAGATTTGAATGACCTAAGCGAGTGTAAGGTTGATTGCGTTTATATCTTGTGGATAATAAGTTGACGATGCTATCTTCGGAAGGTGGTTGATTGGAGGAGGAATTCCACAAGCAGGCCAAATCGATGCGCGAATCGTCCTGCATCTTCGCTTGTCGATAATTAAAATGATGGTGGTATATTAAAAAAAAAGAGTGAACAAGCTAAAGGAAAAGAGAAACAAAATACTGATATTTATTTGCTCTTTCATGCTTGCCCCCTTTTTTTTTGAGTTATAAAATGATGCTATGGTGGATCATTCGCTATTTTTACTCATCTTTACCCCTTTTTTCCTTTATTTAGAAGTTACAGAAAAAAAAGACAGTTTTAACAGGTTGTAACTTTCTAAGGAGGGACAGAAGGAAAATCAATAGAGAATAAAATAGATCATTGAATACTGTATTTAATACATAAGGGAAGCTATTTTGTGCTTTAGAGGATAAAATTCAATTGATTAAATGCATCCATGTGAAATAAGCAGCACTTTAGAAAAATGAATGCATATAAAACAAAGATTATTTTAAGGTAAAAAAGTAAATCTAGACTCGAAATCATCCTCTTTTTTTCTTCTTGACTAAAAGTATTATTATTTAAGAAAAAAATTGAAAATAACGAGTGCTGTCACTATTGTTTTTGTTTGATAATAGTAATGCTTTAAAAATGTGTGTATGTGTACCTCCTTGATTGTAAAGAAGTTGATGACAAACAATAAGCAAATACACCAAATTGGCCCTTTCGTTTTTTTTTTTTGCTTAAATTCGATACATTGATTTAAAAGTAATATGTTACTTGATACACCTCATCATTTGTTTCTCTCACAATTTACTGGTATCATCTTCTCATATTGTAGATTGTTTTTGTGGCATTCATTTGAGGTTTTCTTTTATTCTTACGTAAAGGGCTATTATTTGGTGCAAAAAGAGAAACGATAATACAATGTCGACTCAAGTTAAATGATGCACGAATTTATGACTTCAATAGTATAAATGCCCTGATTCATTATTGATAAATAAATAAAAAAGGAGGATCATGTTCATAGGCTGGTTTCTCTACAAACAAACGCTGCTCTCTTGTACTACATATCGTTGCAACAAGCCTTTCTTACAGAATAAGACAATAAATCAACAAGAAAAAGGCACTTGCCCTGTTTGATGGGAAGGGCTATTAACTCCAAGAGCAATTGGTAGTACTATAAACAAGCTTGATTAAAGCAAATCTACTCATAGTATAAATAGTCAACATGCATCTTTCATGACTGTAATAACAATCGATTGCAGCAAATGATAAACAATGAAATTGATTGAATGTTCACTGATTTAAAGTCAAAATTAGATGAAGAAGCATTCTTTTTTATTTTAATGCTTAACATATTACCAAAGTCTAGCGCTTTTAAGATATCAGTCGGAAAAAGTGGCGAGATAAGTGAAAGAGACAAGCTATTTTATTCTATTAATCGTTCTATTCTAACACTAACCTGCATCATCCTTTTTACGTATGAAGAGATGTATTGACCTCATACAGAGGATCAAAATAAGTAGCATTTCTAACATTACCAAAGTATGAGTGCTTTTTTAGAGTTTTTGCAGAGATATGTCAACTAAATCAAAGGAGGAGGGAGGGAGGGATCAGAGATTACAAGCCTGCGAGTAAAAGTTGTACAGCTCAAAATGTACTAACCTTCTCGTTGATGAATACCAGCAACACCACGGGTCAAAATCGTCATCAAAAAACATACTTTAATGATAATCAAATGCTTGAGATGGAAAGACGCGCACAGTTAAAGACTCTTCAACCAAAAGACTTTGTTGATGAACTGAAGAAATTCAGCTAAAGCTTTTCACCCCTTGAGATTCAATTCTTGCATTCTGATGAAATTCATTTGCAACTCAGTGACAACACACCATATTTGACATACTTGATCCTTGCTTTTCTCAGCTATTCAAGCAGCAAGATGAATACGTAGTCCATCAAATCAGTTTTATAGCTACACTCAAGTCGTTCGCTGAGTTGGATAGCTTTAAGGAAAACCCTTATGTCACTTCGATACATGACTTCATAGCCTAAAATAAGCTCATGGATTCAAAAAGCCCCGCTTTATGTACGGTTAAAGTGGCTAGTCTGTATCTTCAAAAATATTACTCAAAAAGCGAATCAAACAAAGTGTTCATCCTTCTCAAACCACACTGGCACTGTCTGACTTTTAAATTGGGCGCGTACTTTTTTGTCTTTCCTTTTTTAAGAGTCGCGCGCCTTTTCTTTCTTTTTTGTTTTTGAAAATTTATTTATTTGACAATGACAAAATTCAGTACTGTCTCTGAAGCTGTAAGCAACATGAGCACCAAACAAGCACTTTTTTTTTGCCCTTCTTTTGTACTAAAGTTTTGAAACAAATGTAGTCAATACGAGATCGGTTTGAGCCAGTCGAGATCAAATTTGAACCATGGCCTTATTTCTTTTCCTCGGCCAAGCAGATCATCGGCCACAAGAGATCAGCTATTGGAGAAGACATCTACACTGTTGAGTTTGCAGGCAATCAAACAAGAGAGGTTGGATGTCATTTAATATAGATAAGGAGAAACATGACTAAAAAAAAGAACTTGGAAATAGATGACAGAGGATCAACTAGGCCCCCTAAAAGATGTGTTGTTACCTAGTTATAAGTCTAAACAATCTATTCAAGAAAACGCACCCTTATTCGCTAAAGACGACGAAGACGATGTTGAGGATTTGGTAATTTTGTCACGCAACTTGAGAAAACGTCGAGCTCCATCATCAGAGAGTGAAAAAGCCTATTCTTCTTCAGACGAAGAAAACGACACACCTCTGGCTACAGCAAGTGGTAGACAGGTTACAAAACCAAAGTCTTACCAAGAAGACTTTAAGCATCTCAACCGACTACCCAAAGTATATCGATCAGCCACTAAATCTACCTTTACCATCCCTCTTTATACAAACAGAGAATTCATTCAACACCATTCTCTTCTCTGTTTTAACTGTAAAAGAGCAGGCGATTGTAACAGCCAACAAGAGGTTCAGATAGGCAAAGAAGAGAGACGACTAAGATTGCTGTTATGTCATCATTGCTCTCTAACCGTACACAACAACTGTATCTCGAATACACGCACCATTGATCGAGAGACTGGCAAATTCAAATGTCCCAAATGTTCCCTCAACCACAAATGTTCCAAATGTTCTAAGAACCTATTGATAAAAGAAGGCAATGAAGAGAATCAAAAAGTATCCTTTCGTTGCTCTACCTGTTTCAGAGGCTTTCATCATGGCTGTCTCTCGAGTCACGTTTCGCCCTCGCTTAAAGACACTATGCAACACCAAGATCTGGACTCACTCTATCAATCTGGGCTGTGCATCGAATGTCTAGCTTTTGGTAGCTGGACACCCCAGAGTATTGTAAGTGAACGATCCGAGAATAAGGTAGGAAAAGAGCTGCTGATCAAGTGGAAAGACAAGTCCTTTCGTCATGCTACCTGGGTCTTGCAAGATTGGATCCAAGCTTTCAGTCCTACTCTTTATAGAGGCTATCTGAAGCGGAAGGAAGAAAAGGGTATTCCTCCTATATCCGAGGATTGGTCAGTGATAGATCGTATCTTGAATGTTGAATGGGAAGATAAAGCACAGTCAAAAGTCAAGCGTGTCTTGGCTGTCTTTAAAGACACTGAATATGCTGATGGTAAGCATAAAAACACCCCTTCTTTTATATACATACATCTAACCTCTTCAATCTAAAGCTGTTTGGGATGAACCACCTTCAGAAGATGAAAAGGAACAATATACAGAATATATTCAGGCACTTGAACGTTACAAGAAAGCTAGCAAGGTACAGAGTGCTAAAGGCATGGAAAATTTGATTAAAAATGTACGTACGGCAGCTACAGCAGAGGGTTATGAAAAGCATGCCTTAAAAGAACAACCTGAATTTATCAAGAATGGCACACTGATGAAGCATCAACTGGAAGCACTTAACTGGCTGATCTATCAATGGGAAAAGAAACAATCTTGTATTTTGGCAGATGATATGGGCTTGGGAAAGACAATCCAGATCATTTCGTTTTTGAACTTTCTGTTCAAGAAGTTTGATATCTTTCCATTTTTGATTGTGGTACCCAACAGTACAGCCACCAATTGGATTCGAGAATTCGCAAAATGGGCTCCAGACATGATTGTCGCTCCCTTCTTTGGTTACGGTGCAGCCCGTGATTTGGCCTTGCAAAATGAAATCATAGACAAGCATCGACGCATTCGTTGTCATGCCGTCGTGGCTACATATGAATCTGTGATGGGATCGTCCCCTTTACACTCAGCCTTTTGGCCAGTCTTAATTGTGGATGAATCTCAGCGTCTGAAGAATGATGAATCCCATCTGTTCAAGACCTTGCATTCTCTTCGAATTGATCATACTGTCTTGTTGACAGGCACTCCCCTTCAAAATAACCTTCGTGAACTCTTCAATATCATGCATTTCATTCATCCAAAGGAGTTCAAAGGGATTGAAGCCTCCAACTATGAAGAGATGACCACAGCTCAGGTGGAGGAACTTCATGCTCGCCTACGACCTCATTTTCTTAGAAGAACAAAGGAAGAGGTACTCAAGAAGTTACCGCCCAAGTACGAGTTGATTGTGCCTGTCTCCATGACACCACTTCAAAAGGAAGTCTATAAGCAGTGTATTAGTCGAGAGATTCATGAGACCTTGGCTATGACCTCGGGCTACAAACGACAGAAGGGTCTCACAAGCATCTTCATGAATCTACGCAAGAACCTAAACCATCCTTATCTATTGGATGGTGTTGAAAAGCCTCAACCCTCAGCTGATCTGACACAAAAGAACATGATTGATGCCTGCGCCAAACTCAAGCTGTTTCATCAGATCTTTCCCAAGTTGAAACAAAAGGGCCATCGTATCTTGATCTTCTCGACCATGACACGTACATTAGATATACTGGAAGACTATTTCCAGTATGAACATATTCTCTATACGCGTATTGATGGCTCTACACGTGAACGGGATCGTGTTCGAAGTATTGATGCCTTTAATGCTCCGGACTCTCAACTCGATGTCTTCTTGTTGTCCACTCGAGCAGGTGGTGTGGGTATCAATCTGACAACGGCAGACACGGTTATCATTTGGGATTCTGATTTTAATCCCTACGCTGATCTTCAAGCCATCAGTCGTGCTCATCGTATTGGACAGACCAAGATGGTTTTGATTTATCGCTTGATGACCCGTCTTACCATTGAGGAAAAGGTACTTCAGATTGGTAAGAAAAAGATGGCATTGGAACATGTGGTGGTAGAACGTATGAGAGGAGATGAAGAGGAAAAATTGGAGGATATTGAATCGATCTTGAAGTTCGGTACAGAAGCCCTCTTTGCTGATGACAATTCCAAGGACATTACCTATGATGACGCAGCCATTGACAATCTGCTGAATCGTGAACAGTACCGTCAAGTGGCTACAGAACAACAAATACAAGAGATCAAGGAATCGGAAGAGGAAAGCAAGAGAGAGAATGGTGGCATGAACTTTTCATTTGCACAAGTCTGGCAAGTGGATGGCACCGTGAAGGAGCTGAATGAAAATGAGGTAGAGGAAGAGGAAAAGAAAGAATCCGACTTTTGGAATAAATTCTTAAAGGAGCAACAAGCTGCAGCTGAAAAGAAGAAAGCTGAAAAGATAATAGCCGAGCAGAATCTAGGTCGGGGTGCTCGTAAGAGAGCTCATATTACTTATACAGAGAAGCAGAGTGAAGATCAGCCAAAAAAACAAAAGGAAAAAGATGAAGATTTTGTGTATGTGGAAGAACCCATGGTGATTGATGTGGAAGAACTTGAAGATTTAGAGAATGGGCCTATGCGTCAATCATTACCATCTTATCCCTCGACCACACTTTCTTCTAATACTTTTACTCATATTTTACCCACATCCAACTTTTTCCCTCCATCACAGCAATCATTGCATCAGCAACAACAGCAACCACTGCATCAGCAACAACAACAGCAACCATTGCATCAGCAACAACAACAACAACCATTGCATCAGCAACAACAGCAACCACTGCATCAGCAACAACAGCAACCATTGCATCAGCAACAACAACAGCAACCATTGCATCAGCAACAACAACAACAACCATTGCATCAGCAACAACAACAACAACCATTGCATCAGCAACAACAACAACAACCATTGCATCAGCAACAACAGCAACTGCAACAGGTGGATAAGATGCACAAATATTCTGCAGTAAAGCCAGTGTCTTCCTCTTCTTCTCAGCCACCATCTCTTCAGCATCCTACTCATACGCACATTAATCTCTCTGCAGCAAATAACCCACCACCAGCCTCTCTTGCTCCTGCTCCTCTACCACCTTTACCAGATCAGTACAAGGTCCACAAATATAATCAACTTTACTATATGTCAAGAAGATATGTCCAATCCTTTCAACAGTTCTTTATGAATGAGTATGCTGGCTACAAAGCATCGGCTGACAAATTCAATAACGTCTATCAAGAAGTGTTCAATCGGTTTACTACGGAAGCCCTTGCCACCTTTAATCTTGAATCAACTCAAGAGCGTCAAATTGAGGCAACACTGGGTTATCCCAATGCTCTGATTGATCATTTTTTTGCTCGAAAACACGATGTTCTTTTGAAAGCCATTCAGGAGATGAAACGCTATATGGAACAAGAGATGATCAGCTATGTTGCAGAACTTCAACGCGCAAGACTTCAAAAGAATCAAGAGATGGAAGAACAGAGAATTCAGCGTGACTATCAGGACAAATTGACCAAGTTGCTGAGTGATCAAGAGGCTGAAAGAAAGGCCTTGGCAGAAGAACAATTGGCAGCTCGTGCAAAGGCAAAGGATCAGTTTGCCAGACTCATGCCACCTAGCTATCCTCTTCCTTTGCCTCCAACACCATCTCAAACAGGAAATGTAGCGACCAATCAACCCATGCAATATTTGGCTGGTTATCCTAAAAAGCAATAAACATAAACATTTTTGCTGAGTTTTCGTTATGATGATTTAAAAAAAGGGGGAGGTGACACTAGATTTATGCATTATTTTGTGTGTGTGTGTGTGTACCATTTCGTCATTAGATAGATCCTTGTGACATCATGTATTAGCTTTCAAATGTTCAGGAACATAGATACACTAGTCAATGGCCACCAAATGCACTATTGGTTGCATGTGAAGATTAAATACCAATAAGCTTGACACAACTGAAAAGTTTGTAAACTTACAAGATGAAAATGAAGCTCTTGTGGAATGTATTTTCTACAACTGCTGAATGGGATGCGACGACCCCGCCATATACTTTCAATGATTGCTCTGGTAATACGCAAAATTCGCTTGACGAATTTGCCCTGTGGTAATTGACTATGCTGAGTTGTCAGCCAGTCCTGACGACAGCAGCTTATTCATACCTTTGAATAAGTTCACGCGGTAAGCAATAGTGTATATATTGGTAATAAGGTTGAAGTGTGTTCTTCTCACAACCTGCTCAAAAACATCAAGATCCTCAATAAATTTGGATGTCGGAGAGTACGTGTAAAACGTCCACAGCAGCTATAATAGCACTGAAGTCACTACATCAGCCAGTAAAAAAGAAATAAGTTTACCACTTTTAACATGTATACGTATTTTCCCTTATTCTCATTACTGTTTCATTTACAAGTGGGTAATTTTTCACAGGTTATAAATTAAATAATCAAGACTAGGCAGCTCGTTTTACGCTGGTTCAAAGAAAAAAGAAAAGACAGAAGCAAACTCTCAAACTAGCATTAGTTAAGCTAGTGGCAGATATGTCACTTCAGATCGAGTTTGCATTCGCTTTATTTATAGGCACTGCACCTATTGCAGAAGTTTCTTTGTTTGATTATGCTATACCTCGTTTCAAATTTACGTGAAGAATTTATGCATTCAGTACGACACCACTTTTGTACCTTTGTTGAATTCTAAATTGGCAACTTCATTTTACAACATTTATAAGAAAGAAAGAAAAAATAGGGTAAAGTTTATTTATAAAACTGGTATAGTGCAAAATTGGGTAAAATTTACTCAAAGGTCTTCTTGAAGCTTGGACGAGCTTGCACACGTTCATAGTAAGCCTTCAAGCTAGGACGGTTAGCAAAGACTTCTTCGGGCTTACGAACCAACAAGAGACGATGAAGATGAGGAGTTAAATGAACATCAGCAACAGAATAAGCACCAAAGAGATATTCACCACTTTGTTGTTTATTCAGATGAGCTTCAACTTCATCCAAAAACTTGGAACCAGCCTCCCAAAGTTGCTTGTTTTTACCAAACATAGGTTGAGGATCATTACCTGTATAGAAACTCAACAGTCCCTTAGTCTCCTGAATGTTCTTTTCATAGAGTTCCTTGTGTTCGGGAGCTTGCTTGGCATAGGTTTCCCAACCTTGAATACGGTTTTCCAAGAAAGGAACGATTTGCTCCTTTTTAGCCTTGAGTTCTTCAGGGTTACCTGAGGTGAAGAAGAGAGGGTTACCGACATCAGCCTCTCCGTGCACTTTGTTGATGAATTCATCCAGCTCGGCTTGTTTGTCAGCAGGATAGAGATGACCGCCTGCCAATTTATCGAGATATTCTACAACAGACTTGGTATCACCTAAGAAGCGCTTACTTCCGTGTTCATTTATTTCTAGAGCAGGTACAGTATGGTTAGGATTGATCTTGAGGTATTCGGGAGAGAAGTTTTCAGCTTTAGAAAGATCAATCTCAGTTTGCTTTACATCAGGCACATTGAGTTCGTTGATAGCTAAGCGAGCAGCAGCGCCCCAGAGAGAGAGCTTGAATGTAAATAATTCTAATTGAGCAGACATAGTTCTAAATAAATATAATTGAATTGGATAGGAAAAGAAATTGAAAGAATACTCACGCCTTTTATATGTGTTTTATTTTAAAGTAACACAAGAGTATCATAAATGAAAACGAAAAAGGAGAGGAGAGTGATGACAAATCTTTACATTGATTGGATGAGTACCTAAATAGGTAATTCGCGTTTTCATTATGTAATAGTTGACACATCTTCTATGGCTAGTCTAAAAAATAAAACACTAAATTATGAAAATTTAGTAAGCCTTAGGGCTTCCTATGTTCATTGGCTGAACTCATCAGTTGGACTCTCAACTCCTCCTCTTTGAAAACGGCTTACTAACACAATGAATGAGAAAGTCAAATAGTTAACTTCTACTTTGATCATTTAGATAACAACTATTTGATTAAGTGTTCCAAGGAGAGAGAGAGGAAAAAGAATTTTCAGAGAGAAGAGAAAAAGGAAGGGAGGAGACAATATTATTTGCATAAAAGTCAAGGAAAATTTAGTATTTGTACTCGCAATATCGACTAGATACAGCCCAGACTCCATGCGTCAAACATAGACTCAACGGCCAAGCTCACTTACACTGATACTTCTTTTCTGTTAATTTGAGTAGCTCTCATTCTACTTGCATGATTGTATCTACTGGCAAAGTAATTTATCCTATGATTGCTCACAACCAATATGCTTCCCTCACTTTCGAAGGCTTTAAAAGAATCATAATTGAGTTACAAAGCACATTCAAGAAGAGAAACTATTTCCGAAAATGGTGTATAATGTAGCATTGAAAATCATACACACTTTTTTTAGTAAGTTCTTTTTTTTTTGTGTAGAATTGTTTTTATTAATAAATAATTGAGAGGAGTCGCACGTCAAAAAGAGAGGTGTGCTCGGAAGAAGACAAAATAAGTTGTTGTTAAATTAAAGCAATCGAATAACCTTTGCCAAAACTAAAGATTTAGAAAAAGGAATATCCTGAGTAAGTTCTTTTTCAACAAATTCAGACGTACGGCCCCCAAATGGCGGATTTGAAAAATCAATCAGCGGTTTCTGAAAATGCAACTGTCATAAAATAAAAAACCATTAAGCGTGAATAAAATTTCCATACAGCATATTTTGAAAATCAAATAGCAGACTCTATCATCCTAAAAAGCGTTTCTTTCATTTGAATATATTTAAATGAGCAACACACACAGATTCTTTATTGAAGAAGGAGGCGAGTCTAATCTTCAAAACTTACCAGATTTAAGTGAATACAATAAATGCCAACCTGTTCCCATTGAGCTCGATGCCAAGGACGAAAATTTAGAGAACAGAAGTTCGCTCGTCATTGAAAAAGTAAACAAGACTATTGATAATAAAGTTGGGAATGTTAGAAACTAGGCATCTTACACAGATGCTCAGAAAACTTTGCTCCTATACTACTTGAAAATGAAGTTTCTTTTTCTGTTGCTAAAGCAGCAGAGTATGCTGGAAGTGCTGAGAGGACTGCTCAAACTTGGGCAAAACGAATCAGAACAGAACCCGGTTGGAACATATATGAAAAGCAGACTAACAAAAGCAGTCGGGCCAAGAGTCAGCTTCAAGAGCCACAAAAGTTACACATTCTTGAGCTTTTTGACAATAAGCCTTACACTACAACCGACGAAGTTGTAGATAGTTTAACAAAAACTTTTGAAGGATTTACGTTGAAACAATCAACTGTCAATAGCTTCATATTACATGAGTGTAATTTGACGATCAAAAGGTTGCAACGTCAACCTAAAGCTCGAAACGATCCTGCTCGTATCCAAGCAAGATACGATTGGGTGATGAAATACGATAGTTCAGACATGGATTTTCTTCGAAACTGCATTTTTATTGATGAATCCGGCTTCGATATCAACATGAGGCCTTCGCATGGACGATCAGCCTCTGGTGCTCCAGCTATCGCTTCAACACCATCTGCAAAAGCTGAATCACATTCTATTTTAGGGGCAATAGCTACTGTTGGGGTTGTTAATATTGAAGTACGAGTTCCTCAAATGAATAAGAGAATCAAAGTTTCTGGAGGTCGCAAAAGAAAAGCTACTGAAAGTAAAAAAGCAGGAAAAAAAAGGCACTACAACAGGACATTATCTCAATTTTTTGAGAGGGACACTTGACCAGTTAGACAAACACCCTGAACTAAAAGGCTTTTATCTCGTAATGGATAATGCACCTATCCACAACAATCAGGAAATAGAAACGCTGATCACCAGCAGAGGCTATATATGTGTATATCTTCCACCTTACTCTCCTGAGCTAAACCCCATAGAGCACTTTTGGTCGTTAGTCAAAAATAGAGTCAAACGTAGTAAATTCAACGATAAGGAAGACTTGTTCACAAGAATTCGCGATGCTTGTAATGATATACCTCGGGATATAATAACCAAGTCAATTGAGCACTCTGTTGCAGCTTTGGAGAAGTGTAGAAATAAACAACCACTTTAATAAGGGCAAATAAAATAAACAACATGTACGCTAAAAGCTTTCATAATGCTGCCATTTGGTTTTTGAGAATACGCTATCTGAAATCTCGGTATGCGCTCATTGACATTTTGAAAACTGCTGATTGGATATTTTTTTTTTACGCTTATTGATTTTTTATCTTACGCCAATTGGATTTTTGGAAACCGCCAAATGATTTTTGAAATCCGTCATTTGGGACCGTAAGCACTGTATTTGTGCCTGCTATATTCTTCGAATATAACAGTTGATGCTTTGATTTGGATTTTTTTTTTTTTGTGCTCTAGAAATGGTGTGCTTAAATCTAATAGAAAACAAATTAAGCCACCTCATTCAGAAGTACGCTGACGTTTATTAGGGGTATAGATGGGGGTATGGCATGTCAACGGGTAATCAGGTTCGTAGTGACTGGGAAGCATCATGCTATTTACAGCTTTAGCGTTCAAATCAACAAGAAAGTTCTATTGTGGATGGTAAGCATAAGAGAAGCAAAAATGTTATTATTATACTTGGATTACCTTCCACGAAGCAATGTGTTTTAACGTTGATACAAAATGATGATCAACAGACTTGATAGCTGCTGGAAATATAAGGTTGCATAAATGGTAACCAACATACACACCATTTTGCTCAGTCAAGCCAAAAAGATACCCGTATTTTCCTAAAAAAAAAAAAAAAAAAAAAAAGGAGTGAGTTACGCTTTGCAGACCTTTATTGACTTATATTACCTTCCCAATTTAAACCAATGACTTGGGTATTGACATTTACTTTCTTTAGGCCTTCTTTAATCTCTTGATTTAATCTCAGATTCTTACTACGCTGATACGAAGTTAAGCATTTGGAGGCAGAAGCTTTAAACTCGCAGCAAGACAATTCAATATCTTTTGATTTTATCAAAATATCAATCTTCCTTCCAGCGATTGATTTGCTTGTTGATGTTGATGCTGAGCCGGAAATAAAGAAGTTGCTTGAGCTGCTTTTTGAGAAATTGAATTCATTGGAATTCCTTGATTGCTTGGTTGAAGCTGATGTTGTCTCTCCACTAATAAAAAATACCTTAGTTAAAGAGGTGCTTTCTGTTTCGATAAGTAATTAAGAATGACTAACATTTTAGTGATGATTGCTGTGTTTGAGAAGAAGATTTTCAACAGATCATTTAGCCTTGATACTAACTCAGCCTCAGAATGCTTGAAAGAAGACAGCCACGAATCAGCATTATCAAGTCTAGTCAAAAGCATAAGTATGTGTTTAAGAAAAAATAAAATTACTTACAGATAATTAAAAACCATCAATACTTGGTATTCAGTGGTGTTTTTCTTCTTCTTCTTGATCAGCTCGACCTTCTTTTCTAGCACAAGGACCAATGCTTCATCCACATCTTTGTTACATGCCTGGAATAATAGTTATTATAATTAGCTTCCTATTTAACGACAGTAACAATCTCTATTACCTCCACAATGTCCTTGGCATATTCTTCGATTTTGCTATCTTCGCTGTCATCCAGGATTTCTTCTTTCTTCACGCTCAGGTTCTTCCAAAAAAGATCACTTTTTATATATCTCTTATAAACCTTATCACTTCCATCAATCAAGTCAACAACATATGAAAGGCTCAGCCTTATTTTTTGTTTTTTTGTTTATGTTAATTCATTATGGTTCTTTGGCTTATTGTCTTCACAACTTACTTCAACACGTGTCTTTCTTCAGGTAACAACGAATCATAATTCTCGAGCAACTTGATGGACATTTTGTCAAGTAAAGCCCTAGAATTCGTTGTTTTCTTGCTCATGAAATTGTTGATAGCCTCTTTGTACTTTCCATTAAAAGAAGCAAGATCATGGCCCTCGCACTAATGACAAGTTAGAAGTATGTATGAAGCACTTGCAGGAAATTGGTATTACCAAGCTATAATACCACTGGAACATTGCCTGTCTGACTACTACAGGAGTTTTCTGTTTTATACAGTATTAATATAAGCATATATGCAAGACAGAGGTATTGATAGAACTTACGGCGTTCTTATAGAAGACTTCGTCTAGAATCTCTTTGTGTACAATAAGCAATGGATCGTCTTTGCGATCACAACTTTTCCATACTTTGCAGTATGATTCAATTGCTTGCTTTCTGAAAGTGTACGCGTCAGTGGCAGCATGGTTCTCAAAGAGATGAGAAAACTTTTCTAAAAAATTTGCAAGCGAAGGCTGCTCTGTAGTGTTTAAATAGTCCTGTAGATCTTTTTGAAAAGTTAGACCATTTGCTGATTTTTGCGAAATATGTTAATTACGTGGTTGCAAAAAATCCATCTTGGAGATAGCTTTAGAACATAAAATACAAAAAGAGACGGGTAATTGAGAAAACAGATAATGGCGTTTTACAGCATTGTTAAAGTCCCAAGAGGTCCCGAAGTTACACGGCATGTTGCGTAGTGGCACAATACTCCTTGAAAGGTTACATCTAAATATGGTGAATAAGTTTACAAAAATCTGAATAATGTACTGCAACTGGATATATAAAAAGACTTTGTATTGAAACAAGAGTGAGTTGTCGGTAGTTAAAGTTGCCTTAAGAAATGGCTGGAATAGAAGTAGATTAGCTTTTTGTATCTTTTTGGAAAGAATAAAGTTGTTCTTTATTGGATAGAGTGATTCATTGTTTATATAGTTTTTAGAAGACAAGTTATGAGAATTTTCTCGAACTGGTTTCTCTTGCTAGAATCTTCTTGGGGTTGATTAGGCAATTAAGAGATGATTGGCTCAGGCTAGGATTCAGATTCTAGCGACGACAATTCTCGACAGTATAATCCATGTTTAGACGACGATTTATAGCAAAGGGAGCTTTAGAATGTTCAAGAAATAAATTCTATTGACTGAGATGGTTTCAAATGACTTTACGAAAAAGGAAATCTTCAGACACAAAAAAAAATACCTCTTTCTTTTGGTACAACATCTTTGACTCTTAATCTTTTCACATGACACACTCATAGCAGATCAAGCTCTGTATAGCAAACGTAAGTTTCATGACGCTTTGCTGCAATAAGAAACAGATCGCTAATTTTGCTTATTTAAGCATACTCTAGTAATGTCGATGTCAAGATGTGCTGGTAAGTTGGGTTTTTATTACAAAAGTATATCGCTCATTAACGACACTTAATTACATAGACTGATATGTGTTTTATCTCGCCTATGGTCTTGATGTAACTAACACTCTGACTAGAAGAGTTCCATTATTCACACTTTTTTCAAGTAGGTTGTTCTAACATCTCTGCTGTGATATAATGATATAATTGATAACAAGAATAAATCAATCAGACCAAAGAAAAGTTGTCCTTTATTTAATATGTATTTTCTATCTCTATTTATACTAATGATGGATCCAACCTGTTAACCGAGTATTTCTCATACGATTCATTACAACGCACTCTTTGTTTGTTTTACTTGGAACGTATAGAACTGATGAATCACTATATCCAAATATGTTAATGTCGTGATGACTAATCTGACTTTAGAAACCGTTATTGTTCCCAATATGGCATGTATACAACATCTGCCACTGTAAAGGCCAATCAGCAGCTCATATATATCAGGTTGCCATTTGTCATCAGATGGCTACGCTAGTATCTATTTTTCAATGATAGCCATCTGATGCCTAATGGCAGCTGAATCCATCTATCAGTTAATACAGACTTTTGGAAGATAAATTCATTGCCCTTGGGTTACCCTATCAGGAAATAACTACGCCAAAAGTCACGCACTCTAAGGACAAATCTTATTCAATAGACCTTGCTAAGGTCCATTAGATAAGGTTTGCCCTTACGACGGTATATGAATCTAAGCAGTTCTATTGGCTGAAATTTGGTTCCGACGAGCAAAAATGAGCAAAAATCAGGATTTGAGAGAATAACTATGTTTTTCAGGTCTTTGGATTTATCAATTGTTAGCGTTATAATTATAAGATGTTAACAATAAATCATGCCAAGTATGGCTGAAGAATTAGATAGTTGCATCGTATAGTAATTATACAAGATATCCCACAAAAAAATGCTAGCACTGCGTACAGAAAAATCATAAGATATAACAAATAAGTGCGAATGAATAACATATAGACCTATTGTAGGTGCTCTATCATAATTTAGAGCCATAAACAGTCTTTTTCTATAGTTAAATTTATCATAAGTGCAAATTGTTGTAAGGCTGATAACTGATTGCTCCAAATTTCTCAAAGAGCGAAGGGCAGTGTCTTTTGACACTTAAGAAATTCAAGCTGCTCAACTTTTAATCGAGACATCTAACTTTTGCTTCCCAAAAGTCTCTATTAATAAATGAAAAGAAATAGTCACACGTCGAAATGAGAGGTGTGCTAGGACAACATAGAGGGATTAAATGAGACTTGTAATATGACTGAGAATAGCGGATTCACGAAAAGGAGTTGATTGACGGATAAAAGCCCAGTGAGTACACCAGATGGCCCTAGCAGTAGCGGCACACAGGGGTGAATAGGGTGGTCGAGGGAGCATATGCGTAGGACTGTAGATTACAAAGGACTGCAATAACCTGTGGAGGACTGAATTCTAGGAAGTGAAAGGCATTTCGAAGTACTATTTGCCAAATAGCCCAATTAGGAGGATATTCAACAAGCAAATGGTGTCTGGATTTCGAAGCATTGTGGTAGAATAGGCAGGTAGCAAGAGCATCGGGAAGGAAGAGGGTAATTGTATCCTGACAATGAAACTTGTCATGAAGAATTCGGAATCAAAAGGTACGAAAGGGGGAGGGGGTCTAAGGGCAAGGCCCAAAATTGAGTCAGTTGTGCTGATGATAGATAGAGAGGTTTTGCTTGAAGAAGCTGACGACGGAGTTTACTAGCAAACAAGTGAGATGTTTGATCCATCCAGTAAATTGAAGAGCGTAGAGTTCTTGCAAAAAATAGCGTACTATAAAACAGCCTCTGCGTCTGAGAAATTCATCACAGCTCCATGTAGACCGGAATGCAAAAGAAGAAAACTCGTTTGCAGGTCATGGTTAAGACGGACGAGGAAAAAGAAGACAACCAGTGGCCCCAATAATACATCTTTCGCATTTTTTCTAAACAAAAAAAATTAAAAAAAAAAAAAACTACAGTGTAAGAATCAACTCTTATTGATTTATTCAGGCCACATTTGATTAAAATATACGTAGGTTACCAAATTAGCCATTCTGCCTTTATTATTTCAGTCGGTAAAATAAACTTGTTCCTATATGTACCCAAATACGATAAACACCCAGAATATACTTTCTTTATACATTGCATACATCATGGAGGCACTTGTCTTGCTTCAAACATGCCTTCAAAACAATCTCGAATAATTCTCTTGCTTTGCTTTGTCTTAAATCAGACCGCCTATTTTTTTTTTGCTTATTAAATTGAAATTTTCATCTCTAATCATGCTTGAGAAATGCAGATTTCTGAGCCACTGCAGTCGAAGAAAAGGCTGCTACAAACAGTAAAGACATACAGTCAACTACAGCCCAGGTAGAAATCTTAGTTCTGTAGATGACGTGTTTGCCCTTGAGAATAAAAAGCTGCACTAATCTTGCTTGAGGGATGCAGATTTCTGAGCCGCTATAGGCGCAGAAAAGGGTGCTGCAAACAGTAAAGACATACAGTCAACTACAGCCCAGGTAGAAATCTTAGTTCTGTAGATGACGTGTTTGCCCTTGAGAATGAAAAGTGGTTTTTATCTGACAAAACATGTACTGTTCTTATTGAAATCCTCTATTTCCTGGAAACTTGAGGAAAAAATATCCGTCTGCGTGACTCGATTTCCTGCTTTCCTTTTTCGACATTATTTTTTCTACAAACCTACGCTAGATGCAATATCCTTTATCAGTTAATATATTGTATTTTTCAGCAAATAAGAGAAAATTTCAGAAAAAATAAGAGAAAATACGTCAATTGTAGTAATTAGTTCCCTTTTATTCATTTATTATCCACTTTTTCTCGCTCCAACTCACGCTATACAAACAAACTTTCAACAAAAATGTCTAACATCTACTGTGCTGCTTGCAACGAACCCGGTCATTTGAGACGCACATTCCGTGGTTGTAGAATGAACCCTCTCAATCAAGCTCAGTCTGATTCTGTTAATCAGCCTTCGAACAACCATGGTTCTCTCCCTGAAAGCACCAATACTGGCGGAGGAGTTCGCTCTCGCAATCAACAAGCAACATTGAACATTGCAAAGAACTTGACTGCATTGCCAACAGTTCGAGACGACCGTGGTTCCATGGACTGTGTTTGTTTTCATTGTGGTGCCTTAATGTGGATTGAAGAAAGAGTCGTTAGAAGTAGTAAGACTCACCCTGAGTTTCAACTTTGTTGTTGTAAAGGAAAATCTATTTTACCTTCTCTGCAACCCACACCAAGAGAAATTTCTGATTTACTTAAGAACAGTGATTCTACTTCTAAGGAATTCCAAAAAAACATTGGTCTTTACAATAGTTCTCTGAGTTTCACCTCATTCGGTGTTAACTTGGATTTGAGTTTGGCAAACCATTCTGTTGGTTCTTATACATTCAGAATTCAAGGAAGTCCTTACCACTTGATCGGGTCTGCTATGCCTTCACATAACGCTAGCCCTAAATTTGCTCAGATATATATTTACGATGCTGAACAAGAACTTGCCAATCGCCATGCAGTCGCACCCAGCATTAAAATCGAGACTCTTCAACAATTGCAAGAACTCATGCATCAGTTGAACCCATTTGTGTCAATCTTTAAGAACATGACGCAAATTGCAAAGGATCAACGCAATAGTTCTGAAGCTCAAACCTATGGGACTGAGTCGTTGGATAACATCAAATTGGTATTTAGAGCTGAAGGTGTTCCGGATCGTAGACGCTACAACCGTCCAACTCATGGGTCTGAAATAGCTGCCATTATCATAGGTGGTGAAAATGATGATGATGCACCCAATCCACGAGACATCGTTGTCCGATACAAAGATGATTCTCTGACAAGAGTAAATGAGTCCAACCAGTTCTACGACCCATTGCACTATGTTCTTTTGTTTCCCACCGGTGAACCTGGCTGGAGTATCGAAACAAAAAGCATGTCTGGCAATCACAAAGTAACTGTAATGGAATTCTACAGCTTTCGATTGATGTACAGACCTAATGACAATCATCTTTTGCATTCCTTTGGCAATCTTTTTCAACAACATATTGTTGATAACTACGCTAAAATGCAACAGAATCGACTTTCATACATTCCTTTAAACCAGAAAAAGTTAAGATGTGAAGCTTATCAAGGTTTACAAGATGCTGTCCACGTTAATGATTATGTTAACTCGGCTGATCCACAAAGTTTAGCGAACATTGGTAAAAGAATTATATTACCATCTTCGTTCATTGGAGGTCCACGCCACATGGCTCAACTTTATCAGGATTCCCTTAGCATTGTTAGAAGATTTGGTAAACCCGACTACTTCATTACCTTCACTTGCAATCCAAAGTGGCCTGAGATTCAACGGCAATTGTTGTATAACCAAAAAGCTTCAGATCGACCTGATCTTTGCTCTAGAGTTTTCAACCTTAAGCTTCGAGAACTTTTGGATGATCTCACAAAAAAGCATGTCTTAGGCAAAGTCATTGCTTTCATTTATACCATTGAGTTCCAAAAGCGAGGTTTACCTCATGCACATATTCTTTTGATCGTTGATCCTGCTGATAAGCCTCAGACTATTGAAGACTATGATAAGATTGTTTCTGCTGAAATTCCAGATCCTGATGCTTATCCTTTAGCACACGAAACAGTCATTAAACATATGGTTCATGGTCCATGTGGAATCTTGAATTCGAACGCTGTCTGTATGGATAAAGAGAAAGGATGTACCAAAGGGTACCCTAAGGAGTTTGTGAAGAAACTACTGTCAGTCCCAATGGAGGCTATCTTATCTATAGAAGACGTAACAACGGATCATCAATCCCCAAAACTATCGATGGACACACTTACAATGTAGATAACCGCTGGATTGTACCTCATAATTTATACCTTTGTTCCAAGTATGATGCACATATTAATGTCGAGCTATGCTCTTCAATCAACAGTGTCAAATACGTTTACAAGTATGTGTATAAAGGTCATGATCGCGCGTCTATGTCCGTTGAACAACATGATGAGATCAAATCTTTCGTTGATGCAAGATACGTCTCTGTACCTGAGGCTTGCTGGAGATTATTTTCTTTTCCTATGCATAAGGAGTTTCCATCCCATCAAAGACTGGCAATTCACTTAGAAGGTCAAGAACCTGTGTATTTTAATGAGGATGAAGACATCACCAATGTGTTACAACGTGCAACTACTCAAGAGACTACTCTTACAAGTTGGTTCAAAACAAACGCTATTGATCCAAACGCAAGATCAATTTTGTATCCCAACTTTCCAGAAGAGTATGTATGGCATGATGAGAAGAAACCAAGAAGATGGGAAAAGCGTGTTCGTGGCTTTGGTGGAACAATTGGTAGAATCTACGCAGTTTCTCCCAAACAAACTGAATTGTATCATTTGCGAATGTTACTTCACCATGTTTCCGGTGCTACATCGTTTGCTCATTTAAGAACAGTGAATGGTATTGTGCATCCAACTTTTCAAGATGCCTGCCGTGCTCTACACTTACTTGAGTCTGATGATCAATGGAGCCGATGTTTAGAAGAAGCTGCTCAAATCCAAACCCCTTTCAGTCTTCGCAGACTGTTTACCATTTTGTTGATTTTCTGTACGCCTGCTGATCCATATCAGCTTTGGCTGAGTTTTCGAAATGAGTTATCAGAAGATTATCTTCATCGACTTAAAAATGATCCCTCTTTTGATTCAATTCTGAACAGCATCTCTGAAACTGCTTATAACAATGCATTGCTTGATATTGATGATACTTTAGCTACTCAACACGGGACAAGCTTAACTCGCTATCCTGGATTTGTGCTACCAACTACCGATACAAGAAATGATTCTGTTAATACAGGTGTCAGCCGCTTGATTCGAGAACAAGATCGACTAAACATACTTGCCCAACAAAGTCCTGTTTCTGTAGACATTGATAGGCTTAACAACGACCAACGTCAAGTCTTTGATGAAATAATGCAATGTGTCAAAAGAGATGGCTACCAATCAACGGAGTATCCCAGAGTTTTCTTTGTTGATGGACCAGGAGGTACCGGTAAAACCTACCTATTTAACACCCTTTTGAAAGCTGTTAGATCTGTCAATGATGGATACGCATTAGCTGTTGCATCCAGTGGTACAGCTGCTTTGCTTTTGGAAGGTGGCAGAACTGCGCATTCTATGTTCAAAATACCTTTGGAGACATCTTCAACTACTTTTTGTGATATCAAGCCCAAATCTCCTATAGCTGAATTGCTAAAAAAGACAAAGTTGATCATATGGGATGAATCATCTATGATTCACAAGTCAACACTTGAAACAGTCGATCGTACATTCAAAGACATCTTCAGTAAAACTAACGAAACTCTGTCAAATGTTCCATTTGGTGGCCGACTTATACTGTTTGGTGGTGATTTCAGACAAGTACTTCCTGTGGTCAAAAAAGGCAACAGATCGAGCATTGTCAATCAATGCATTAACCGATCTTTTCTATGGTCTTCTTTTTCTGTAATGAAGCTACAAATTAACATGAGAGTTTAACAAGCGCAGAAAGAGAATGATATTCGTTTGGCTGAAGAATTGCAACAGTTTGCAAACATGCTACTGGATATTGGTAACGGTTCTATGGACACCTTGAGAATACCTGTTTTTACCATCAACCGTATCACTGACTCTGAGTATATCAGAATTCCTGATTCAATGCTTATTCAAGGCGATAATTTGATAAACCTTTTATCAACTATTTATCCAGAAATCTTCTCCAGTGAGATTACTGTCCTTTCAAGTCTTCAGGGTTTGATCAAGTCAGCTATTCTCACACCCACTAATTCCTTTGTTGCTGAAATCAATCATCTTCTAATTGAAAGATTTCCTGGAGAATTAAAGACTTATTATAGTGCTGATAAAGTTCTTGACAGCGAACAAAGCATGGAATACCCAGTCGAGTTGCTTCACGCGATTGAGAATGGATCCATTCCACCTCATGAACTAAAATTGAAGGTTGGCTCACCCATCATGCTCCTGAGAAATCTGGATGCTTCTAATGGTTTGTGCAACGGTACCAGACTGACAGTCAAATCACTGATGCAACATGTCATCGAAGCAACTATCGAGACTGGCGCGTTTGTAGGCTCAGTTGTATGTATTCCCCGCATCAAGTTCATTACTGACGCAAACGATGTAATTCAATTCAGTCGTCTACAGTTTCCTGTACGACTTGCCTTTGCAATGACTATAAACAAAGCTCAAGGCCAAACTCTTGAAAGAGTCGGCCTATATTTACCACAGCCTGTTTTTAGTCATGGCCAGCTTTATGTTGCTTTATCCCGTGTAAAGCAAAAAGAATCGTTAAAGATTTTAATCGGCAAATCTACTGCTATTCCATCAAGATATGCAGCCAATCATACTAGAAACGTTGTTTACAAAGAAGTGTTCATATAGACCTCTAATTTTCTTATTACTATCATATATAATATCAATAAAATCATATATATATATTGAAAAAAGAAAGTGTATTTGGTCCTGAACAAACCCATCTGATTAAACATTTGTTGATTAGGTCGAATAAGCTCATGTCTTTCTCACTGCCCCGGGACACATGTTTTTTTTTTACCGAAGCGACGGTTTAAAATACACGAAGCGCAGCGAAGGGGCTATTTTATACCACAGCGAAGGTTCAAAAAAAATATGGGTGGGGCCCCCACATTGATCTTCTCATCGGATTAGTTGGCCTGCGGCAGCACGAGCATCTTACAAAGCGTAGCGTACCGCAACATAATGAAGGTCAATAAAATTAACCAGAGCGCAGCGGAGGTGCTAATTTTATTACCGCAATGGAGGTGTGGTTTGTAATATGCTCGTTCTGATTTAATTTCTCTCTTGGGCGATATCGACTAGATACAGCCCGGACTCCATGCGTCAAACATAGACTCAACGGCCAAGCTCACTTACACTGATACTTCTTTTCTGTTAATTTGAGTAGCTCTCATTCTACTTGCATGATTGTATCTACTGGCAAAGTAATTTATCCTATGATTGCTCACAACCAATATGCTTCCCTCACTTTCGAAGGCTTTAAAAGAATCATAATTGAGTTACAAAGCACATTCAAGAAGAGAAACTATTTCCGAAAATGGTGTATAATGTAGCATTGAAAATCATACACACTTTTTTTAGTAAGTTCTTTTTTTTTTGTGTAGAATTGTTTTTATTAATAAATAATTGAGAGGAGTCGCACGTCAAAAAGAGAGGTGTGCTCGGAAGAAGACAAAATAAGTTGTTGTTAAATTAAAGCAATCGAATAACCTTTGCCAAAACTAAAGATTTAGAAAAAGGAATATCCTGAGTAAGTTCTTTTTCAACAAATTCAGACGTACGGCCCCCAAATGGCGGATTTGAAAAATCAATCAGCGGTTTCTGAAAATGCAACTGTCATAAAATAAAAAACCATTAAGCGTGAATAAAATTTCCATACAGCATATTTTGAAAATCAAATAGCAGACTCTATCATCCTAAAAAGCGTTTCTTTCATTTGAATATATTTAAATGAGCAACACACACAGATTCTTTATTGAAGAAGGAGGCGAGTCTAATCTTCAAAACTTACCAGATTTAAGTGAATACAATAAATGCCAACCTGTTCCCATTGAGCTCGATGCCAAGGACGAAAATTTAGAGAACAGAAGTTCGCTCGTCATTGAAAAAGTAAACAAGACTATTGATAATAAAGTTGGGAATGTTAGAAACTAGGCATCTTACACAGATGCTCAGAAAACTTTGCTCCTATACTACTTGAAAATGAAGTTTCTTTTTCTGTTGCTAAAGCAGCAGAGTATGCTGGAAGTGCTGAGAGGACTGCTCAAACTTGGGCAAAACGAATCAGAACAGAACCCGGTTGGAACATTTATGACCCTTCCTCTCTTATTTTAATTTACTACTTTCGCTTAAAGAAGATCAATTATCATACACATTACAAAAAATATATCATGTATTTCCTCGCTGATCAAATAAAATAAGATTAAGCCACTGTATTATGTCTGAATCTGTTAAAATAGCAACACACTACGTTTTTCTTTTAAATGATGACAACAAGAAGAAGAAAGACATATCTACCGAAACAACTTGATGCCGAGTTTATTAAAGAAAGCTGGACAGGAAATAAGCATCACCAAACAAACAAAGCTTCTAGGATCTTTTATGTTGCTTAGTAAAATAAGAAGAATGGTTCATATAAGCAACACTCATATCAAATATCCATTCTCCCAAGTTGAGATATTTATCAACATAACTTCTGATTGTACTGCTTTCAAGTTTTGAAGTGGCAAGCCTATAGATTTATATGCATACATATACGCATATATTAGGTTAAATGCATTTCCATCAAAAAGAGCCAAAAAAAATTGAACAGTCAATTTACTCTAGTCCTGTTGATCGCTTAATACTAGCTAGCAGAGTGGTGATCAATATGGCATCAAATGCATAGTGGATTAGTTTGGTCATCTTTAAGTGGTATTTTAACAAAAGAAAATGAGTTTTTTCGGTCGCACAGTGACCTCCAATAAAATCTAACGAATATTGTTCTGCCGACATCTTAACTATAGGGCGGGGCTGCTGTGTCTGGGGGACTACTCCGTCAGTAATAAGCAATACGATTGGACGCTGTTAGCCAATAAAAGTTGTTATTACCATTGCTCATTTAAGCTTTTGCATACAATGCTTTTTGATGAGTGGACTCATAAAGAACATTGTAAAACATCAAAACATCAAAAATCTCTCTCTCGGTTCTACCAAAGAGATCCAACAAGAAAACTTCAATGATTGCAAGCTTGTTCGACTACAAATAAGAAATGAAAGTGAGTAAGACAATCAAGCTAATGAAGTAAGCTTTGTCTCAGAGACGAAGCCAGTAACGCTCTGCAATTCTTACAAGAGCTGTATTTCGTTTAAGGAACACTATTAGAGGAGTCAATGAAAGACATGCTCTCGAGTAATATCATTCTGACTTGCTTGACAGAAAGAAGAAAGTCCTTCTAAAAACGAAGAAGTGCCCCATTTATGGAATCAAGTTTGTGATTATAGAGTAATGTGATTTTTTTGGGTAAAAATCATCAGCAATATACATTTTGAGTCATATGAAATAACTTACCTCCTGCTATAAACAAAAAGAAGCTTGTTTCTGTTTGGGAAGTGAGGTCAAACTTGGTTGCTATTGTTTCCTCGGCAGTAAATTTGATGGTTTTTTTGGTAAATAACGCTCACTCCACATACAAAACGATCTAACGTGTACAACTCGATACCAAACAAGTAGTATAATATTGAGATAAAAGCATGTTACATCCATATCAACGGGGTCTTTTTGTATGTGTTGGTGATCTTTAAAGGGAATCAATAAAATGCATTGATTGCTCTAACACAATTTGAGGTATTGTCAAAAAAGAAATTTTGGGCAACAGATATAGCAAAGAGCAACTTTTCTCTTGCAAAAGACCGGCAAAAGAAGAAAAGCGAGGAGAGCCAGTTGCCCCCACAAGTTCAAAATCATGAAATTTCTGTATTGCTATCAGGTGTGTATTGCAGGATCATCAGGAATGAGAGATACCGATTGAAAAAAGTATAACCGAAAAGCAAAACATGGTAACATTTGGATTCGACGCGAAAAGCGTATCAAGACATACGAAGATTTTATCATACAGAAGGTAAAAGCTATTTCTTATCTTGACTCATAACAGCAGCACTGATAAACCTTTATCTTCACTTTATTTAGAAAAACAGAGAGAAACCAAAACAAATTACATCCAAAGATGTTGTTGCTGAAAGTACTTCTGGTCCAAGTCGAAAAAAACCCCTTAAAGACGTAGGTTATGAGCTGAAGGCAGCAAAAAATTGGCAGTGTCTGTTGGAAGTCTATCTGCAAAACCTCTAAAAATCAAATCTAGCAAAGACAATGAACCAATGAGATCCCCATTAGAAGAATCAGCCATAGCCAAACAAGTATACGAAGAAGCTGCTTTGTCACCATCCCCCGATGGTTACTCCAGTATTGAAGAAGTAGATATGATTGAAGAAGAAGATGCTTTAAGGGATGGTAGCCAAGATGCTAGTAGAAGGCGTATATTTGAAATGAAGGGTCTGATAAAAAGCTTGTTATTTGAAGATGGTTATCTCACTCGTGAATCCTTGGTGAATACACGCGCAGATCTTTCAGAGAATGAGATTGATGTATGCTTACTTATTGTCATAAGGCTCAAGTTATATATCCCTTCGAAAGCAAACTATGAATCTATTAGTCACTAGCTTCTATTCATTATCCTTGCAAACGATCTTCTCCGCTGTGTCGGTTATGCTAGATTTAATTGCAACATGTGTCCTATGCCCTCTGTCAACCTAAAAGCTTTCCGAATAAATGCAGAATCCCTCTACTCTTTGTATTGTAATCACGGTCAACAAAAACTAAAATTCTCTAAATATGATGGTACACCGCTTCAACGTGCAATTGATGTCAACAATCATAAGGATACTTTGTTTAATTTCTTTTTCAATATGGCAAGCATTCAAACAGCATGCAAAAGAAACAAGTTGACATTCTCACACAACATCACTATTCTGCCCGGCTTACAGCATATAAGGTTGTTGGGTACAAAGGCGAACAAGTCCAAGGAGACAACAGCTTCTTTGAGAAAGCAACTTTCCACTAGCAATCTTCCAAAATCAACATGGCAGCAAATCCTGTTGCAGTCCGAAAAAAAGACAAGAATATCCTCAAGAATGAAATTGCTACTTTGCAGAAAGAAGTGAATGATTTGTCCAAGAACCTGAAGCAAGCTTATAAAGCATACAATGATGGTAACTTTGGCATTCAAATCAAAGTAGCTAAGCGATATTGGAAAAACCCCTTCTCCGAGCCTTCTGCAACTCAAGCTCTACCAACTGAACCATCTAGGCCATCCACTCCTTCCGAAGAAGCTGAAGCCGGTCTTTGTGGCTGCTTGCCAGACATCTTTAATATCATTCACATCGCAATCAACAAATTCAAGGTACTCAATCTGGTCAGCAGGAACTGCGAGTGACTTTACCTACCGAGCTACAAAAGAAAGCCTTAGATGGCATTCAAAAGGAAATATCTCAGCTGGTCAATTTGTTAAAAGAAAAAAGATACGAGGGCTATTTGGCTTTTGAAGAATGCAAGCGTGAGTTGTCTGATTGAAGATTTAGCCTGTATATTCGACGTAGAGCTGTTGCCATGCCCAAAAAAGATAAGGGAAAGCAGAAGGCTGAAAAGACTTTGAGACATATCCAAAAGGCTGATGTCAACGAACGCGGCGCTATATTCAAGTCTGAAGATGCAAACCTTAATCCAGATCCTCACCAGCTTTCTCAAGATTTCGTTTTCTCTGGCACGGACAATGGCATTGTAAAAATGTCAGAATCAGTACCTGTTTCACTCGAACGATATGTCTACCATTTGAAGCTCCACAACCGTTTCGCTGCTTTGACTGAGCAAACTGAACCTGGATTCCAACCATTGCCTGAAGCACAGACATTTTCTGCTGAAGATGTTGATTTTGCAAGTAGAAATTTTCATTACAGACACCAGTTGGCGTTGATGAAGAAAAACAGTCCGCAAGTCGCTGAAGCAGAAGCAGCATTGCCACGTCAAAATTTCAGTACTGTTAAGAATGAAGAAGATGTTTGGAATGCGTACAGGTGCTTGCAAGATAACAAAAATGTGGTGAGAAGCTTCTACCAGAATACCATAATGAAGAAGGGTGACATGAGAAGAGAAATGCGAAGAAGTCAAAAGATCGTATTTGTGCTCGAGAACGACTTTGGTTGAACCCTAAAGTAGTAGCAATCAAAGATCGAAAAGACAAGCAGAAAGTAAAACCTCAGTCATCTCAGAAGCAGTTGGTTATGATAATTGGTGATAGAGGTATGGGTGTTGGCTCCAGAACTAAACAACACTTGCGCTATGGTGGTACTTGGAAACAGAATAACCATGCCCGCTATACAACAGTCAGCATTACCAACGAAAGCAACACGTCGCAAACCTGTGTCTATTGCTTTCATAAACTTCAACATCCAAAGCAGCTTATACAAGTGAAAGGCAAAACAATGTATAGAAACATGAAAGGCGCATTCCACTGCTTGAACCCTGATTGCCTACTTGTCACGAATGGTCGTGGGGTAAGTGGCCGTGACAAACTGTCTGCACTTGCTATTGCCATTTCCGGAATTACAACTTTGCTGTTCCAACAAACTCTTCCTACTTTCTCTCGAACCATCAGTCCCTCCAACATTTACTTCAATTACAAAACAGCATCCTTCTGCACAAGAAGCGGTGTATTGGCTGCACGCGAAGCCTGATGAGCAAGGTTGTAAGTGTTACATAAACTTTAATTGTCTTAATTTGCTAAACCTTCTCTCTCTCTCTCTCTCTCTCTCTCTCTCTCTCTCTCTCTCTCTCTCTCTCTCTCTCTCTCTCCTAGACATGAAAGCCATGCCAACTATGGTACTGAATAGTTAGAATATCTACAGTTGTTGTGTAAACATACAACAAAACGCTACTAAAGAAGCTCATGGCTATTTCAAACACTGCAGGTATTACATTTGATGAGTTTCAATATTTGAGAATAAATGAAATTGGGTGAAAGCTTGAGATTAATAATGGGTTGCCCCTCCTTTTCTATGATATCCTGTAGTCTTTGAGGCATTGACTCGATCAAACTGTTCCAATTTTTATTTCTTTTTTGTTTGTCACAATTGGCATAGGACTCACTCTACGCTTAATTTAGGAGGTACTATCCATTATGAATTATACGACTACCTTTAGAAACAAGTGAGAGACATAGGATTTTCAAATAACTGCTCAAACCTGACCGCTACGAAGCGCCCATGGTATTCAGGATTGACGCTTTTATCATTACTTATAGGCCATACAGTTATGCTACCATTGACTCTACTTGTGGCAGCGATTGAAAAGAATAACAGCTGAAAGAAATAATTATCATAAGCTTTCGACCAACTCCATTCAAATATCGTCTATGGTAACCCACCATTTATTGACATGATAACTAAAATGGTTGTAAAACTCATTCTAAAAAAAAAGCAGCATGTTGAATAGGGATGTCAATTGCCATTCAAGTCTTGGAACCGCCTGTCAGCATATATGTACCGATAACCTGTATCTTAACTTCATGACATAGAGATCTCTCAAAAGAACTTGATGAATAAAGTCTATCATGCATGGATTTTTCAGCCCCGCTGCTATATTTTCTATGGTACTTGAGTAAGCTTGTTTGATTGTTGTCTTGATAGCAGAGCAATCGTTTTCTTCAATGTGCTTAGAAGAATGGCTCTTTTCCCTTCTTTTTTAGGAAGATTATGATTCATTATTCAACAAAGCAATCTTTTTCTTTGCGGCATTATTTGTAGTACAAAGAAAATTTTCAAAACATTGCTGGGCACGTATGCTATTTGAGAGCTTTTTCTTCTTTGTACGCAACTTAAAACGATGAGTAAAATCTCCTTTGGAGAAAAAAATTATAGTATTTGTTTCTTTGGCAAAGCTGAAATAGAAAGAAGAGTGCTATTCAGCCATGACATTCTTAATCCTTTGCAAGCTCATGCTTTATGCGGTAGCTATAATGAGAGAGAAAAAAAGCATTGATTTTTGGGACGAAACTTTTTAAAAACATCTCTATTTATCTGCTGAAATTCAAGCAAAAAATAGCATAGATTTAAAATGAGCTATACACCATGTCATTATCCGAACCAATAGAAGATTACTTTAAGTCCCACTTTGAAGTGAAGGTTTATGAAGTCATGTATTGAATGCCCGCATTGGCTCTTACTTTGCTCCATTTAATTCTTCATTATTTTAATAGATAATCCTCAATATTTGCTTCATAATCAAACTGACATGAACCAGAGTCAACTGCTTGTTCGGCACTCAACTCGGCTACTAAGACCAACCTTACCTTTCCTTCGACCCAACGTAAGATCCTTTGTGTCGGCCACTCAACCATCTCGGAAAAGTCTAGCTAGACGTATTGTTCAAGGTGCCGCGATGGCGAGCTTGGTCACTACAGTCACTGTAGGTTTGGGTGGAACACTTCTGTACAACACAAGCGACCAGTTTCGACATGTTGCCAATGCGCTCGAGCGTTGTCGTATTGCTGGTGTTGTAGGTGCTCAAGTAGCCTATGATTATCATCGCACATTATCGAGAGACTATCCTGACAATGACGCCTATGAACAAGAGAAACGAGCCTGTCATCAACGTTCAGCGAATCAAGTACTCAAGGCAATTCAACGCTTGGGTGGTGTCTATGTCAAATTAGGTCAGCATATCTCGGTCATGCAATATTTACTGCCTGACGAATGGTGTCTAACCATGCGAGTCTTGCAAGATCAATGTGTACCCACAAGCCCTGAAGACATTCGAGCCCTCTTTACGTCAGATATGGGATTACCTATAGAAGATATCTTTGAAGAGTTTGACTGGACTCCCTTGGGTGTAGCTTCTTTAGCTCAAGTACATCGGGCACGACTGTCACAAAATAGCATTGAATTATTGAAACAACAACGAGAAAACAGTTGGTTGGATGATCACACAAATGATAGGTGGGTTGCTGTCAAACTACAACACCCTTATTTGGATGAGTATTGTCAATTGGATATGGATACAGTATCCTTTATTTTTGAGATCATCAAACGTGTGTTTCCTGATTTTGGTTTTGACTGGTTTGCTGAAGAGATGAGAGAATCTATTCCTAAAGAGCTTGATTTTATACATGAGACACAGAATGCTAGACGAGTCAGAGATAATTTTGCCCAAGACGTCGAAACAAATTCTATCTCACTCGTCATTCCCAATGTTATTTGGGCCAAAAGACGTATTATGTGTATGGAATGTAAGTTCATAAAAAAAAGGGAGATTTCTCGCTTCTCCCTCCTTTCCTAAACTACTTTAAAAAAAAGAGCAAAAGATATCTTATCAACCATCCTCATTGTTTAGTCATTAATGGTTCTCGAGTGGATGATTTGGAATATATGAGAAAACATCAGATTGATCCAAGACAGGTATCAAATGAACTAACGCGCGTCTTTGCCGAAATGATTTTCTTGCACGGTTTTGTCCACTGCGATCCTCACCCGGGTAATGTCTTTGTACGCCCTGCAAAGAACTCACATGCCAAGCACAATTTCGATTTGGTCTTGCTGGACCACGGTCTCTATCGAGAACTATCAGATGAACTTCGTTCAAACTATGCCAACCTATGGACTTCTCTAATCAAAGCTGATGAGCAAGGTATTCAGAAATATGCTCAACTAGTAGGCGGCACAGAGATCTATCAACTGTTCGCCTGTATGTTGACAGGCCGAGAATGGGATAAGATTACACAGTCTGATCTAGGAAGTACACGAGAGAAAGAAGAAGTAGGTCGTATCTCTGAGGGGGCATTGACCTATTTGGTGGAAGTAGCTGATATCTTGGCTAAGCTTCCTCGACCTGTTCTGCTTTTGCTCAAGACAAACGATCTTTTAAGGCATGTGGATGAGAAATTGAATTCAAGTTCAGATGAACGTATTACCTATGTTGTCATGGGCATGTACTGTTCTAAAGCTGTTTGGCTGGATACTAAGCGATATATTTCTGAAAAGATACGATCAACTGGTTTTAGATGGGGTTTGTTTAAGGAACTATTGAGCGCTTGGTGGCAATACAAGTCATTGTCCTATCTTTTGTGGATATATCAAATTGGTTTTAAGTTGGCTGAAAAACTAAACTGGTCAGACAAGAAAAGCATTCATACTGATAAACAATCGTTACATGTGTGACCCTGTTTTTTTTTCTCTATTTCCCTTATTTATGATAAATAAAATCTAAAAGTCAATTACAGTTGCAAATGTTGTTTTTTTTGCCTGATCAGTATAAGAAGTACTTATTTGGTTGAGTACCAAAAGAGAATAGGCTCATTACTAAATCACAAGCAATTCCTTCTTGCCTTCTTCAAGAAAATAAATCTAGTTTTAGTTAAAGTTCTGTAAGTAGCATGAGAGGGAAGAAAAGACTGTATATAATTTGAAAAAGAAAAAGGAAGCAAAGGAAAGATCAGTAAGCTGAATTTAGCATTTGTTGTTGGAGTAAACTAAGAAGACAAACAATGAAATGAGAGAGTTGTCCAAATTTCTGCAAAATTCAAATAATCATCATCTTGTTCCTTGCTATCCAATGGTCATCTCGTCATTGTTCAACACTCCTAAATGCATAAAAACAATCATAAATCTCTATAAATAATGATAATACTTTTTTTGTAAAGAAAAAAAAAGTTTATTATATAAAAAATATATGAAAAGCCGGTTACACTCCCTTTCTTTCTTTTTTTTTTTTCACTATCTTCAATCTGGTGGGCATGCTTGCAATGACATGATCCCAGATCTGTGTTTCAATCTCATCCTAAACCTTTTGCAAGTATGCCTCGTAATTTTTCATAACCACAAAGAGGTCAATCCTACTTCTTTTGGCCTGCACTCGTCGTTTCATAATCATCCATAAATTTTCAATTGAATTAAGATCCGGCGATTGTGCAGACCAGTCCAAAACCTCGGGACCTTTCTCGATTCTCCACTCCTTGGAGATTCTTGATCTATAAACTGTAGCGCCGCTTTCCGTCAATATGAGGTCATGCTTCAGTCCGTAAAATCTGGCGAGAGGACATTCGTAAGCAGAGGATACAAATTTAGGTTCCCTACGCTCTTCATCGCCAAGAAAAAGAAGTTCTAACTTGTGTCCAGACCTGATAGTACCCCCCCCCAACTATTACGCAGGTCTTGCCACTTTTGGAACTTGGCACCAGACATTCTTCAGGATACTTCTCATGTGTCCCGTGCCAAACATCGACAACGGCCATTTTCGAACGAAATTTCATCCTTCCAAAGCACTCTCCTCCAGTCTTTGGCTTTCCGGTAAGCATATTTTCTAGCAAAATCGAGCCTTCTCTTTCTGTGCTGGACAGCTAGATACGGCTTTTTCTGAGTCACCCTGCTTTGGAACCTCATTTTGTGCAATGCACGACGAACTGTGAAAATGCTCACTTTCACATGCAAAGAACAGGTCAATTCAGCCAAAGTGGCTATCCTTTTGTACCCAACTTCCCCAAGAAGGAAGCGAAGTACTCTGGGTGCGATTTTGCTCTTTCTGCCAGAATCTGTAGTACCTTTGCTGTACTAAGTGAAATTGATCTGCTCAAAACTATGTATACAGTTTTTATCTTTACAGATGTCAGATGAGTAATTCTTGTTGGCTTCAAGCCTAGCTTGAACAATTCAGAACGTAAGGACTTGGTTTCTTCGGCTAAGTGCTTTTTAGTAGATACTTCAATGTAAAAAAAAAGAGACAAAAGGGACGGCTCCTTTCATGCATTCCTGCATTATTCAAGACGGTGTATACACTTTGTTACCTTAGGGATTTCACTTTGGGAGGCAGGCTTAATGTGGCGTAATACTTGAGACTCGAGTTTTCTTTCCCAAAATTATTCAACTTTGTTAATTACTTTAAGAGACTACTACGGGCGCACCCCTCTAGCGTGCCGTTTCTCGTAATCTCTTTCAAAAAGAATATGACCCCCCTCCAATATTGGTTTTTTGAGTTGTAGGTAGTGAGTTACCTTGTTATGAAACAAAACTATCAACTCATAGTACTTGATTTTTTTTTCTTGATAGAATTCCTATACCTCACTGCTAAAAAGAGAATAGCTTCAGCACAATATGCATATTCAAGTAACTTTATCAGAAATTGCAGTTGTTTGTCTATGATCCAAAGAGTATGCTTATGTTTCGAATGAGAGCAATAAAGAAAAGAATGTAGGAGAATCTAATAACTTGAAGGACGCTAGCTGATGACTGTTGATTTGCAATCAATATCTTTACAGTAGTTGCTCTATTTAAAGGTATTTCTTATATAAGGGTGGGTGTTTGAAAAGTATTTATCTATTTAAGGATGAGATTTTCAAAAAATTTGGCTACCCTTAAATAGAGCGACTACTGTATTTGTTTGAATGAATTTTCTTTCGAATGACAAGCGATGATTCCAAAAGTTTTTTGATGTATCGCTTCTGTTTAAATTTTCCATAGCCTTAGCACGAACTGCATTGTCTGTGCGGAAAAATAGGCTCCATTGATCTTCTCATGCTTAGTGTAACTCAATGGTTACTCTTAGATGTTGAAGTAAACTAAGACAAATATTTTTTATCTATTGTACGCAATGTATCATTGTGTCGAGAAGTAGGAAGAAATACACGGAAATCATCAGCACTATATACAGCAACTTCATACACCAAAAGAACATCAACCAGGCTTGACACATCAAGGGACATTGAGCCAATAAGATTTGTCAAGAGTATCAAAACAAGTCTTAGTACTGTCTACTTCTATAATGTCAAGGTAGAATCCTTTCTCTATAACCATCTGAATCATATGTAAGACCGAAGATATGAGCTATATAGACACACCAACTACTGAGACAAACACATCTACAGACAAATGTTATACAGCTGCTCGTATGTCATGACTAGCTTGCGTGTTTTTGCTGATATTAGAGTATCGCTCCTATTCTCCCTTTTACTGCAGAATAATGAATCGTAATCACGGTAAATGATCTATGCCAAGCTCTTCTTTTTTCCATGCTATGAATAAAGATCTGGTCTTTTTGTATTATCAAACAAAGAACCAGGGTGTTCATCGATATAGAACAAGGCCCCAGACCAATCTATACAAAGAATAAACAATCAATCAATATATCAGCCAATGAGAACAATTGATTAGCAATGTGGTCAATTTGCTTTATAAAAACAAAGAAGTATTTTTTTCCCTTTTTCTTTTCCCTAATTATTATTTAAAATGAATATTACATATACAAAGGTAACAAAGCTTTTTAATAGACTATGAGCTGTTTTCTAATGATTGCTTAGTTAAATACATTAAAAGCTTCTTATAACTTATATGACATGCAAAAGAGAAATTGTTTGGAAAAAAGGCATGTATTTTATCATGATTGTTGTCGCGTATCTATATTGATCAAGGTAAATAGATTTTTTTTGGTGGTCCTTTTCTCAAAGACAGGGTAAGTCATCTATTCAAGAGCTAAAAAGACATCTGAGAGGCAGAAGACTAAAACAATGTTCACACTTTAGACTTTCCAAGTCTGTTGGGTCATACTCTTACTTTACTCCTTGTTTTCTGCTCCCTATTCTCTACTCTTTCTTAACCATGAAAACAAGAAGATCCTCCTCTAGCGCACGAACTGCACGCGATAGATTTCGTCAAATAGTTAATGATGGTAAGTTGCATATTGATAGCAATGTTCTTTATGAGCTTACAATCTCCAATAGCCATCGCCTGTTATCTTGAAGACAAATCAAACACGGCAAACTTCAAAGAATTTTTGTGTAACAACATTGAAGCTGTGAACAATTTCAATCAGTGGAGATTGATTACCAGCAGAAAATTGGCAAGCAATTCAATAAATCAGCTAAGAAAAAGGGCTTGACAGTAGTAAGTTACATTGATTCAATAAAAAAAAATATGCATATTGATAAGCAAAATAATTAGATTAACGCCAAAGTCTGCTGGGCCGAATTGCTGGACGCCGACCTCTCTAAATCTGAAGTCCAAACCACAATCCTTACCGCCACCACCCTTTCTGCTGCTAAAATTTCTTCTATTGGCGACTGGGTTATCCCATCACCCTCTCAAGAATATACCTGTAACGGAATTGATGTTGCAGCTGTATTTTTTACCTACAAGCAAAATGCCTTTGAAGTCATTAAATCTGATAACCATGCTTTTGCTGTTGAAAAAATTCTGCAAGTATTGCTTAAATCAAAAACGGCTTTCTTTTTTTAGTAACAAAGGCTAACTATGTCTGTTAGATTAGCTCCCTTTATAGCATTTTGTTTTTCAAGAGACATCCCCAAGCAAGCAACTCTTTCCAGAAGGCATTTGAGGCTACAATGATTACCGAGCTTCGAAATCAAGAAAGCTCACCATACACTGGAATCAAGGAAAGCTTTCCAAGTGAGATTAGGGACGAAATTGAGCAGATATTAGATGCTTTAAGCAAAGAGCAAGACTTGTGGGAAGCCTCTAAAAACTTGAACAAACTGGCCAACACCGCTGAGAGCTTTGATATCTTCAACATCATTAAGTTCCTCAACAATTTGATTGATGAAGTTACTGGTGATGATGTTGCAGTGAGTGAAAACCGCTTGACCTGTAGCTTCATTCACGCTGCCATGAAGTCAATTTTTAAGCATGATGTGTACACCGTGCCTCACATGTAAGCTATTGATCATTAAAGGAATAAGCTGACGTGATAAGCTATAAAGGATTCGTATTACTTTAACTTTTAGGTCAAATCACGCCATTGAAGAAATTACTTGGCGACCCGACTACAAGGTGTCAAAGCTTAATAGTGGTGGCAAAGCATGCCAGATGTGTATCGGTGAAGTCAAGCCATCCAGCTGTTGCGATAAGTCTCTAAGAGACAAAGATGTTGTCAAAATTGCCAAGTACAGCAAAGACCAGCTTGTCAAACAAAAGAGCAACTTCTTCATGACTTACATCGTACAAGGTGAGCTCTTCAGCCATTGTTTATTTTCTTTTATTGTAAAACACCAGCTTTGTTTATTCACATCCATTTTCAATTATTCCTTTTAGATGATACTCTGAGATTTTTTCTCACAACATATGCAAGCAAGAGCCTGTTTTTCTTTTTTAAAATCAAACGATTTCAAATTCCTACAACTGTAGACAATATTGTATCTGTGGTTGTCATTTTGACAAAGCTTCTTCGTCTGCGACTTCTTTCCAAGACATTCAAGAAAAGCTGCACCTTTGTGGAGGTCTCGCCTTCTATTCCTGCCAAAATCATTGAATGTTTGTTTTGGTGCTAGGCTGCTTCCAGTCAAAATGATTATCCTTGATCTAATTCTTTGCTTGTCATAGGAATCGCAGTCGGGTCGAGTCAACTCGACTCGACTTTGTTTTTCTAAGTTTATAACCGACTCGTAACTGATTCGACCTAATCGAAAGACTCGTCGGGTTCGCGTAAATCGGGTCAGCTTCAAATAAGGAAGTGTTTACTTAGGACCTTTTTCAAATTTGACATGAGCATGTTAAGTAAATTTTTAATGTGTTGTGAATTTATTAAGTAAGATTAAAATAAAAAAAGTAGAAAAAAAAAGCAATAAGAAATGTGAATATAGTATATAGAAAAGACAACTATGTATGCATTCAAACAAAGTGTAGAAGCGTCTTATGCTATTTGCAAAAAAGAAAAAAAAAAGATTAGATCTTGCGCAGGTGTTGTATATCTTGAGACCAGCAACTTGACAGGACGAATGTCTTAGTTGTTTTTGCCCCAAGCTTAGCTCTTGCGATGGTAGTGATGCGCTTCGCTCGGGAAAAAAGGCGCTCACAAGGCGTTGATGTAGCTGGTATAGAGAGATATTTTTTTGCCATTGCTGAAAGAACAAATTATTTTTCACCTTCAATTTTCGGTAACGAGTAGGTCTTCCAGATCTGCAAAAGGTTTGAATTGAGATTGTCTAAATTTGAATTTTTCCCCATACCTCTATTAAATCTACCAAGTTTGCCTGTTTGACATCCAAGAGTCATGGCTAACACATATGATGCAGCAGTGAGAATATTTGAATCATGGGCATCTGCGTATTTTGTTTTTACATAATTATCATTAGCATTTTCTCTTGCTATATTTAAGTCTTTTAAAAACTGTTTGATAGTAGCCGGCTTTATATTTGAGCATTGATCACTCATCGCTTAAAAAGTAACTTTCCAAGAAAGAATACAATTGCGATAAATCGCATAACCTTTACTCTTTTTCGTTGTAGGCCTGAGTTGTTAGATTTTGGGTAGTTCCGCGTTTTATGAAGGTAATATCATCGTATTGTTGATATTGCAAGTAAATGATAAAAGAAAACAATATGACCAAAATGATAAATGTAATGTAAGAAAAGGAGTTTTTTTTATTGGAAGCAAAATCAAGCCCTATACTACTTCTAGGGTAACACTAAAGTAAACCCGAATACCTTAACCCATCGAGTATCCGACGGGCGACTCGACTCGACTTTAGATTTCTGACAAATCCGACTTTTTGTAAGTCGAGTCGAGTCAAACTCGACCCGTACCCGACAGATTGCGACTCCTAGTTTGTCAGCAGAACTGCAAACATAAAAATTAAAGCTCTCAAATGTTGTAAAGAAAGCAGAAAATATACATACCACGAAATACGCATCAAGCATTTATAAAGACACATGTCGGCTATAGTAGATATATGAAAATCCAAACAGCTTTAAATCTAAGAAAAAAAAAGTCTGAAGTTAATAAAAGGCTTGAGTATGTTCTGGCATAGACAAGTGGGTGACAACTCATTTGTTAGTTTAAACTGCACAGTGTCGATCTACCGAGGGATGACACTAAGGAGACCTACAAGGTAGGGAGGGACTGTGCTAACGTACTTGTAGGAGAAGAAAGTATGTAAAAAAAACAAGAGATGCTAGAAAAGATCATTGAACTCTTTCATGTTTTTAACCGCACAGTGTCGATCTATTAAAGGCAGATAAAACCCTGAAACAATTATACTTCTTGTAAACTGAAACCAATTAGTGTCTTGCCATTTGGAAGTAATTGTTAAGTATTTTCATAAGGAAAAATATCAAGTTATTTAAATCATCTGTCGAAGAAAAAATGAATATTGTTTTTGTATATTCATTCTGACAAGACTGCTGTATTTTTCTATACAGTCTTGTAAAGCTTTTAAGGAGAATTGCATGTTGCCACTTAGAGGTTTTGCATCTGCAAGTGTTGTAGAAGATCATTTTGATTGCGATCCAAAGTAGCTACGATACTGTACAGATAGAAAAACCTTTTCTTCCTTTGACATCCTCTAACTTTGTTTCCTATAATTTTGCTCTTGACTCTCATATGCCTTCTGCGTACCAATACCAGCTATGTAGCAAGTCTCTGCCTCCTCGGGACTGTGGGAAGTTTGCCTTTTTGAATTGAAACCTAACTTTGTTTACGTTCTCTCTAGATGAAGGGAATCCATTCTTGTTTAAACCATGTACTTAAACAGGCAGTTGTTGCGTGCGATGGCTAAAGATATATTCAGCAAGTATATGCTGGAAAGTGGTATATGGATATGCAATTCAGAAAAAATGTATATTACATCTAGATAGTTGGCCATGAAGCAAAACTGGTGCGCTATATTTGTAAGTAGAGACTGAGTCATGTCCAAAACATCACTTTGTCTGAAGTAGAATGTCAACTAACTGGACAGGAAAACGAGAATTAGTTGTGAGATAGCATCATGAGAGTTGTTAGGCAGAAATTTAGATTTGTTGCATGATTAAGCGTATTTATGATCGACAACGTCAATGAAGCCGCTGTATTAAATAATATTCGTGTTAAATGAACTCCAGGAGGACCTAGGAACCTCAGAGGCGTACTAAGAAGTGTTCCTAGACATGCTACTTGACACACAAGAATGTATAGAAACAAGCAGAAGGTCTGCAATTGATTGAGAAGAAGAAACATGGTTTGTGAAAGCAGAATAAGATTGTTTGCCAAATAAAAAGAAAATAGCCATGAGTCGAAATGAGAGATTAAAGCGGTGTTGAGTAATTTATCTTTAGACCTGAGGAAGCAAATTAAGAAAGTCATGACCCTCTCCTCATTTTGTTTTATCTTCTTTGTTTCCATTGAGCGCAAAGATTGAGGATTATGGTTTCAGACAATTGCTTTTTTATTTTTTGAATAAAGATTAAGCAATAGTAACCTTCCTAATTTGTTTCCTCAGGTCTAACGATCAAGAACGCGACAAGTAATTTTTTAAAATGCGACAAATTGAAATGGCAAGATTGCATAAAAGAAAGAATTATGCTACTTATTTTCTCTTCTGTTTTTGAAAATAATGAACCGAGATGATGCCGAGATTGCAAAAAGACTCACTGATAAATGGATAGATATTGTCCGTTCTCGAGTCATGAAGACAATTAGCCCCAGCTCCACGCAGTTCTTGGCTCAGTTGAAAGCAAAAGCCCGTTTCACACTTTACTATAGAAGACCTGATCTGTTGGTAAAAGCAGCTTAACCTTATTCTATTCTTTGTACAGCTTTTAAACAAAAAAATTAGGAGAAGGCTCTGAATATCATACCTCTACAAAGACTTTACGACGAAGCTGAGCAAAAAGTGGAAGAAGGTTCTCTGGAAGACAAAGTGGTTCAACGACTCTTACATTGGTTCAAAAGCGAGTTTTTCCATTGGGTGAATAACGCGACTTGTATTCATTGTACAAGTGTTAGTGTGATAACTCTTTTTAAAAAAGAAAACCAAAGTATCCTGACATGATGTATAGACAGAAACAAGATTACAAGAAAGAGGAATTCCTAATCAAGAAGAACAAAGATATGATGCACAAATAGTTGAAGTTTATGCATGTCTTGTATGTACCAGAACAACACGATTTGCTCGTTACAAGTGAGTAGAGAAAAACGGGATACAAGTTCTGAATGACTCAATTTATATTTGACATACAAGTAATCCTGGAAAACTATTAGAAACAAGAGCAGGGCGATGTGGCGAATGGGCCAATGTAAGATTTATAACGAAAAAAGAGAAGCAGTTGAAATGTAATACTTACCTTTTCTTTTAATAATAGTGCTTTACACTTTGTTGCAATGCAATAGGTGCAGAAGCTCGAATTGTGTTCGATACGACGGATCATGTATGGACAGAAGTGTATTCTGAATATGAACAGCGCTGGATTCATTGCGATGCTTGTGAAGAAGCATGGGATGCGGTAAGGACAAATATGTAAATCCGTCAAAACAGAAATCTGAACCCAAAAAAAACAAGCCTTTGATGTATAGTATAGGTTGGAACAAGCAATTAAGCTATTGTACAGCTTTTTCGATTTATGGTGCAATAGATGTCACAAAAAAATATGTGAGAGATTGGCCAACTGTGCTGAAACGACGGACAAGAGTCCATGAAGCAGCATTGTCTCTTGTAAAGTGCTGACAGATCAAACAAGGATGCATATACTGATTTCTTCTACTATTCCCCCCCCCGTTTTTTTTTCAAGTTTCTTGAAGACTTGACAAACAAATACCAAGAACATTTAGATGATTCAGAACGACAGCTGCTCCGTGACAAAAGAATGAAAGAGTTTTTTGAGTTAGAAAAAGAGAGTCAAAAGATAATTGTTAAAGATAATGAATTAACAGGAAGAATCAGTGGTAATTTTGTTTTGTTTATTAACATTTTCTTGTATTGACCACATTCGAATAGGTGCTTTGGATTGGCGCTTACAGAGGGGTGAAACAGGCAATACTTTTTCAAGCAAAATGAGTTCATTTGATACCAATGCCTATCGTAAGTAAGAAACTCATTTTGAGAAAAAGAAGTGTAACCATTTCGCTCTTACAACAGAAGCACGAGTTATCTCTGTTGATCACCAACACCAGTTTAGCCTAGTAGGAAGTGCTTATCTAGAAAACAATGCTCCTAGTCTTTTATCTCAAACACCACTGATTCGATTGACAAAAGCAGTTTCAGATCAATGTGGAGGCGTGTATTTTCGCCAGCCTATCCTGATCGATTCAACTTTGAAAGGAATCGAAGTTGAATTTGCTTTCTGTGTTTCAGACGGTCAAGGTGGTCCTACCATGGGTGGTGCAGATGGATTCGCCTTTGTTCTTCAATCTGAGCATGAACGTGCCTTGGGTCATGGAGGTTGTCAATTAGGTTATGGTGGTATCAAAAACAGGTAAAGTTTTTTTTTTGAGCCAAAAGAAGTTATTTTCTTCACTTTTCTTCTATATTTTCTATTTTTTTTTTTATCTCACACTCTATCATGTAGCTTGGCTGTCGAGTTTGACACCTATCAAAGGTAACATTTTCCTATACATTCCCAAAGACATCAGCACATACTCATTTTATTCATCAACAAGCACTGACAGGTGTGCAGATCCCTCTAACAATCATATCAGTATTCAGGCCAGAAAGGCCTCACAACCTAATTCTGCCCACCATGATTACTCTTTAGGACATAGCTCTCGGGTACCTCTATTCCAATCAGGCCAATGGTTCAAATCTAAAGTCAGATTACTCACTAACGGAGTGATTGAGATAGGAGTGGCAGAGACAAATGTAAAACAGGATTATAGGCAGGTCCTGAAGGTATCAAACCACAACTTTTTGGATTATGTTGGTACCATCAACAAGTCAGTCTGGTTAGGCTTTACTGCCAGTACAGGTGGACTCTCGGAGTGCCATGACATTCAATGGATTTCTTTTACTGAATTAAGAGTAGGTGAACTTATTGTTTGTTAAAAAGAAAAGAGAGAGAGAGAGAATTTATTTCTCTTAAAAAGAAAAAAGGACCAAGTAGTCATTTTCTCCTTGATTCTCCCTGCTTTTTCTACTTTATTAAGTGCCCTTCCCCCTTTTATATATAATCAGATAGATTTTAACTCCTTTTTTTTTCTAGAGTCGAAAATAACGACATTGACTCCTTTAAAGCCCCTAATCTGTTTTGTATGTACGAAGGCTTCTTAAAGGGATAAATAAGACAAACAAGCAAACCTGTAAGGATAAGAAAAACATGCGATACACTCTGCTTTTTCTCTATTTTTCTTTCTTCTTTCTCTCTTGTACGTTTGTGTAATTTTCTTGATATTTTTAAACGAGTGAAATGCGTCTTTCTGTTCCTTACATCTGTTTAATATTTTCAATTTTGACAAATGCGCAACTAATAAAAAGAGGTATAAGCTTGATCTTAAATACAAAGGATTATAAGAACTGATAAACAATTCCTTTTTTTGTTATATGTAGCTGAAGAAGCAGGTAAAGTGGATTTACAAACACACATATAAAAATGTCTTAACATTTATTCTATTTTATTTTTTCATCCAGCCAGTATTCAACCCACAAACCTACCGCAACCAGCTAGTCCACAACCATCCAACAATAATCCACCTCAGCCAGCACCTACAGCATCAGGGTCCAATTCGACCCTGCCAACAGTAAACGGTACTCTTGTACCGTCCAGCAACAGCACACACCCCAATGCAACTCAGTCGGGTGCAGCTACAAACGGCAACCCGTTTGCAGGAAAACCTACATTTGCGTCTTTCTCAAACGATATACCACCTGCTTACCTTACCTGGAAAAAGCCTATTCCCAACCAAACCTTTCCTCCACTCTTCAAGATCGGTGTGTCCAACATCACGTTTGAATGGACAGTCGACCCCAACGTTCTCAAAGTCCAACCAGAGAACTTGACAGTAGCCCTTGCTAATCCTCAAAAGCAAACCTTTACAGCAGCTATCGTGCCTGGTACAGCTACCTCTGCTGTCTGGGACTTGGCTCATCTTCCACCTGGATCGCCTTTGATGGTAGGCTACTATACTGTCTGGGTTCATGACCAAAGAGGACCTAAAGCTTACCCAAGTCCGGGATGGCTAATGCCAGACTCAAGATTGATTGTTGCCATGTATTCTACTGAATCTTATGTTGGTAGAACCGATTGTAAGTTATTTTTTTCAAAAAAAAAAAAAGAAAAGAAAAAAAATTAACATATGATTTTTTTCGATGTAGCAATGTTTTGTCCAACATGTTATCTAGGTGCAGGTTCCTCTTTCCGTGAGTCCTTGATTCCTTTGCTAACTACGTTTGGAGTAGCCTTATTGACAACAACCATGATGATTGTGTCAATTCTAAAATAATTTATTATTTATGATTAAAATGAATTCTTGTTGTTTTTGGTTGCAATGTTTTATTGAATATGTTATGAGGCATTCATGGTTAAAGTTTCAACAAAGGGCTAAAATGATTGGCAAATAGCCGGGAATGGACAACACTTTTTATGACTTCAGAAATGTACTTGTACGCTTTTATTTTAACAATTCGAACCTGATTTTCTCGGTTGATTTGAAAATACCAAATAGTATGAATAAGGGGATCTACACTGCAAGTAACACAAAAGCTGAAATTCCAGCCTTTTTTTTTTAATATAAATATCCATCGTTTTCTCTTTCTCTCCTTCATCTCTTTTCTCTTATTCTTCTATAGTCTTACTAATATGAAAGCACTTATTCTTGTTGGCGGTAAAGGCGAAATAGAAATGGAATCAAACAAAACATGAACCCCTTTCTTTTCTTTTTTTTGGCTAGGTTTCGGTACCCGTCTTAGACCTCTTACATTGACTCTTCCCAAGCCTCTTGTTGAATTTGCCAATAAGCCTATGATTCTTCATCAAATCGAAAATCTAGCCAAGGTAAAGTTGAATAAATAACATGAGACCCTGAATGAAATTGATGTCATTTTTTAGGCTGGTGTAACGGATATTGTGTTGGCTGTCAATTACCGACCTGAAATCATGGTAGCTGCCCTTAAAGAATATGAAGCCATCTATAACGTCAAGATCACTTTCTCTGTGGAGACTGAACCTTTAGGAACAGCGGGTCCTCTTGCTCTTGCTCGAGACATCCTTGCCAAAGATGAATCTCCCTTTTTTGTGTTGAACAGTGATGTGATCTGTGATTATCCTTTTGAACAATTGAGAGACTTTCACCAGTCGCATGGCTGTGAAGGCACCATTACAGTCACCAAAGTAGACGATCCCTCCAAGTATGGTGTTGTTGTCAACCGATCCGGATCTTCTGCTATTGAACGGTTTGTTGAGAAACCAAAGGAATTTATTTCGAACAAAATTAATGCTGGTATGTACATCCTGAATCCCTCTGTCCTGGACCGCATTGAGGTAAGTTATTTGTTATATTTTAGAGAGCCTGAACTGAATTGTCTTCTAGTTGAAGCCTACTTCCATTGAAAAGGAAGTCTTCCCTTTCATTGCTGAAGCTGGTCAATTACATACATTCGATCTTGAGGGTTTCTGGATGGATGTTGGTCAGCCCAAGGATTTCTTGACAGGCACTTGTCTTTACCTATCACACTTGAGCAAGAAGAAGCCAGAGGAACTTGTCAACCCTCAAGTAGATTATATTCACAAGGGTAATGTGATGGTTCATTCTACTGCGAAGATTGGTAAAGATTGCCGTATTGGTCCTAACGTAGTCATTGGTCCCAATGTGATTGTGGGTGATGGTGTTCGTCTTCAACGCTGTGTTGTTTTGGAAGGTGTTCAAGTCAAGGATTTCGCTTGGGTTAATTCGAGTATCATTGGATGGCATTCTACTGTCGGTCGCTGGTCTCGTATTGAAGGCTGTTCTGTCTTGGGTGATGATGTCACTGTTAACGATGAAATCTATATCAATGGTGGTTCGATTTTACCTCACAAAGGCATTTCCTCCAACATTACTGAACCTCAAATCATCATGTAAATTCCGTAAAATTCCCCACACACCATATACACCCGCAATATTTTATTTATATCTATATCACCTTATTTTTATCATTAAGCGTGTTGAAGCCAATTTGGTTCAATTCGTGCAAAATTCTAAGCCAAATAAACTTGATCTGCTTACCACACATCCATGACTTTATCGGATATAGTTTTATTGAATAACGAAAAAGGAGTAATGTCTGTAAGATAGGATAAGCGAGAGATATTCCAAGTAAATCAATAAAGAGAGAACAAAGGGGCCGTATGCTTCATTATATGAAGGTGGGCTTAAGTGTCCTTTATTTCTTTTTTTTGAGAAACTTTATTTACTCATAGTGCATCATTCTCGGTCATACTTACTCTAACTTCACCCATTAAATTTCATACAGTACTACAGCAGCTATTGATTTGACTTTATGCAAAAGGAAACTCCTCATTCAGAGTCAGTTTTTTTTTTTTAAAAAAAAAAAGTATACTCAAAGTCTATAGTGGCTTATTTTAACTTGTTCTGTTTCAACTCATGTCTAAAGCAGACAAATTCAACCTTCTTTGGCAGGACATTGCCAAATGGCAAAAGGACATTGATGCCAAAGATCAAATTGTTTCTGGAAGAAAACCAGTTCACGATCAAGTAAGACTCGTCAATACAAAAAAAAGGGAAAATAAACTCACTAAATGTTATAGAGTTTGCCTCCCATTAGACCATCCATTGAAATCAATGTGGACACTGTAAAGCCTATAGGGTTAGCCTTACTTGATTCTAAGAAGGTATATTAACAGTCATTTCAAGTCCTTGTATAACTCATCACATACCAGTCTGTCAGCACACCCGTCTCGAAACCACCATCAATTTCCGAAAAAGCAGAGGCTGAAAAGGCAGAGGTAAAGATGGTTTGCTTACAAAAAAAAAAAGCTTTTTCTTATCCATATTTTTATTCTTAGGGTAATAAGTATTTTGTCAAGAATGATTATCAGAATGCTATTAGACATTATGGACGAGCTATCGAATTGAATCCAACAGTACCTGTCTATTTTGTCAATCGTGCCATGGCTTACTTAAAAACAAACAGGTAAAACAAGACTAACGAGAAAAGAACAGAGCTAACTTTCTATTTGCTACACTAGTTTTTTAGAAGCAGAGAAAGATTGTACTCAGGGCCTTTTGCTTCAACCTAAAAATGTAAAGGCATTGTGGAGAAGAGCGATTGCACTTAAAGGGTTAGGAAGGATAGCTGAATCAAGAAAAGGTAAGTTATAGCATAATAATTAAGTAGTCCGGATAGACTAAATCATCTTCAATGGGACTAGATCTGGAGCATGCTTTAATGATTGAGCCAAACAACACATCTATTCTGGACGAATTAAAGAAACTTCCCAAGCCAACACCGAAGTCATCAGTAACAAAAAATAAGACACTATCAGTAGATGAAAAACAGAAAGTTCGGTTGCCTGTTCATGTTATTGATGCAGCTTACGTAGGCCCTAAGGGACCTGCCAAAGTCACACCCATCACACCTTCCAAACCACCTACTAATAAGGAGCCCGTGAAAGCAGAGAAAGCAGAACCTGTGAAAGCGGAAGCTGCACTAACTTCCGAAAAACTATCAAAACCAGATGCATTACCTAAGGCTACACTCCCTTTGAAGTTCACAACACCTCGAACTAATTATGAGTTTGAGCGAGATTGGAAGACATATAAAGCAAGGGGTGATGACATATTATACCAATACTTTCAAGTAAGGGAATAGATTTAAAGAACAAGATGTATTTTATCATCATTTAATACCCTCAAACTAGTGTATCCCACCTTCTTCATATGCAAATCTCTTTAAATCTTCATTAGAGTCAGGCCAATTTGAAAAGATGATTGATTTGCTAGAAGCCAAATACAGTAAAGAAAAGTCACCTCAAGAGATATTCGAGGTTATGCAAGGACTTTCTCAGGTGAAGAGACTAGACATGTTGATTATGTTTTTGGATAAAAAGCGACAACGAGGTAAAGTGAATTGCAAATTCTTTTTATATAAACTTTCTAATCGTTCTCTTTTTTTTTTTCAAACATGTAATAGTTCTACAAAGTCTCTTCAATTTAATGAAACATCATTGTGGCGAATCAATAACCCAAGAAAAATTATCGAAACTTGCTAAAGTGTACGATATACATATCTAATTGCTCATGCTTATTTTTTTCGGTGCATTTAGATCATTAGACTATATTCCATATCATTGTATGGTTTCTTGGCTAGTAAGCATTGTCAGCCTTTAAATTCAAAATATAAACCATCCGTTTGGAAGATCGTTTCTGTTGGATTTAGTTTTTCTTTATTTTTTGGGCCTTTGTTCTTGACTGTAATCAAATAAGCGCTTCATCGTCTGTTGCATCAGACTCTATTTGTTAATCACAAACTTATTTCAAGATGATGCATTGAAGATTAACATAGTCTACATTTCTCATCCAATTCAACCCGAGCGTTCTTTCTATCTTATCGATGAATTGACTCTGAGCAATCATCTGATATACTTACTTAATCTCATCTTTTGGGTTGTACAAACTAAAAGATTCCCTCCAATGAATGACTACTAGTATCATTCACATAACTAATAACACTGAGCAAACTTTAGTATTTTTGTAACATGTAACATTTGAATGAGCTGCAGGATTCACAAACCATAAATATATATCATACAAGGCCGACACATACCAGCTTTTATTGGTCTACTACAAGCATCGGAATGAAGCACATACATGTATTTCTAAATGGGGTGTTACTCAAGGCTTTCTTGGAAGCCAGGCACGAAATGCATTATTTTGCTCATCCAATCATCATCTTACCTTTGACAGAAATCGCCAAACTCAGCTCATGGTTAATTTATATTGGATTCATCTTTTTGTTCCCCCTCTCTCTCTTTTTTTTTTTCCTTGTTTGTTTTCAAATTCAAATGCCAACCGTCTCCTTTCCAACCAAACTTTCTCTTGAAGGACGCAAAAGTGGTCATCCAGGCAACCTCAATGTCGAACAAACACAAAACCTGAAGGATTTATGGGCCCGTATCCTTCCTTTATTCGAGCAATCTGGGGAAGAAATACAACCAAAGACAGAAACCGACCAAGAGATAAAACCCAAGAAGAGCGGAAGCATCTTTAGCTTATCATCCAAAAAAGAAGAGCCTGCACGAGAATATTTTTTGGGAGCAACATCAGATCCTCGTTGGATGGAATGGCCATTAGAAAAGGCGATACCTATGATCCCAGGAGCACTTTTAAGAGAATCGTTTTGGGGTCTTGTGGCCACCAGTAACCCAGATGCCATTCTTCTTAGATATCTTCGTGCTCGTCGATGGGACACAAATGCCGCCTATTTCATGTTGATGAATACTTTGCGATGGCGTATTTATGCAAGAATAAATGAAATTGTTGCTTTAGGAGAGACAGGACTAGTTGATACCTTGGAAAGTGCAAAAGAGGGATTGGGCATGGCTGTTAAAGCTCAATTAGATCGCAAAATAGTTACATTAGGTGGTCCGGATAAGAAGGGTCGAGGTGTGTGGTAAGTTACATAAAAGTAAGAAATAAGGGATTTGTTGTATATATGTTCATACAATGAAAAAGCTTTGTCAATGTTCAGGTACACAATAAAGATAATCAATCGTTGGAAGCCATCAAGTTGATGACGATTCATATCATGGAAACATCACGTATTGTATCGGATTATCCCATGGATGCTGTTTGTATTGTGTTCAACCTTGAGAATTTTACATTATCCAATATGGTACGCTTAATTCCTTTTTCTTTTTAAAACTGATGGCTGATGAAGAAACGATATTTTTCTTTTTAGGATTTTGAAGCAATCAAGTTTCTTGTTGGATGTTTTCAGGCTTATTATCCTGAAACACTTGGTATGTGTTGTGTACACAAAGCCCCTTGGGTTTTCTCAAAAGGTAGACTTTAAAAAACAAATTAATAAAATAAAGCAAAAGTACTAACGTTACATGGCCAGCATGGAACTTGGTGACACCCATATTAGATCCTGTAGTTGCAAGCAAGATTATATTTACAAAGACAATAGATGAGCTCCAGAATTATATAGATGAGGACTGTCTGCCTATTATCGCTTCTGGCAACAAAGACAAGCCTTCAATGGATGACATTGAAGCAAAAAGAAAACCTATAGCCGGTCAATATCCTGCTCCAGCCAATGATGCTCGGATTCAGCATTACTGGCAAACAGTGAAAGAATATGAATCAAGTACAAAAACTTGGTCCAACACACCTACTGCAATAATCGAAGAACAGACAATGAGAGAAAAAGACGCATTAGATCGTCTAAGGCTAGCTCAGGAGCTTCGTAGCGTTCGGTTGAGAGCTGAAAAGGTTTTTCGCGGCGAGACAGGTTATCATGCAAAGGGACTCATTAAATTAACTGACGAAGGTCGATTACTTATATGTTACAACACCAATACATGGAAAGAGAAAGATGTGACTGAATGGGTGTAGAAAAATGGCATGCTTTTATGTTTTGCAAAGCATACCATTCTTTTATTATTATTTTGCTAAATACACTATTTTCAGAAATGATTGGGACATTGGCCTAGAATATCATCTAGAAACATATATTTTTTTATAATAGAACTTTACTTGTATCTGTCTAGTAACTTTTGTCATCTCATTGCTTCTATTACTTTTAACATCTCATATCAAAACTAACTTTGACTTACGTTCTCTATTTAGCTGTTGTATAAGTTCTATTAAGTTACTTTAGTTTGCTGTATCTTGGCACACTCCTTTCTAGTTCTATTTACTTTGAAATTACTTTAATCTTTAATGATACATTTATATCTATTTTCTCTTTCTCTTAGTACACTCAGTCGGCTGAAACCCTGGTGCTCAAGGGATATAAAGTTTCTTTCTTTGCTCTGTCATATTGATCTACTCAATGATCCAGCTACTGTAAAACAGCAATTTGGCCCCTGATACTGTTACATAAAGGAATTATCCTAGCACTCGTTTATTTTCTGACTTCTTTTCGCTGCTTTGAATCCAACTCTGTATTTCTTATTTGGTATTTTACTCATTTGACAGCTCCTCTTGATCTCTTATTACACAACAACTTTATTTGAATCCTTCTCTGACTTTCCATGTCATAATGAATAGAACTTTTAGACATGTATTAATAATTCATACATGATGACTCATTAACTTGACTGTTTAAATTATTAGTTTGCAAGTCCAACATGACTTCTTTTAGAATAGTATATAAACTCTTTAATCTTCTCTTATTAATAAACTTAACTATTGTCTCTCTTATTTACTTTACGCTTGGTTGTAGTTTGTCATATTCACTACCTAAGTCCACGTATTGTTATTAGTTCCCTTGATACTTATTACAGATCATTGTATTCATTTATTACATCTCTTCTTTTATATTACTCTATCTCTCTTTACTTTACTTATATCTCTAGTCGGACGACTTGAAACCTGGTGCTCATTACTTATAGCTTTGCTGCCTGATTGCTCTGTTATATTTATTTGTTCTCTTTCTCAAGTTACTGCAAGAACTATCCTTTGTCCTGTAACACTGTAACAACACTATCTGATAAATCTAAAAAGTCGTACAAAAGAAATTCAACCAAAAAGCTGCAAGATGAGGAAAAAGTCTTTAAACAATACACGAATTATAAAAAAAAAATTCGAAATAAGTTAGCATCTCTCCGTTTCGATCGGAGGACCTCAGGGTTATGAGCCCTGCGCGCTTCCTGCTGCGCCAAGATGCTTCTGATGTTTTTTTTAAATAATGTACACATATTAACTTATATAAACATTCCGGTCCGGACTTTTGCCGCTCACCCGGAGTCATACGTCACTAATAATTATTATTAGAAGGAGGAAAGCTGATAAATTAAAATTTTAATATTGCATCCTTCAAATTTCGACAGCTTGCTTGTTTTTCGTTTTCTATTGTTATATTTGAGGAAAAAAACTTTAGGAAGGTAAACAATTTAAAAAAGGAATAAAAGAGCATTCGAAAGTTGAATTTAAGAGAAGAGCTATTAAATACTTACTAAGTGGACAAAACGTTTTATCAGTAACAAAAAGGAAATCGAACATTTCACCCCTCAGTCTCTATAAACGTATTCATTGTGTTGATTATCATATAAGGTTGCATGTAAAAAGCAGCTATCTTTTTTATACATATATTCATTTATTTCAGCTTTGATTTAATGTGATGTGGATTTTGGATAATTAGGACTGTTGAGTACTACAGGAGGCTCAGTAAAGGCACCTTGTCTTCTGATCTTATCCATAAATCCAATAACACGGGCCAAATCAAGATCTGGAGGATCACTTTCAATAGCCAATGTCAATGGCTCCACTAAATCATCAATCTTATCAATTGGAAGGTTACAGCAGGCAGCAATCAATCGTTTGCATTGCATTTCCTTTTCTGTATATTGGTACTCCAGTTCTGCAATCTCTTGATCTAGCTTTCTGTTATTTGCCTCATAGGCTTTCACTTTGGCACGAGCATGTTGAATGTGCTGATCCAACAAGCGTTTCTTTTCCTCTTCATCCTTATCCTCTGGTATAAGTGTAGCCAAGTCAGGTATACTAAAAGCACTTTCTTCTTGTTCATCAAACTGTTCCAGGTCTTGTTGAGTCAGCATAGGCTTGCCTGATGCCTGCATTAAGCTCTCTAATCGTTGCCAGCCTGTTTGAAGTGTATTCTCCAGATAGTGCGTCTTTTGCTGTGCCTCTGATAGTTGTTGTGATTGGGTCTGACGTTCCTCAAGGTTCTTTCGTGTCTTCTCTAGCTCTTGGCTGACTGTTGTCAATTCTTCTTGAACTGTTTGAAGCTCTTGTTCCTTTGCTGTTAGTTGACTGCCATACTCTTCATCCAATGCATCTACAATCTTTTGCACAGCTATTGTATTGTTGAGTGGCATTGCGTCATTTCTATACGAATCACTTACTAGCTACAATCTCTTTGCCTCGTTGACTAGGAGCATATGGTTTTTTGGAATACAAGGATGTATTTGAAAAGACACGTTGAGAAGCATTTGAAGCTTCTTCCATATGTGTATCCTTGAAAAAGAAAAGAAAAAATCATCAACAATCTCTCTCCCTCTCTATGATTTTATAAATACCCTCCTTCCTATCCTACATACCTCAGGTAATCTCGCTTGATAGTCTTGTATATCCAAACCAGCATGATTTTGGGTATGTTGGGTAGCTCCTGCCTTAATCAATGCATCAGCTAATGAGGTAGATTCCAAACGAGCTGCAATGGCAAGAGCAGTATCGCCTAGTGAGTCTTGTACATCCAAAATAGGTTTACATTCATCTGTGGATACCAAATATTGAATAAAATAAGTAGCTGCCTCAGTACGTCCTTGGATGCTGCCAGTTAATGCTGCATGGTGAAGTACAGTTCGTTTCTTGTGATCTGTCAGAGAAACTGTTGATTTGAGTAGTTCAAAAACGCGAGGAAAACTTTTTGTATCAAAATTGTTGGTCACCATCACACTGCGCATCAGAGGTGTTTCGCCTGCATAATTTGTACAGGCGATATTAGCTCCCTTTTCTACCAACAATTCAACTGTATTGATACGTGCTAATGAAGTAGCCCAATGAAGAGCCGTGTTGCCTTGTTCGTCAATTATCATGTCAACAACAAAGTTCTCTTTCGTGTTTGGTTGTTCGAGAAAATCACGGATCTGATCAGGCTTATCTGACAAGAAAATGGACATCAATACACTTCGGTTATGTTCCGTAGCTGTTGCAAATGAATCCGATATCTCGTGCCTCTCTTTCTGTTCTTTTGCTGGTTCTTTAGTTCCTTCCGATGCAGGTGAGCCTGTCTTGACCTTTTTAGAAGGTCTTTCAGCAACAGTTGGAGGAGATAGATTAGATTGTTGAGAGGTTTCCGTCTTTATGCTTTCTTGCTGTTCCTTGTGTTTTGTATTATCCTCTTCCATAGGTGCTTTCATCAACTCGAAATCAAACAAAGGTGATAACAAAGAGGCAACACCATATCGTTCTGCTAACTCTCTACTCTTTTTGAAAGGAATCCTTTTTGTTTGGTATGAGTCTTCCCATGGTTATTGTTGACATTTAAAGAAAAAGAAGACAGTCAACTTACCAAGTACCTTGATATTTGCCATAGCCACCTTGTACTTTTTCATGCTCACCCACCAATACTTCTTTTTCAAGTATTTTGGTACGCTTTCCCTTTTCAATATTGGCCACTTTGAGTATCTGAGTAGCATTCATGTAATCATCGGTGCGTCTTCGCATGACAGCAATACCTTTCACGATCATCTCAAAGACTGGCACGCTTGAATAGACAGCAGTATAGATATTTCCTTCCACCATTTTTTTCTTTATTTTTATGCACACGAAAGAAAAAAAGAAAAAAAAAGAGAAATAGGGGGAGTTTTTTAAACGCAAACGGATTTTCAAGGCCCTTTTTTTTTTAAGTAAGCACAGAAATAAGTATTTTGAAATTTGCCTTCATGCAATGACTAACACAATCAATCAAACAGAAAAAATTTGACACTAATTAGTAGCAGAAGGTTGATATCAATGATCCATGAACATATGAAGATGAAAGCAGACAAATTTATGTAAAATACTCTTAAGAAAATCACAAGTCATTTTTTAATGAAGAGAGTGCTATCCTTGAAGCTTGAGTGTACCTCTTACAACTATATATAGAATTAGATGATTTTGCTTTAGAAGCTTATGAAGAGAAAGCTTGATAAAGTAAAAGCCAAAGCTAAAGGAGAATCACTACAGATCATGGCCTGTTGGTAAGAAATGTCAACTTTCAAAGAGATATGACAGGACTGTATCATTGAAGTATGTAGTCAAATCACTCAAAGTCACTTAGATCGAAAAAAAAAAGAGTTGCGTATGAAGCAACTAACGTCTGACGCTTTGTCTTTCATTAAAGAAAATCATCCATTAATCAAGCAACAATTTGTTATGAGAAAAATAGAGAGTGAAGAAGACTTGAAGTAAAAATAAAAAAAAAAATGAATGATTTGAAGGTACAATTTGAAGTTGTACACCACAGAAAGCTGCTATGCAAAACAATACAAGCACCTGAGTGCAGTAGTTGTAGCAAGTGATACGCTTTCAAAAGCGTCTTGATCTTAGAAGAGGCTCACTTGTTCATGAATCCAACAGACCCGAGAGAGAAAATTCCCCAGGGTTAATTTCCTGTTAATGAGAGAAAAGCAAAGCCTGAACACAATTTACATTCTGGGGTACATTTAACTCATATATCTGAGGCTATTAAAAAAAAAAAAGACTCAAGCATCAAGTAGCAGTTTGTCTATGCAAAATGGACCACTTGAACTATACATTTAAATTGATTAGCGAGCTAAAGGGCGTTTCAGACTGTCCAAAGTAAATTCAAATTGCATAAGTCACTGCATTCGTTTACTTGGTGCTATGTTTTTCCAATAAATTGCTTTACTATAGAAATATGAATGTTTCTTCAATCATTGATAATATATAGAAAGTATAAAGCGCTTTTGCAGCGGACTAGTGACAGTTTTTACTATTTCTTTGTTTCTAAACTCCGGGTATACAACCTTTAGAAGGGCACATTGTTCTTATTTTTTGGTGTAGATTCATACAATTAATGACAGAGCTATCCAGTCAAATCAGCTTATTTTCCTCTCATTTAAGTGAACAACTTGAAGCACTTGAAAGCGAATATCAGAGGTGGATACACTATAAAAACGATTATGATGCTCTCGAAAGACAACTTCAAACATTACCAGACACGACTTCTAGACAAGCCATGGTAAGGTCCTGACCCTCTCTTTCTATTTATTTTATTGATAACAAAAACAGCTGATTTAAGCCTATATGTGATAGATTCCTATAGGAAAACTTGCCTTTATGCCCGGTCAAATTGTTCATACCAATGAGATACTTGTTCTGTTAGGTGACCAATATTATGCTGAGCGATCGGCTAAACAGGCTATTGAGATTCTTGGCCGTCGTAAAGAAGGTAACAAGGACATCGTTACTTTGATTTTTTTCTTTCCAAAATAACCATTGACTAGTTGTGTTGGAGAATATGCGTCTTGCCGAAGCTCAATTGAATAGTTTCAAGTCAAAAAAGGAAACATTGACAGAAGTAGGTGGTACATTGACTCCTTCAGGACAACAGGTAAATTGTTTCTCTTCTTCACTTACTCCTTACCTTTAGACTCATGTTTTAATACTAGTTGAATGAAGAGGGATTACCTATCATGGAAATTCGTGAGGAATTGCCTCCTGTCATTGAGCCTGTTGTTGAAAAGAAAGAAGAGCCGGCTAGACAAGAAGGCCTTCCGGAATCTGTCTTGAGAGCGAGGTCTATGATGAAGGAAGCAGATGAAAAAATAAATCAGGCAGAAATAGAAGATAGCGAGAATAAGGCACTCTTTGACCTTTTACGTGAATTAGAAGAAGAAGAGGAAGAAGAGGAGGAGGAAGGAGGAAGTTTAAGCCAGATCAAGAACAAAAAAGATCCTATTCAAATGACAGTAAAAGAAGCTGTAGACAGTTACAACAACGATAGCGACTTTGATGAAGATGAAGATGATCGGTATGATACTGAAGTGGCAGACAATATGTTTGATCGTTTTGGAGATGATGAAGAATATGGCCTAGATGGTGTTGTAGATCAAGAGGACTTCACACATTATGAACAAGAAGCTCAAGTGAAAGACGACTTTGAACTGAGCGATGAAGAGGAAAAAAGCACACCCAAAGTCATTACTAAAAAGAAGGTCAAACTGGCTGAACCAAAGGCAATTACACCCACCATTAATGAGACTAATCCCGAGGTTATGATTCCAAGCGAGCCTAAGGCAAAGAAGCTTTCAAAATTCAAGCAGGCTCAGCTTGAAAAAAAGATGGAAGACAAGAAGGTAGAAGACAAGAAGGTAGAAGCACCAAAGAAGTTCTCAAAGTTCAAGTTGCTGCGTCAAGAACAAAAGGAAAGGCCCTCACGACCTTTGCTGGAGACAAAAGAAGAGGAAGAGAAAGTTGTGGCACCGATTGTTGTTGAAGCACCTGTCGATGCTAAAAGTTCCGTTCCTGTTCTATCTTCAGTACAGGAAGACGCCATAGTACCTGAAGATGTGGATTACAGTCAACCTAAAGTAGTTCATGATCGTCAAATACCTGCCGTGGTCTCTTCTTCTGCTGCCACTAATACAACCAAAAAAGTGTCTCGATTCAAGGCAGAAAGAAATGCCAAGACAAAGCAAAAGGCAGTAGCTATCGAAAAGCCTAAGCGTACAGTGACCTGGGGCACAACAACCACTGTACGCGATCATGATGCCATGTCTGCACCTTCTGTTGTCTCTACCACAGACAGTTATTCCCAACCCATCAAAACTGAGATAGAGCCAAGCATTAACAAGATTCGATCACCTGCAGATATCTTTCGGGTCATTCGTCAGACTCAACAAGATGGATACCCTAGTCTAGAAGAAGACGGAGAGGATGAAAACGAGAATCAAGAATCCATCATGGACCTAAACGAACTGATTCAAATGGCTCGTGAAACAAAAGAGCCATTCTATAGACCAGCGGATGGTTCTGATTCACTTCTGCCTATTGCTCAACCACCTGTACCACCAGTCAGCTTGATGTCTGAAATACCAGAGACAGCAATCACAAAGAGCAAACTGGATAATAAGGTGATGAAGGGAGCTGTGATGGAGCGTGACATTGCCCCTGTTGATTTTGAGCAGTTGGAAGACGATATGGATCTCCGTGAGATTACATCGAATTATCAACAAAAGAGACAAAGTATGTTGGCTGCCACTGGAGGCTTCTCATTTGATATGAAGCCTGAATTTGAAGTGTTTGATGAAGAACTACCTTTGCCTAAAAAGGACCAACGTGGTGATGATGACGAGGAAGAAGAAGAGGTTGCACCTAAAAAGATGTCAAGATTTAAAGCAGCAAGATTAGGTATGAAATTCAACAATGAAGAATCTTTCCACTAGAAAAATAAATGTCACGAAAAACGCAAGGAAGTCGGAAATGAATGAGTTATAGCAGAGTGTGTGCTTTTTGTTGAGTTAATTCAAAGCATGGTTGATTAATATTGATTGATAGTTCACCATGCACATGTCTAATCTTACTCGGTACTTAATCTAGAGTCAATAAGACTTGCTTCTCGATTCTTTTCTTTTTTTTTTTCTTCTACCAACAACTTATATTTCATTGGATTTTGCAGACAACTTTATTGGTCTTTATCTTACTCATATAAAATTTGAGTTGTTCTAGCATACACATGAATCCCCATTTTATATCGTCTGGAGTTCCTTTGATACTATATCCTACCAACTTGTTGTTATAACTCAAACCTATTCTGTTCACATTCATTTAATTTTTCTGATTTATTTCTATTGTTACATCCGATTAAAGAAATGGATAAAGTAGTATAAAAGAAGAAATGTAATAAAGATAACCAGACAGCAGGCCTGTAGCTAATAGATGACAGATATATGAGTAGCTAAAAGGTGTAATGAGTAAAAGTAGTTCAAGGAGCTTATATAATAATAGGGCTAACAAAGAATACGCCAGAAGGTTTTGAAGAGGTTTATGTAAAGATAAAAAAGCCAAGTACTTAAGAAAGTTATAAGATAACAAAGGTTCATTTCATTGAGGAAAAAATTAACAGTCTTCAAATGCTTTTTAATTTAAATGCTGATTGCAAAGCTCAAATGAACAACAATGAGTCAGAATGGATATAATGAGCTACTTTAAATTGATTTAGAATGAGATAAGAATAGAAATAAATACGAAGCAGGGCAGGTTGATTCTACCTAGGATGATTGTGTACAAGTACAAAGGAAGAAGAATAAAAGTAACCTAAGAGAAAAAGTGAGAAGATGGAAACATTAAAAGTATAACACAAAAATGTTCAAAAATAAAGCCCAACGTGGGGGTCGAACCCACAACCTTGAGATTAAGAGTCTCACGCTCTACCGATTGAGCTAGCTAGGCGGATATGTTCTGTCAACCAGCAAATAAATAATATTTTACAACTGTTCGGGCCGGACATCGCCGAACAGACCGGACAGATTTGAAATACAACCCATAGATTACAGAAATATAAAGTTATAGTTCAACTCAAGCATTTTTACCACTTCTCCTCTTTCATCAGTCAAATCTAACTCATTCAATATTGCAAGACCTTGATGAAAAAAAAAGTTATAAAGTTCAATATAGCCAACATTTTTGTTAGCAGTGCTTTACCCTCTTTGGCAGCAGTGATCGACTTTCGCCTGAATGCTGTGATAACAGCAGAGTGATCGTTGTTATTAGCAAACCAATGAATTTCTAAAAGATTCAGTATTCGTTCATCGAAGTACTGAATTTTACGGTGATTTGAGGTAATTTCCTTTTCAACCTCTTCAACCCTTTCAACCTCTTCAACAGCTTTAACCACTTTAGGCTGTTGTATCGAACGATGTATCGAACAACACAATAGTTGACATGTAATCTCTGTCTAGACTCAGATCATAAACTACCAAATAAAGAGACGTATAACATAGTCACTTGTAGCAGAGCTATAGAATGGAGTGTCTAGCCTGACAACCAAATGTCACTGCTATCATTGCAGGATTAACAAATAGAATATCTAGACTCACAACAGTTACAAGATGTCATATGATAACGATGGTGATATTAATATCTCAAGTCTTGTAGAACTATGAAGATGTCACTGCTTAATTATTTATGTCTCAATGCAAGAAGTCATACAAGTTGGCCTGCTATAGATAAGATAAGGTGTAACGCAGATAGACATTGTGCATTGAAGGCCAAGTCACTTTCCATCATCAATTGAATAGTATAAATAGAAATAGATTCTTGACTAGTTAGAAAATTCATTCAATTTACTTTGAACTTATTCTGGACAAAACAATAAAAGTCGAGTCTTAGTCGTGTAGCAGAATGCCTAAATATAATTGATCTATTACTACATATATCCATACATACCTTTCAGATCTAAGCCTATAGAAATCAATTATTCCATTACTGAGTCATATACCATCTTTGGATAGCTATTTACATACCAATGGATATAGAACACTTAGATAAGCTTAACATGATATTATAGAGAGAATAGCAGAGAAAATAGGAATGATAGTTACTACTGTAATTGCTATAAACAATATAAGATTATGCTCAGGAACGTAACAAAATCATATAAATAGTCTTTAGTGAATTAAGATAGAAGCTTTATACTACTTTGGAAATAAAGACCATTCTAGTCGACTTAGTGTTTTCTTTTTTGATATTTTTTTTGTTTTATTACAAGTCGTACTTTGCTTTTCTTTGTTACTGCTGAGAACCTACTTATACAATAGAGGCCTTTCCTCTTCTTTATCTTCTTTGGCCTCTTCTGCTACAACATTATATATGTGGTGTACAAGCAAACTCCATGACTTTGACGAAGAGCCAAGTGTCACTTCTACACCACAACAGCCTGCACAATCGATGTATAGTTGCTTTCAATCTTGCTGTGCTCAAAGCAAGTCGATTTTCACTTGCAATCTGTGTCTTGCTGTCACCGGTGGTCAAAGATTGCTAGATGACTTGTTGTCGCTTTTCATTAGGGACTTTAGCATAGGAACCTCTCTTTTTTTTTTGAGAAGTTGTTGCATTACTTGTTGCACGGTTAGCAAAGTTATCGTTGTTAGAAGACATTTTGTCGATTGATAATGTTTAAAATGAGCAAAATTGACTACGGCTTTCAGCGAAATTGATTGTGCTGAGTGCGAGATCGCCCTAAATATAGCTGTGATTTCCTTGTTTTAGATAATATATAGGTAGTTCCTTGATATGGTAGAATGGTTTGATTGTAAGTGAAAAAGGAATATATAAAATAAGAAAAGATGTTGTGAAAGGAAATACTCAAGAATCAATGTAACTAGTCTTTCTAAAATAGGAAGTCGGGTTTCATTTGCTTATTTCAATGTGTAGAAGAAACCTTTTGCCACTTTTTCTCTGGTCCAAGCCTATGCTGTGCCGTTTGGTTTGGTAGTTAATAGGAAAACCATCATCAACTATCTGGCGTAGAAGGGCTTCAATTTATACTGGGCAGCCCATAAGCCAACTCTTATTGACCGTCATAGAGAATCCAGATTGAATTGGGCTCTTCGCCACGTCAATTTGGACATTGACCAGTGGAAAGGTGTAGTATGGTTGGAGGAGGCACGTTTTTGAGTCGACAACAATGATTGCGCTGCTCGAGTTATTCGAAAGAAAGTTACAAGATATGATCAGAGAAACATGCTTGAAACAACAAAATGGGGCAAAGGATCAGTGATGATTTGGGCAGAGGGTTTTGGTCCCCTTGTGATCGTTGAAGGTAACATGAATCAAGCTATTTACATCGATACTTTGGCCAAGCACTTTCACTCTCGGTTCAAAGAATTGCATGATAAACATCAAAGGGACTATATATTACAAGAAGACGGCGCTACCTGCCACTCGTTGGTGGAAGGAGGGTCATCAAATCAATGGCTTTGATTACTAGCCAGTCCAAAGTCTTGATTTGAACCCTATCGGGCATGTGTGGTGGGAGCTGGAGAAGCGTCTTGCATCCCAAAGACATACCATCTCCAATGTGGATGAATTGAAGACACTCATCCCACAAGAATGGGAGCAAATCGGGCTTGATTCTGCTGCTACTTTGGTTCAAAGCATGACAGCTAGATGTCAAGCTGTGAATGACGCTAAAAGTGCGTATACTAAATATTAAATCGCCAACTTTTTTTTTAACTTGATAAAATAAACATCTTTATCTTTTTTTTTTTATGAAATTTAATGCCTCTGCAACATGCATGACTCATACAAGCTATTGTCAATGATAGAGTAATATTTCACCCTAAAACTTTTGGAAAAAAAAGCCTAAATACTTCTGGGTGTGGCTTTACATATATTTGTATGACTGTAAAAGTGAGTCTTTCTTTGCCATCCCAAACTGTCTCTTGACCCATTAGTAACAGCAAAGAAGGTTATTTTGAGCTTCTCCCATTTCAATGTCTTTTAATAGTAGAACGCCCTTCTTATAAGGTTGTAACAGTTAATATATAGAAAGATTTAATAAGTGTTTAGAAGCACAGATCAATACTGTTTTCACTTGGTCATAACAACTTGGGTTCTCTTCTGTCCTAGCAACACCAATTTATCAGCTTAAATACAGGATGGAAAGAACGATGCTTTCATGAGATGAATAAAAAACAAAGGCAAACCAATCAAGAAAGTCATAGTCAAAATCCATTGGCCATACGATATCAAACATTCATTGCTATTATTCTCTCTATCTCTGTCAAGATGCGAGGGATATGGCCTACATTTTCTAGCGCTTTATTATAGTATACGCATGTATATATCTAAAGCATGAAGGAAGTCACTGTGAATGCTTTATAGATGATCTTCATTACGAGATTGATTAAACACTTGATCTTTCAACACTTGAGATAGTAATCCATGTACTGCTTCCACTGAAATCTTTGAGCTATCTCTCGTTACTTTACTAAGTTGACTTTCATCGTTTTTCTTTCTGTCTCCATAATAGCCGCCCATACGGCCGACCATGTTTACATTTGTTTTCTTCAATTTCTGCGCTAAATCTGTCATCTGTCTCGTTGTATAGTCACGGTTCTATAATGGCATTGGGTATTCGTATGTCAATGAAAGAAATAGTTCCTCTCTCTCCTTCTCCTTATAAAGAATCTTACTGTTAAAAGTGACGATTGAGACAGTGTGTTGACCCAGTACTTGTTCCAAAGAACCTCCAGCAATTGAGTATCTAGTGTTGATTTGAAATGGGATACTTCAAGTGAATAATAGGATTTTGCATGTACACCAAAATCTTCAATTTTATCTAGAGGTATAGTCTGATACTCAGATGGTCCTTCATCTGGTGCTTTGTATCCCTGTTTTTGTGAAATGATTAGACAACTAACTCCGAGTAAGTCGGTCAAAATCTTACAGCTGGATATGTTCTAAAAGCACCAATTTCAACTTTTCCTGCAGACATAGTGCGATTGGGATCAATCTATTGGCACATCAAATAGATGAAGCTAATTAATATGGTGTATTTGACCCTATAGACATATGCCACAATACCACAACCGCAACAAAAGGCTCTTGATATTGTTGGTTTAACATTTGAGTGCTGACATCAATTCCGGATAACCAACAACCATATCCCGGATGAGAATGATACCAGCCCAAGACATTTTCAAGTCTTCCAACCTAAGTTGACACCATGTTATTGATTGTCTGCAATCCGCAAAGGACTATATCTATACCTCTTTTGACTTTTCAATGTATGATACCATGTACTCATAGGCTTCATTTTGTGCATTGACTCTTGTCTCAGTACCCTCAACAGGAAGAGCAAAACTATCCATAACATACATTGTATCGCCTTGTATTTTGCCTTGCATTAACCCCATCACTTCGATATTTCCTCCGGAGCGAGCATGCATTACCTGTCATAGATCATGTTAGACATCGTTGTTTTCGCTCGCTCTCTCTCTGACTCATACCATCTTGATAAGTGCTATAGCAGATACTTTTACATGCTTGAAATAGTTTGGACTAGAAAAATATAAATACAATAGGGAATAAGTGGTGGCTGAAAAATGAATCAGTGTCCTCCAAACATTACTCATTCTTCCAAGGCTTTTGAGCAACATTTTCTTTATCCTCAGCTGCATTGTAATAATAGATCTGATCTTGCGTTGAATCAACTGTTGTTATGTTGTTTTCTAGCTCCCAGTTCTTTTGTGCAGTTGCTGCATCCATACCGCTGAAAGACTAAGAAAGAAGAAAAAAAAAATACAAAGAGATGGAAATGCCGCGTCTTGTATTTCTCAAAAATAGATAAATAGATAGGAATTTCAATTTTAGCATAAACGACTGTTTTATATTTTATTTTGCAGGAAAAGCGTAAGCTAACTTAATCTAACATAGAGTAGATATAGAAAAAAAAGGGCATCTTAAATGATCTCCATTTCTTTTTTTCTTATTCTTTAACAGATGTTTCTCGTAATAGACGTTTAGTATGAAGTAGGTGCTTCTTTAATTTAATCATATTCAGTTGATTAGAAAACTTCAATTACACATACAAATACCATAGTATTTATTGGCAGAAATAGAGCAACACACTAGTGTCTCATAAATGTAATTAGCGCTGTTGTGCTTCTTCTATTTTATTTTTGTAAAGCAGAATGTATGGTAGAACCTTGTTTCATTATCTGAGGTCTCTGCTTTGAAGCTTTTATTCATCAGCAAATAATGGTCAATTATAGCATTTTTTTCTCAACTCAAATGCTTAATTCATATGCCTTCATCGTTTGTCTACACTCTTTTTTGTTTTCAGCAGACAATCGATGGATTGTGCTACAAAACAAGTCAACACAGAAAACCGAGAAGATATCATTTCAAATTTCTTTTTTTTTAAAAATGTTTTAATTTGCCGCACGTATAGTGTAGCCCAAACAGGCTGCAAAATAGAGATGCTCGACAATGATTTATGTAATACGTAAAAAGGAAGTAAAAAGGAAGACTAAAATATGAAAACTATTCGAAAGAGTTTGAGTCTTTAGCAGCCCATTTCATATTTTGGATACATAGGTCTTTTGAAAAGAAGTTGAATATTTGTTGCACAAAACATATGTTGTCAAAGTCAGGCTGTGTTTTCAAGTAACCTCACAGCTTTGTTAAACCCCTCCCTCAGATTGCCATCTATGAGGATCTATAAACTGCTAGAAAAGAGGCTCGAGCAATTCAACAAAGGCATATTATTGTTCATAAACGAAACATCTTGAATGCTTCAGAAGCTGTGAAACTCGCTAGGTTTATTTTGTTCAGCTAGTTCAATATAAAACTCATTTCAACATTCAGATAGAGCGGTAGAATAGAAGCTTCTAAAAGATTGTATATCTGTTCACTTGATTGCTTAATGAAGTGTAGTCTTTGAATCTTTGTCAGTGTAGACAACTATTTTTCAAAGTTAACAAATTTGAGTTTTATTTAAAATTCTCTAGATGTCATCTTGAGGGAAGAAGACAATTGTAGAATAAGAATTAGCTGTCAGAGGGAACCAAAGAAAGTGAAAGTTAGGCGCTCCATTTATTAGAACAAACATGCAAAGTGTTTATAAATTTGTTAGTGATAGAAGATTTATTTCAGATAGTGTTGCGGAAACTTCATTTGACGATTGTATAGATGATGATGATCAGGAGGAAATGGAAATCGAGCATTTCGATCAGAGCAAAGAATGAATGGAGAAAACAGAACATTCGGGAATGATTTTATATCATGTGTATATGAATATGTGGGATTCAATAGAGGAAGATAATGAGTTTTTTTTTTCGGAGAAGCTTTTCTTTTTGCTTTGACTAATAAAGCGGGAAATTCTTACAGACAAGACGCATCGATTTAATAATCAAAAAAGGATTTACAACAAAAGACTGCTGCTTTAGCCAATGGGATTGATGTATACCTTGATCAGAACTAATTCAAGGCTTGTAATAGTGGCCCAGAAAGATGACTTCCAGGATCTTTTTCTAATTTTTTCTTTTTTTATAGAAAATCCTCGTTTTACTTGACTGAAGAGCATTTCAGAATTTTAATCGACTGAATTGAAAGGAATATTACTGTTGTATTAAATGGGCTAGAGCTGAAACTGCGGAAATAAATTTAAGGGCTTATTTCTGCCATTCAGGAACATTTGATACCTAGGCATAGTTTTGTTTCAAAAGAAATCGATAGAATACCAGCAGCATCGTTACGAAAAGCGATTTTTGGACAATGCAAGAGCGATGCAGATATAGGTTTTATTTAAGAATTACGTTTTCATTGATCAAGCAGGGTTGAATATTCTTTTTTTTTCTGCACCACTTAATCACTTTCCTCCAAAGGTATTAAAACAAAAAACCTTCAAGATGGATGAAGTAGGAAAGGAAAATACAAGAAGATAAAAGGTATGAGCGTAATAAGAACGAGTGTTTTCTAGCTTTGACAAGTATGAGCTTATTTTCTTTTCAAATCAAATCAGGCTAGTCTCAATGTACTTTTTTTTCTTACTCTAAATGCATAGAATGTACCCTCTAAAATATACCATTTGTATTCTGCAAGCCGCTCAAAAACAAATTTGGTATACGACTCTTCACTTTTTTTTCTTGCTGTATAAAGAAATACTGTATCATTTGGTGTAACTGTGTAAGATCTCGGATCAAGATAAAAAAGGCATATCCCATCACAAGCAAAGCCTGCATGCTCCAAGGATTGTCAAGAATATTCATTTCTTTTCTCTTTTGTTGATTTCGGCTCAATCCTACTGAGGTATTGTGGCCAATTGCCCCGAAAGGAAAGTCAAGAAGGACCAGTTTGCTATAGTGAGGATCAAGAGAAAGGAGCTAGAAGGACAGCCAAAACTTCAAATAATAAGCTTTATCTTTAAAAAGATTTTTCTAAAGCAACCTTTCAAACGATAGAAACAAGAAGTTTATTTAATTAGATATTGATGCTACAATAAAGGATATATAAAGGCCATATCTTGGCTTAAAAAAAAACTGAATACTGAGCACACAACAAGGTTCAGGTGTTGCTCTTCATGCCTCTTGTCCCTCCATACGTTCCTTGCTTCAGGGATGTTTAAAAAGGATAAAAAACAATGGCGTCATGACGCATACAATTTATAATTTCAATGTTTGTTATTGTTTCTCTTTTTGAATCTCCTCTCGTGGCTCTTGGATACATATTTTGGCTGAATTCATCATAGGGGGGTTTTTAGGTGGTATTGATGACTGATACGTATGATATTATCATAGAGTCATGGAGGTACCAGGAACAGGGACAAAAAAATGCAGTACACGAGCTCCAGGGCCACACGTCATATTAGTTTATAAATCAGAAGTTTGATTTCTTCAAGTGATATAAATGATGTGGTTGTAGAATATCATATATCCAAGGATTACTTGGTACCTTATCTCAAGTTGACCTACCCTAGAAGAACTGCAAATACTTCTTAAGCTTACCATTTGTGCGAGTCTTTCTTGAAAGCTTTTCGATGGTCACTGTTTACTCTAAGAGAGATGGTATAACATTATGTGAAGCACCTTGCTGAAAACCAAAGGTATAATTCATTTTTGGATTACAGTTGACAGCATTTAGTTATTCTCGATTCACAGCCCCAGTGAGTGCGTCATACTCGGCCCCCATTCCCCACTCCCCTTCACATACTTTCTATGACTCTACTATTCCATTTCACTCTTCCTTCTTTTATTGGGTGCCTTTCTCTCTCTCTCTCTCCGGAGAATATATTGGTGAATTGGAGACTGTTTCTAATACTACTAGCTAAGGCCTTACGTACTGTAAACTAATTTGCGTCTATCGGAATGAATCCCTAGAAATCTTAGCTCATCACTTTCCATTCGTTTCTAAGTTTAAATTGTTTGCCTCCCAACTAGAACAAGCGTAGAATCAATGGGTTCATCTAGTTTTTGACAGCTCCTAAAAATCTCTATCCGTATTATGCTACACCTTACCAAAGTGCCTTTTATGAAAAATAGATTGCATTTTCCACTGGCTCAATTCCTTTCACGCTTTTTTCATCTTCCGTTTGACACGCTCCTTTCCTGTTTATTTCTTCCAGCAACTCTACTTAGTATCGTCCTTCCAAGTCTCCGCTTTGGCGCAATTGACAGCCTCAAATTACCTCTGACAATCGTCGATCCAACTCTCTTTTCAAGAAGGTAATAAAGTCCTTCGTCACTGCCAAGCCTCCCATAAACATACTCTTCTCTCCCACTGTCGATCAACAATCTATAATGACCCGGTTCTTTAAATGCCTATGACACATGTTGAGCGTAGTTACTGCATTCATTGACGCCTTGGTTGTTCTACCCTCTATCCAGAGCACTCCACCGCTCCCTCACGAAAAGCTCATGCTATCCAACATTTATATATGCATTGTTGCTTGATGATGCCTAAAACAATTGTTGACTCGCCCTCTCTTTCCTTTTGAATTAACTCCCTGTCCGTCGCCCACGTTCCTTTGACACCATACTTCCTTGGACTATCCGGTAGGCCCACCATCTGCAAGATCTTCTATGAACTTCACTACCTCCAATACTCAAAGGTTCTGTTCTGCTATCTAGGGCAAGGACTCCTTAATTGATTCCCTTCCATCAATCTGATGTTTTAACATCTAGCTCTTCCATCCCAGAAGGAGGAGTTTTTAGCCTCCCTTCCATTTCGATCTATCCCCCGGGCAATTTTATCTAAACAGATTGTATCTCTAATTGGGGAAAATAAAATTTATGATTTAATCGTACAGGCTCTAGTTATGGTCAATCGATAAAGTTTGGTTCTAATTTGTAATCCAGACCATCAATTTGCCTGGAATAGAATGAATTCACCCGAAATGTTCTAAGCCCAAATATGGTATCGTTCAGTAATTGATTCATATGACTGGAATAGCTGTTCATTGACTTCGTGAAGAACAAAGAACCAGTCATCTGCATCTCAAATAGGAAGCTGAGATGAACCCGTTCCAAACTGACTCTTTTTGTGCCTTTTCTTTTTTTTTTGACAACAATGATTTGTAGTTCTTTTTTCATAAGTTTCAAGGGATATTTTTCAAACCCCTTCAATGAGTTGTACAAAAATGAAGGGTGTAAAGGTACATTGTAGAGAAAGGCGATGTGATATTATGGACTGGATGCCTAGAGCGATATTATGTGCTTGGCGTCTTATCTTATCGTCATTGCTTTTGTTTTCTTTAGATGTTCTGGGTACCTTTTGTGGCCAAAGCACCTATTATGATATAATTCAAAATAGGCAACTTATTTACAGAACCTATCCTGCCTCGGCGCATCAGTCAAAGTTTTTTTTTTGTTATGCCATATCTCCGTTTCAAATATCAAAATTTGTGTACTGTTACGTCTTTCCAAAATGAACAAAGAGCAGCGTGAGTTCTTTACTGTTAGGTATAAATAGCAAATGTAAGCACATCCAGGTTTTTTTTTACATCATATTTCTTTTCTTTTTTTTTTCTCTCTCTCTCTCTTTCTTCTTTCTTTATCCCCAACACACACACTCTTTCCTTCATTGCTCAACGCTGGTCGTTCATTCCAATCGTTCGTATGTCTCGTAGCCTTTCCTTAATTACTGCTATCATTCTCGCCATGAGTGCCATGAGCACTGCAGCACCAGTAGAGAGCACAGTCACCACTTCAATTGACAACAATACCGCTTCATTCAATGTCCCATTAAACACCCGTGAAGAGCGACGATTCAAAAAGAGAGCACAGCTTCGTAAGCGTGGTCAAAGTTATTCTGGCACTGCTACTTGGTTCCTTCCTGCTTCTGAAGGTGGATCTCAAGGTGCTTGTGGGCCTTCAGAAGGCAACAACTCAAACATTGTTGCTTTGAATGTCGCTCAATACGGTAATACTAGCAAGAAGTCATCATGGTGTGGAAAGAAAATCAAGATCAAAGGCCCCAAAGGCACTACTATCTCAAAGATCAACGATGCCTGTCCCGGCTGTAAGAAGGGTGACCTCGACCTTACACCCGTTGTTTTCAAAAAGGTTGTTGGCGACATGAACAAAGGTGTTGGCAAAATTACCTGGTCACTCGCTTAATCTTCTTGTAACAGCATTCGCCCTAGACTTCTTGTATCTGTTGTATTCTCGTACGATAGCGATCATTATAATAAAAAACCATAAAGAGAAACTCCACATTCATATCCCATCTTATCTATTCCATTAACATCTGTATACTACTTTCTAATAAAAAGACAACTAAACGTCATTATATCCTTTTCAACCAATCTGTTTCCCTTTTACTCTGTAAACATGTTTCAATTTATTAATTTTCTAAAATTGAATATCACTACAAATTGAGTTAGACACACTTTCGATTTACCAATGAGCAATACTCCGCTTGCTCATCAGGGCCCATCTATTTGAATCTTATAAACTCAAACATGCTTCTCTCTAAGTCATCTGTTGAAAGGGAGCAGGTGTGAAAGAACAAAAGTAAGGAATCTATATGTGCACAGACAAAGAAAATATAGGGAAATGATTTTCCTAATTATCTCACAGAATCAATTAATATAAAACAAAAAAAGTCCTTTTGAGGTCTCGATGTATCAATCTAATTGTAGCCATTCTTTGCCAATCTGTCTTGAGCTGTGCTACGCTTGAATGGTCGCTCATGTAATACAAAGCAAGTGGCCAAGTTGATTGGCCGCCCACGTGTATGTGATGGAAAAACAATCCAGGAAGTCAAGAAATCATTCAATAACTTTTGTTCATATATTTGAATGAAATCCCGGTTTATTGATTGATCTACGGCTTATGAATACTTCTTTCCTATGTTTCTTTTTCAAGAGTTGTTCATCATTTGCAAATAATCCAGCTTGCAAAATAGTATAAACATTTCCCCCTTTTTTTTTGCTTTGATAAGTTCTGCAAAAAAGATTTAATATGCACTGAGATTTAGTTGATTGCCACAGTAAAGTAATGATATGAGCTGGTAGTTTTCTACCTTGAAAGTGAAATCATCTATTGAGTTCTCTTTGTGAATGCATTAATATTAACAAAGAAATCAATTGAAGCCCAATGAAATCTCTTAAAAAATTCTCGAAAAAGGAAATAGGTACAATAGTCAAAACAGCTAGACATTTTATTTATGCAAATAAAAAAAAAAAGGAGGCTTGAAGCCAATTGAGAATCAAGTGTTGTGTTTTCTCCTAAATCATAAGCTGATCCAAGTTTCTTCTTTCTTGGATTTTTTGAGCAACAACGTGCTACCTTTTTTTTGGGAGATTTGATCTAGAAGTTGATTTTTCTTTCTCTAAAGACATTTTTTTACAAAATTAAGATCGTTGCAATGTTGTATGAGAATTACTGACTACTGTATTTAGAATTGTATACAAGCAGTGAGCAGGCCACATTTTAATTGTTTCAAATGATCAACTCTAGAATTTTAGCTTTTTTTTTGTTATTCTGAGATTCTAATCAAGATTGTCAATCTACTTTTGTGAAATAACTCTAAATTATGATTCGCAAGTTTAAGTACATAAATAACAATCCATCTATCTCACATAATCAGCTGTAAAATAGCAAAATTGTCTCTCTCTACATCTATCTATCATAAAGACAAGGAATTTGTTGATCTTACGGCCTTTTGTTGATAATGTCAAGGTATAGCTTATTATCACAAATTTTTCTTCCCAAAAAACTACTACTAATAAACGTTCAGATATAGAGTCAATTGTGTTGATTATCTAAGCTATATGACCATGAATATTGTATCATCAGTTTCGTTCTTAATAACATTGGTTGCGTTCTACAATGCAGTGCAGGTAACTTTAAAGGCTAACTGTAAACATGATTTACGTCTCGTGTGTACCCTAGTTTTTATCCACTTAAATGGAACAGTAACACGAGGAACAATGGCTTATAGCGCTTCCAAATCAAGCCATCGGCTCTAGAAATTTTCTATCTGTTCCTGTCATTTCAAACCAGCGTCTTTGCCACTGCCACTTTGAGCTCCCTCCTATCAACTTATAGTATGAATAAGAGGGTTGATGATTATTGTCTGTGTCAAGAAAGAAAGCAAGTAAAGGCTATTTGGTGATGACTAAGAAAAAAGATATGGAAAGAAGAACTGAACATAACTCAATGATCGTATTATTCAACTCTAGCCAAAATAGTGCATCAAACGGGGTATTTATAGAATACAGAATATTCTCAAATAGCTTATCTGGTCAAGTACAGTCGTTCCGCTCTCAACGTGTGAATTTTACGAAGAGGGATATAATCTTTCAAACAAATATTGGGAGACCTTACCAAAAAAATCTGCTAATTGTTTGAAGTCCAATTCGCGGATTGTGAGAGTTATTTCATACTTTGCAATTGATGAATCAGGCCGCGAAGCCATGGACGTTGTGGATAAACTCATTATTGTTGTCTTGCCAGTAAACTGCTCTATCAATGTACGATGCTGTTGCTGAGATTAGGGCCCATCCCTTCCAAGATGCATCTCGATTCTGGCTCAAACAGAGCATCATAGATTATTCCCTGCTCTTCGCTGAAGATAATCAGCTATCTACCTCTGAAACAGAACAAGATCTGCTTGATGATGTATATAGTTTTATGAAGAAAAGCTGCAAAATCAGTGGCACTAAGGCCTACGGGTAAGTCAATTGCTCCTTAACATTTATTTGGTTTTTGATATATCTGAGCTTGCTTATGGAATACTTTTTAATTAGTGCCAAGCAAAGCAAAGCAAGCAGTGAGGCAGCAAACCGTATCAGGAGTCTTGGCCCAATTAGCATTGCTCAAAGACAGGTTTGTGTAGATCATGCCAATCTTAGTTTTTTATACAACAGCTATGGGCTCTTCTACCTAGACATCAGTTTGGAAGACAAGGGTGCCAATGGCACTAAAAAAACGAATGAACGAGGATTCAAGTCACCGAATATGATGAAGAGTTTTTTTTTGCCGCCTTATAAATAATCTAAAGGTAAGTCCAGAGAAAATCAAAATAATAAATGTTATTATAAGTGGTAAGCAAGTAGATTCCCTAAAAGCTTGAGTTTACTTAAGCTCTCTATTATCTATAGGTATTAGCATTACAGCTTAAGTAATGATATTCGAAAAGATTCTGTCTTTCTGCTTCCTCGCTCCTCTCGTCTCCAGATGCCAGCATCTGTGAGAGAACTCCCTTGTCTGTTTCCGCCTGAGCCGAACTTGGTGCATAACTCGAACCAAGTTATCCTATCAAGTATCAAGGCCATTGGTGATGATTGTTTGTCTGTCGAAGTCGAACCCAGCGAGAATACTTTCTTGCCCCCTTGTTTGTTGGCCGATTTGACCTACAACAAAAATAAAAGAGCCACAAATTTTGAAGTTTGAGTGTTTTTCTTTATCTTTTTTATCCATCTTGGCTCTAAATTCTACACTTGAACCAAATTGCATCAACAGTATGATTATTTATTGTAAAGCGGGGATTGCTTTCTGCTATCTTTTTTAAATATGTAAATCACCTTTGCTTTAACAACACTTCTTTTTTCTGTGAATACAAGGAAGGACTTTATTCTTAAAATAAATAGATAGTAATTAGCAAATAATAAGAAGGTATAGTTTACAAGATAACAATCGATAAAAACAATAAGTGATTGGCTCATCAAAGAACTGAAGAGAAAATGATTTCAAAGGGTAAGAGGAAGAAAGTAAAGTAGATTATGTCATGTATCTAAAACCTGGATGTCTATCACAGATTTGGCTAGCAGCCTCTTTTTCGAAATCTTCTTTAGAGAGTGCATCACGTCTCTTATTTTCGCGCATCAAGCTCAACTTGAAAAGAATAGAGATAACTGTAACGCCGCACATGAGACACATACAAGCAAGGTTGCCTTTTCCATAAAGAGGAGCATCATCCGCACGGTAGATTTGGCCACCAATAGCACCGCCTACATTACCAATAGAAATGATAAATGCAGTGGCTGCACCACGTTTGGTATGTCCACCAATGTTGTTTGTGAACCATGAAAGCATAGCAGGAATATGACTGTATATAATACATGATAGAATGAATAAGACAAAATGTATTTTTTTGGAGTGTTCAACTTACCCAAAGACACCAGTTACAGTGATACATGCAGCAATATACATTGCAACAGGACCTTTGTTGCGAAGAGCGTAGAGCAAAGCATAGCCAATACAGCCCAGAGCACCAGGGATAGCAACATGGAGGCCTCGCTCACGTCGCTTGTCAGCATGCATAGCGACAAGAACAGTAACAGCGCAGGCTATTCAATGATACAGAAAAAAAGAAAGAGAGTAAATACATACTGTTTTACGTAATATAAAAAACATACCGATAGCATAAGGGGGCGCAGACATTGCTTGAGCACGAAGATCAGTGAATCCCATGCCTTGAATGATACTAGGTAAAAACAAACTCAGACTGTAAAGAGGGGTAGAACCACAAATATAGATGAGTGAGTGAATATAGACTCGGTAATCGGTGAATGCTGCTCTAAATTGTCTCCATGAGAAAAGCGTTTCGGTTGAAGGACCAGCATCTTTACGGAGACGATGGATAATAATTTCGCGCTCTCGGTCATTGATGACTAAAAGACAAAAAAAAAAGAAGTGTCAATTTTTTCTCACATGCTAAAAATTCCCCAGAGACTTTACATTTTGAGTTTTCGGGAAAGTTGGGCAAGAAAAAGTACGCAGCAATAGATAGGACAAGGGTGGGAATTGCTTCAATAATAAAAATCCATTGCCATCCATGAAGTCCATGAATACCGTCCATTTGCATAATGCCATAAGCCTAATTTCAAAACAAAGAAAGTTTAGTTTTCAATGTCAAATCTCTCAAACCCCAAAAGTTAAATCTTACCAAAACACCACCAAATGCCTATTTAGCAAAAAAGAAAACAGTTGTTTAAAATTTCATATAAAAAAGGCTATCATGTCAATCATGTCACTTACACCAGCCAGAGTGGAGCATGAGAAAAACAAAGCTACTCGAGTTGCTTGTTCACCACGAGTATACCATAGAGTAAGGTAAAAAATGACACCTGGGAATAAACCAGCTTCCGTGAGACCTAGAAAGAAGCGAGAGGCCAAAAGACCTACCCAAAAAGAAAAATACCTTATTTAGTACCACATTTTGACTTGTCATACAAACAATTCCAAAAACAAACCTGCTGTATTCTCACAAGCAGCCATTGCAGCCATCTAACCCCCAAGTGTGTTAGTATGAACTATTTTTTCCGTCTTTGAGAACGAGCAAGATACATTACCACAGTACCCCATGAAATCATTACAATAGGAATCCATCTACTAGGACCAATCTTCTTCAAAATCATATTTGATGGCACTTCAAAGATAATCTATCATTGTTTATTAGATGGATCTACATTTGTGTACATTTCAATTATTCTACTTACATAGCCAACAAAGAAGATAGAGAGAGCCAGATTATAGTTGGATGGAGTGATATCCAGATCAGTTACAATACCAGCTAGTTTAGCATTACCAATATTGACTCGGTCTAGAAAGGAACATAAATACAGGACACCCAAGAATGGAATGATACGAAGATCAAGTTTCCATATCACCGCTTTGAGCTCTTCTGCTGTAGGCGGCACAAATGAGGGATCATCACCATAAGGCAGAGAGTTTTCAATATCACTGTATTCAACTACAACATCATCTTTCTGATGAAACTCTGTGAAATCGTTGCCTTCTTTGTCCTTATTCATTAGTCAGTTTTTGGTGTAATGTAAGCAAAAGAAAAAGAAAGAAAGAAAAATATGTAAATCAGAAATTCATATACTTTTTTTTATTGTTGCACCAAGAAGAAGATAGAGTCAAGTCATAAACAGCATAGTGCTTTATTTTCCAAAAAAAGAAAAGTAGATGGTAAAAAGAAGACCCATATCTATAAGACGTAGACTCTCCCTTCAAAACCAATCAAGAGTATCTCAGCCAAGTGATCGCTTGACATTCGCTATGATTGGGCCATTGGACTAAATCAGAGTTACTCATTTGCTAATCAAAAGTATTAAATGGGCTCCCAAATTGGTTCTCCGGTCGTTTGTTACGCAAACCATATAAAGTCAAAATGCGGAGATTTCCTTGCATGGTGATTCGCATGATTTTGCATACACTGTTTCTGGAAATGTTCCATCATTTAAAGAATAATAGTTTATTGAATGTAGATGAAGTAATAGAAAGGAAGCAGTCCAATAAAAGGCTGTAAACAGCATCTCAGTTGGAAAATGACTACTGTTTTGAAGTGTACTTGTAAGTAGTGGGAGAAAATGGAAATACGCAAAGCTTATAGTTTACTTTTAGCAGGATCTATAATCACAATACTCTTCTCCCTTCTATTTCATATAAACAATCGAAATATAGACCATATTTTTCAGTAACAATGATGTCTGTTTGCCATTCAGTGGATAATCAAAAACCCATGGCTTTAGATGCATAGGCACTGACATGTCAATTCTAGTTTGTGTTTTGCCACACTGTTACCTTTTCTCATTCTGAATAGAGTCTACAAATTGACATTGATAACCATCTCTTGTGTCGCTAAATGTTTTGATTAGGGGGGGACAACAGGATGTTTACCTCCTCAATTAGGGCAACAGAAAGCCCTCTAGGAATGAGAATGATTGATGTGAAGTGCATCCAAAATGGTTTCCACACACCAAAGTCTCAAACCTGTAGCCTAATGTTTAGGAAGCCTTTGTCCTGAGGATCAAGATCAATATTGACTACAAATCACATATACTGGACGATTAATATCACACCTTAACAAATGATAGCACTCAATAATTGATCTTTTATTTTTTAGGATTTTGAAACCGAGCAAAGTAAACATTGACAAGCAATGATTCGTCCTAGTTCCCATCATCAAGAATAGCTGAAGGCCAAGATTTTGGAATAAATGTCGAAACTACTGTATACACAGTAGTTGCGGTGTGGTTGGATCCTACTTGGACTTAATGCACAAGAAAGACTTTGAACGACTTTACGCTCTGAAGCTTTGTTTGATACCTCCCTCTTTTTCTTTTTAGGTCAAGTGAATCATCACTACATGAACAAGGCATGATCCAAATTTATGTCCTGGTTAATGCCTGATGAGGGTTAGAATTGTTGTGATATTCACAATATAATGGATAACAAATATAAATGGATGAGGCCAAAAGAAAGTTGTTTTTCATTCATAATATGATATTTATCTCTGTTTATGCTTGTGGTATTTGGTATAACCTAACATGAGTTCCTTGCGAACAAGATTCTATACGCACATATACATTTAATCAACTACTCATCTAATTCAAACACTTCCTTTGTGCAATTTATTTCTAGAAATGATACAAGATATTCTTGAATGAAACTTCTTGCAAATCTCATTTTATAGTCCCAATTTGTCTGACTTTTAAAAAAGGTTAACTTTATCTCACTCTCGCTTATCTTTTTTTTTTTTTTTTTTTTTTTGCTTTTTTGAATAGATTCCTTACATTAATCAACTAAAGTCATTGAGAATGACGTTTTCTTCAGCACTTGTTCTTACTGATCTTAATGACTATATTGCTCCTTCTCAAGCTTGTATAAAGCCTGTCGAAGTTCAAAAGTCAGAAGACAAGGGACCTGTAAGTTGAACTACTCAAGCAGATCTCGGGAAAAACTAAAGCTATTCTAGTCTGAAATCAAAGTAGATACTGAAGGCGCTTACTATGAAATCTCTCAAGATGGAGGAGAAGAAAGGCTTGAAAAGGCTTCTATTTCTTTAAACGATTGTTTGGCTTGCAGGTAAAGAAAAAGAAAATTAAAAAAAAATGTTTGCTGACAAATAACATAAAAAGTGGCTGCGTAACTTCTGCAGAAAGTGTCTTGATCTCGATGCAATCACAGGATGAGTTATTCAAGATTTTGCAACAAAACAAAATTGCACTCGAACAAAACCAACCCCAAGATTACCGAACAATCGTTATTTCCATCAGTCCTCAATCCAGAGCTTCATTGGCAGCCAAATATCAACTCTCGCTTGTACAAGTGCAACGCAAGCTTATCTATTTCTTTAAGCATTTCTTGGGTGTTCATCATGTGTTTGATACATCGTTCACTCAAGACCTATCCTTGGTTGAATCTGCCCGAGAATTTGTCGGTCGATTCAGAGAATATATGCAAAATGGAGGTGATGTTCTGGAGGCAGCAATGCAACAGGCAGATGCAGAAAAGGCAGCAAACGAGGAAGGAGAAGGAAAATCAAGAGCTAGAACAAGAAGAAGAATTGGGGCAAAGGCCGACAAGGCTGTTGAACCTATTCATCAATCCTTGCCCATGTTGGCTTCTTCTTGTCCTGGCTGGGTTTGTTATGCTGAAAAGACTCACGGAGAAGTTTTACCGTATATCAGCACAACAAAGTCACCTCAGCAAATGATGGGCTCACTTGTAAAAGACTATTTTGCAAAGAAATCAGGATTAGCGTGAGTGAAAGAGACATACTTTTTTTTTGTTATGTACGCTAAATGATCATGGCTGTATGTTAGGCCTAATCAGATTTATCATGTCACTGTCATGCCATGCTATGACAAAAAGTTAGAAGCTAGTAGGCCTGATTTCTTTTTGGAACAATATGACACAAGAGAAGCGGACTGTGTGTTGACTACAAGCGAGATTGACAAGATGTTAATAGAGCAGAACATGAATTTTGCACAACTGACAGAGAGTGCTATTGATGACATGTTTAACAAGTTTGGACCTCACCCTGATCATCAAACAGAGGTAGCCTATGGTGTTCCTGGGTCCTCTTCCGGAGGAGCCTTAGAGTATGTGTTGGCAACAGCTGCCCGAGAACTGTTTCAGATAGAAGATGCTCCTCAAGATCCTTTGACCACACCATCTCCTCGAGTGATTATAAAGACAGGCAAGAATGCTGATGTGAAAGAATATTTTCTACAAGGCGATGATGGACGTATTCTGTTACGTTTCGCAACAGCTTATGGATTCCGTAACATTCAGAACATTGTGCGCAAGATCAAAACTGGGAAATGCAATTATCACTTTATCGAAGTCATGGCATGTCCTGGTGGTTGTGTCAATGGTGGTGGACAGCTACCTGCTCAAGTGGAAATGAATGTGAAGGATTGGGTGAGCCATGTGGAGTCTATCTATCGTTCAGCTTATGGTTTGAGACCAGAAGAAAACGAGACAATTAAAGCCATTTACAAGTAAGTTGACCATGTCAAGTTATGCATAATTGAATAAAGATACTTACCATTATTGTTTTGTTTAGTGAATGGATTATAGATCCTGCTTCTGAAAGAGCACGTCAGCTTTTACATACACAATACCATGCAGTCACTCAAGACTTTGGAAATCCTCTGGCTACCAAATGGTGAAAAAAGGAACTGTATAGTTCCCTTTCTCCTTTCAAGGCCAAATAAAATCAAAATTGTAAATACAGTGCGTGGATTTGAAAAATCGATCAGCGATGTTTGGCGTAGGTTGGAATTCAGATTCCAGCAACGACAACTCTTGACAAAGCGTGAAAAAAATCTCAATGAGCATGAATAAAATTTCCAAACAGCATATTTTGAAAATCAAATAGCAGACTCGATCATCCTAAAAAGCGTTTGTTTCATTTGAATATATCTAAATGAGCAACATGCACAGATTCTTTATTGAAGATGGACAAGGAGGAATAACTACAAAAGATGGTGAAGAGGCCATGGACTAAATTACTGAGAGGGTATTTTTTCGAAAAAAGCTGTGACTCAGTCCCAAGTCTCATTGATTTTAGAGCAGAGTGAGTCTTGAAGAAAAATACTTTTTGGGAAGAAAATCTGAAAATCCATCTGGTTTTGTGCATCCAGAAAGCTGAAATGTTAGGAAATTTATATTTGACTGCAAGATAGGTTTTAGCTATGTAAATGCAGATTTATTTCGATAGCTTTTATTGGGTTAATATATATGATAATTATTATATCTCGTTAGTAATGCCTACTTTTTCTAGTTCTCGAGTATGGTAAAAGTCCCAAAGAAAAAGAAGCGTAGATCATGATGGTTTTGTTACTTATATTTCATAATCTTGGTTGTACAAGAAGTAGTATTTAGGTAAACCCCGTTTGACACCTTTCGTATGTATAGTACAGAAAACTCAGTCATATACTCAACATGATGGTGTGTGAGTCATGGTAAAAATTCGAAGGTTGTATTTAATGCAATCAAGTGTATTTGACAGAACCAGGTAATACAGACTTTCACCCTTTTATGGAATTTTTCAAATTTAGCATTTTTATCGGTTATGTAACGCCTCGCCATATCTGAGATTGAAAACATATTCCTATAAATATTCCAACGATTTCAATAATAAAACAACAGACTTTTTATCTCACTTTTATTTTCATATACATCTTTCGAAAGCGCTTAAATCGCGTTCATATATTTCATCTCATTTTACTCCTTTCTCTTATTATTTTCTTTTACTTTCTTTTAATCTGAACAATAGATCTATAGTCATAGATCACACTATCAGGTTATACTTAAAATCTCTATTGAAACAATAGCTTAAGAAATTAAGTACACTATTCATAAGAGTGCGCATCTTCATACTAGTCTTAACTTATAATCTTAAGAACAAAGACACACTAGAAGCTGTTTAATTCAAATCTTGTTAGAACAATAGTCTTATACAATTCAATTGTTTGAGATACACTATCTATCAAGTCATAAAATTAAACACTATTTCAATAAGACATATCTTCGTTGAAAACAATACTAGTACTAAGTTATCCAAATCTTTATCGCACACTAGCTTTATGTTGAAAGAATCTTTATAGGAGCATACTAGTGATACAAGTTATTTTACTTCACAATAGCTTTGAGTATTTATCTAAGCACACTAGAAGTGGAATATAATTGAAACCTATAATCTTTATAACTTCATTTAAAGCCTATACACAAAACTACATCCATATATCTTCTAAACTAAACCCCGAACTCTACAGTTATCAAGCAATTTTTGTTCGTTAAGCTGTGAGACTAAAAAGTATTTTTTGGTCTTTCTGCTAATTAAAAAAACACCTTTTGAATATGCTGGTATTTTTACTCTGTAACTCATCTGAAACTAATAGTTGGAATATGACTTTCAGAACCAATAAAAAGCCTTCCCTGAATAATTGTGTTTATGACTTCTGTAAAATAAACATTTTGAAGCACGGAAAGAACAAACTTCTCACAAACGTCCTCAATACAATAGTGCCAGATAATCCTCCCCTTGTGTCCACTAAGGCCGCAAGAGGTAGGACACACTACTATCTTTTATATAAATATTAAACCAATATCATTTTAAATAAAAGCGATTTCTTCCTCCTAAAACATTAAGTTGGTCTTAACAAGTAAAAGCGGTTCTAAGCTAGAACTGAACAAATCTATTATCAAGTCCTTCTACAATGCAAGATCCCCAAGCGTTCAAAAGCACAGTGTTTTGTGCCTCATCCCTCCTATAATAACATAAAACTTATTGCTGTATTTTCTTTGCCTTTTGTTTTGTATATCTATTGTTATATGAATAAGGATTTACAGCCCATCTGAGTTCTCTTTTCAACCCGCAACACCTCCCAGAATCTCTTTAGCTTTGCCTAAGGACCATTTTATGTGTGTTTATATTTTCGTTCCTATATATCAGATACTTGAGTTTTCTCTTCCCGGTTTGTGCAAACTGTGACTCTAATCACAAATATAAGAGTAAAAATACAATAGGATTGTTCGTATAATAGCACACAAATAGAGCTTTAGCTTGTTATGTGTCATCTTCTGTCCAAATATATCATTACTCGGAAATCTCTCTTGAAAGTTTTTTTTTTTAGTTTGAGAAAAATAACACAATGAATACAATTTGATAAAACTTTTCAGAACAATGAATTCATCGTTTGCTCATACCTACAACAAACTTGGAGTCTAATTATACCATATAGTTAAATAGGTTTAATGACCTATTAAAGTTTGACAGAGAGAAATATTTTACTGAATACTATGAATTTTAAAATGAATAGTCTATCAACACACTGACTTAAAGGCTGTTAATTTAAAGAATTAGTCTTCAAAAAGGACAGCTTCCTTTCTCGTCACACAGAGCCAAGCGTTCAGGATTGGCATATATATATATCTAGACATATATCTGATTTTCTTTCTTTCTTTCTTTTGCTTTTTAACAACTATTAAATAATTTTCTTTTTTGCACAATGTCAAGTCGTCGAAAAGGCAAAAGGAAGGCTCAGGCTTTTAGGTATGATCCAGAGTTAACTCACGTGAACAATCCTCCTGTTTTGAGATGGGTATCTCAAAGCAAACGTCCATTTGGTGAAGTAGAATCTGAAGAACCGAGTAGCAGAAAGCGTATAAAAAGAAAAGGTCGTGAGGGTGATGGTATGCTTTTAGAAGCTTTGCACAATGAAATGCAGCAAAGGCTAGAGACAAAAATACGCAACGTATTAAATAATGATGGTGATCTTCGTCATTTAAAAGAAACTTTACTTAAGTCTACAAGGTTAGAGAAGGGTGTAGTAACTGGTGCTGAATCAAGTCATGGTTTTGCGGCTGGCTCTATTGAGAGATATATTAAAAGAAATAGAGCAACAAAGAAGAACCATCAATACTGGGTTGACCGCGTCCAAGATGCATTCTATAGTACTGTTGAAAATATGAGAGCTCAGCTTGCTACTCCAACGGCCTCTGAACCACATACTCCTGTAGCAGAAGCTCAAGGCTCCATTGTTGAACAACAGTCTAATCAAGAACAGCGCAGAACCCTCACAATGGCTATGCGACAGATCATTCGAAAAGACTTGAAACTAGACATAAAAAATCATTTTATAAAGACTTTGAATGAAGCGATTGAGAATGTAACTGATTACATCTCCTGTTATAGTTTCAAGGTGTACAGCACTTTTCTCTTGATGCTTAACTATGCATCTCTTATTGATGATGCAGGTGCTATATCTTTGCGAGAGTCTCGAGGTGAAGCTTTGGCAAACATTCTTCCAACTTCTGGGTCATCATCAAAGCAGGAATTCCTACCTCCTCCACTTGTACCAAACTGCGTAGGATCCAGAGTGTTTGAAAAACTTTACAAAAGCATCTTTGACCAGAGTCATCTTCAAATTATTCACAGTGCCTATTTTGGTCATAAAGGTACCAAACAAGACATCTTAAACAAGAACCCTATTATCAAGGCTTTTGTGGATGCAATACCTCCTGGAGAGGACGAAAAATGTACTGTTGATAGCTACTTGATGCAGAAAGCCTACTCTATGTATTTCGTAAGCTTTGAAAACATGTGGACCCGCCCTGGTCGTTTTAGAAAGACACTAAACCAGCTATTAAGTCATTCATTGCGTATTCACCTTGCCCCTGAGCGAATCAAACAGTATAATCGTTATCTCTCACAGTCAAAGCAAGACCGTCAAAAAATAAAGAAGACCCAAAATCATGTCTACCTGCCAACCATTCCTCTTTCCTCAATTAGTTTGATTAATAACTCAAGAAGTCATCGACGGAATCTGTTCAAGAAAGAAAGAAACAGGCTAGAGACAATGCTCAAAAGATATAAAGAAAGTAGTTTCCAAGATGAAAAATGGAAGACTAGAGCAGACTGCTGTCAAGTTAGAATAGATACGTACGAAGAAATTTTGAAAAACGAGGCAAGTAGTTTAGGATTAGTTGATACAATGTCAGACTAATGTTTTTTTTGGGTTTCAACAGAGATCAGCATTTTCAAAAGCAAAACTAAAACAGCAAGAGAAGCCAAACCTTATTGGTGATGACGATAATGAGCTACTTGATCTTATGAACCTTGCCGAAGAACTTCCTGCAGCAGAAGGTCGCATTCTAGAGCTGGAAGACAAAGCTACGCAAGACAACAATGATACCCCCAGAAGAAGAATAAAAGCCTTGGCAGCTATTCTAAAAGCAACTTTGTATTCAAACCCTCAAGGAAAAATTACGATACAACATTTTCAAGGTAAAGCTATTTAGCAAACAAAGCTTGTCTGAAGCATGACTGACCATTTGAACAAAATAAACTTCAAATTTGAGTCCAAAGAAATTAGACATCTGCATGATGATTGCCAATGTAAACTCTCCCTACATGTCATTGCCAAGACATCGAAAAATTTTTCAGTATAATATTCCTTTCTTCTTGATGGCAAATACTATCTTTCGTGCTATCGGACAGACAAAGCGAATAGCCTCTCTTTGCCCTTTGACAAGCCCTTCCCAGTTGAATGCTCTCCATTTGGATGCACCATCTCTTTTCAGTCTCTTTTGCGGAACTAACGCAAAAACAAAAACAAAACCACTAAATGTTCATGATTTTGATGGAAACGTTATCACCACAAGACAGCTTGCAATTGAACAAAAGGATGCTATGTTTAGTTCTTTTTTTTTTTTTTTTTTTGAAAAAACTACTTGCTATTTGTAAAAAATGGAAGCATGCGTTTGGTCACTACATGGTTATACTTCCTGGTGCAGAAACAGTTCGTATCTGTAACATACTTGATAGCGCTTCACCAGCCAACACATGTCAGCCGATTAAGTCTCAAGAAGAAGCTCAGCCATCATCGTCTGCACCTATACCGGCTTCACCACTGGCTCCCAACACAAATTTTTTTAAGACTGAAGCCAACAGACTCCAACATGAAATAAATCAAGTATCTAATAAACTCAAACAAGCATGTAAGGCAAGACGAGATTTTATTCTCAGAAACAACATCAAAGAGCTGAAGGAACAGTGGGTGCCGCAAGATAAAACGATGCTGAACAAAACTCTTCGAGAGAGAGCAAACAAAGCTCTTAAGTCAAACCAAAATCTTTATGAGCAAATAGCGCAGATGAGAAGAAACCGAAAGCAGTTTGATGAAGATATCTATATTCAAAGAAACAAACTTAAAAAGCTAAGGCATGACGTCTACTTCCTGAGAAACCCGAAAGGATAACAGCCTGCACAGACGTCTACAAAAAAAATTACATCTGAAGAATACAAGTGTTTCGAGAATGTTGACAATGTAACAATTGATGGGAGTATATTAGAAAAGTAAGACGAGGTTAGGTTTTCTGGGACTGATAATGGAATTGTCTCTATATCTGAAACAGCACCATTTTCTTTGAGTAAATTAAGATATCACCTCCAGTTATATGATACATACAAAACGTCTACTTCTACAAATCGTAAGTTGTTATTACTGCTGCTATTACTTAAACATGCTTACTGATTTACTTATAGCAACAGCATCAGACTTATCAACCATTGATAAAGAATTACTAAGTATTCCTAAATCATTCAAAATCAATCCCAGGGATTTGCATTTTCGAAGCGGTGGTTATGCTTCTCAACACAGTCTGCAACGTGCAAAAGCTATCCCAGAAGGTCAAGAAGTACAAGCAGCGGAGGCAGTTCTCTCACAATACTCTCTAAAAACAGCTACAACTCTTGAAGGTGCTATAGTCGCATACAATGTGTATCAAGAGCAGAAGAATACATTAAGAAATTTTTATTACAGTTTTGCTCGCAATAGAAGTAAGAAGCGGTATGAAATGAGACAAGAAAAGACTTTTGATCGAACGTGCTCAGCTGAAAGGAGGTATGGTCAGCAACAACAACAACGGCAAGCACTACATATTATGTTCGTGGGTGATAGAGGCTACGGTATTGGCTCGTCCATTCGAGGACACGTTCGTCTAGGTGGTTCATGGAAACCGAATAAGCATAGTCTTTATACATCAGTATGTATAACCAATAAACATAACACGTCTCAAGTCTGTGTTTTTTGCTTTGAAAAAATAAGTCATCCATTGAGAATTGTAGAGAAAGTCTGAAAACGATCAATGGTACCTCTATATGCAGCAACAAGGCTTGTGTTCTTAATTTAGTAAAAAAATCCCACAAACCAAGAGACTCTCTTTCAGCCCTAGCCATTGGTATCTCTGGTGCATCTAGACTGATCGGCAAAGGAACTCTTGATGTATTCAACCCGTATCTTTAACAAAAGCAATCAATTCTACATTGTCTAAAACGAAACAGAGCTAGGCTTACCGCCGATGGCGTGTGTGTACCTTTTAGGGTAAGTTTTTAAATGTTTATTTAAAATATTAATTAACCCGCTCCTTTTATCTACATCTACATTTATTCATCCACTGCACTTTTAAACAAATTTGTAAGTTTTCATTTCAGTCAACTCAAACTCAGAATACTTACGTTTTTTGCGACTCATAGTGTCAATACCCTCTCAGTATATAGGTGGAACTCATTGGAGGAGTTGTAAAGCTCTCATCCTAATAATTGAGAGAACTAAAACTTGTATTGGAACAAATGGGGACAATTACCCAAAGAAAGAACAGAAAAAAATAAAACTTTACCTAAAGACATCATACCGATAGACCAACTAAAATAATATTCTTAACCTTCTGACTAGAACAGCTCAAGTATACATTTGAAATAAGGGTAGTGCTTTGAAGTTGCCTGCTAGATTGGTTTGTTTTTCCAAAACGTCACAGCTTGTCATTTATCTTGTTTCTTTCTTTATCTTGTTGGTAAGGTATTCCTGCCTATTCAATTCTTCAACTTGTTTTGATCATTTTAAACTTTGCGCTAAACAGAAGCTTCCTAATCAAAAAGATGATTGTAAAATATGTATGTTTATTAGTTGAACAACAAGAAGAAAAGAGGGAGGGGGAAACCATGACACTTTACAATTCATTTGAGGGTGCTTTTAGTATCTTTGGGACCATAAAAGCTGCTCTCTCAATCATAAGAAGGAGATGAACATCAAGTACCCTAAACGTCTTGATTTTTATTGGCTGTATGTTTGATACGTCATATTAGATGCTGTTGTTATCTTGATGTGCGGAATTTGAAGACAAGAAAGAAATAAGATCCGTCAAATCCAACATCTTTTCTTATTTTTTTTTGTGTCCTTTTTTTTTTACATAAAAAAGTAACACTATCCCTTGAACATGAAGTTTGGCAACTATTTAAATGAGAGAAAGAGTCATCTTCCAACTGAATATGCTGAACATTGCATCAATTATGTTGATCTGAAGACGTTTTTAAAAAAAGATGTTTATGCACATTCCATCAAACTGAAAGACGATAAGATTGATACACCTTTTGCTCAACTTGTATCTGACCGACTGACCCAACTACAAAAGTGCGAAGTTGGCTTTATCGAGAAATTAGATGCACAAGTCAAGAAGGCCAGCGACTTCTTTGAGCAACAATCTAAGTTGTTGACCAGCCAACCGACAACAGAACCTACAGAGGCTCTGAAGAGGATCGTTACTCTAGAACGCTTTGTCTTTCTCAACTACACTGGTATCACAAAGATTTTGAAGAAGAACGATCGTCATTCGGGTCTTGCCCTTTCAGAACCTTATCTCAGACGGGTGGCTCAACTGCCCTTAGTGAAGGCAGAGGAATTGACTCAATTGAAACGAGCTGTCATGAACAAACTCAGCCGCGAACATCAGATTGAATTTGGTAACAAAAATTCGCCCATCATGGTCCGAAGTCGTTCTACACATGTCAATACCTCTTCTGTCCTTCCTCCTACCTTTGTGGGACCTAATCAAAAGGTATTAGTGTCATTGGCTGGTCCTCATGGAACAGACATTATTGGTGCTGTTCTTACTTGTCTCTCTCGTCATCCTTGTGAGATCAACGATTTTATGCTTTCACGTCTGTACCACAATGTCACTTTTGGTGTACTTATCACTCTCCAATCGGATAATGTCGCTGTCTTTCGTGATCTGGCTGAGGCTGCTCAGACATGGGATGCTACTTTGACCTATGATATTCCTGACTCTCAAGTGACTGAACCTGCTACCAAACATCAGGAAAAGGACAAGAGAAAACAAATCACCACCACCACAAATACTTTTATCCCTTCTTCTCTGGAAGAAGCTCCTTATTCTCAACGTACAAAGTATGCAGCTACCATCTTGAACCAGAATGGATTAGATACAACCTTTCTGAGTGAATGGACTCAGCTGTTGCTGAAGCACCATATCTCTGTTGAAAAAATGACCCGTCTTACAAAGGACAATCAGCGCTTGACCTGTGCTGATTTGCGTCTTAGTGTGCCTCATGGTATGAACATGGATGCCCTTCGCACTGAGCTGATTGATTTCTCTACAAGTTATGGTACCGATATTGCTTTTCAAAAAGATGATGTGTTTAGAAAGAATAAGCGACTGGTTGTGTTTGATATGGATTCAACTTTGATCTACCAAGAAGTGATTGACGAAATCGCTCGTCATGCAGGTGTTGTGGATCAAGTTTCTGTAAGTTCTCTCAACATTTCCCTTTCTTTTCTTTTTTTTTTTTTTTTAAAAAAAACTATTGTTTTTAGGCTATCACAGAAGCTGCTATGAATGGTGAAATTGATTTTAAAGAATCCTTACGTCGACGTGTTGCTCTATTAGACGGTACAAGTGTGGGTGTGATTGAGAATGTCAAAAAGATCTTGACATTTACAGAAGGTGCTCGTTTCTTATGTCGTGCTCTAAAGAAACTCGGTTTCAAATTGGCTGTCATTAGTGGTAAAGTTAAAGGAGGAGGAGGGGAGAGAGAGAAAAAAAGAAAGAGGATGTTTTTCTCATTGTATGTTTTAGGTGGATTCATGCCTTTAGCCAACTATGTAAAAGGTGAATTAGGCTTAGATTATGCTTTTGCTAATCAGGTAGAGATGTCATGACATTGGCAATAAGAATCATATTAACTTGTAAACATTAGCTCGAAGTATCTTCAGATGGATTGACATTGACTGGCAAGACTGTAGGACCCATTGTAGATGGCGTTCGTAAGGCAGAACTATTGGAAGTCATTGCTCAGGCAGAAGGTCTTACCTTGAATCAGGTTATTGCTGTGGGGGATGGTGCTAATGACTTGTGGATGTTAAACAAGGCTGGGTTGGGTATTGCTTTCAATGCCAAACCCCGTGTTCAAGAACAGGCCAAGGCCAGAATCAATCAAAAGAGTCTAAAGTATGTCTTGACTCTCTTGGGTTATTCTGATCGGGATACTGAGGAATTGGGTGGTCATTATCAATAGAATAAAAAAGAAGAAAAAGAAACGATTTTTTTCATCAGAAGATACCGGTATGGCATATGCACTTCTTTTTGAGTACTTCGCCAATGTCCCTATCTATTCGTCATTTTGGTTGACTTTATCATCATTTTAAAGAAATCGTTGCTTTTAGCACAAGATTCTCAGATAGTCCGCTTCGATAGAGCGACCTAATGAGGAGCATGGTTTTTCGCTTCAAGAGCGAAGAGGAAGCAAAAAATCCTAACACTGCAAAATTTTTTCAAACTGTAAAAAGTTTTGACAGGTCACGTGATTTTCGGACCGCACACAACAGTTCGGACCGGACATGTTCTCTTCTAGCATTAGAATAAAAGAAGTAGAAAAGCAATCAAAATGAAAGGTAGACGGACATTTGTTATAGCACAAGAGTTCATATTCTCATCTTGACATTTGCTTCTAAAACCTCTCTCTTAAAGAGATATGAGAGCCCCTTGTTGAATCAAATAAACATAGTCTTGTTTTCTAAGCATCGATATGTGTTGTCAAATGAATTATACCTTAAAGAATCTTAATCCTAAGAGTCTATTACTAACAGCTTGAGTTTTTATCATGATTATGCTTGAAAAAAAATTATTTAAATCTTGAAATTTCCTTTTTTTTTAGTCGAGTATTTTTTCTTCTCTTGACACGATTGATGATGTTTAATCAGCAGCATGGGCGTGGACGCGGTAGTGTCTTTGGCACTCCTTCTCACGACCCATTTAACCAACAACAACAACAACAACAGCAAAAGCCTATTCAGTTCTTTCAAACATCTGCTTTTCAACCTACTTCATCATCTGCTTTCCAATCTCAATCTATCTTTCAACAACAACCTTCGTCTGTTTTTCGTACTGCTAGAAACAACAGTAACAACAACAGTAAGCGTCAGTTTGATGCTTCTCTTAATGAAGCTCTTGGTCATCAACCTTTGACCACACCCAATCCTTCTTCTTTTCAGACTGCTGCGTTGACATCCCGTTCTGAACCAAAGCCTAAAAAGAAAACAGTTAAGAAGAAACAAGTGGAACTTGTGCTGGATGAACCATCAGACTCAACTGGCGTGACAGCAGCCGATAGAGCTCAACGTTTTGGCACCACAAGTAAAAGTGCTGAATATGACAAAGTTAGTAAAAAAAAAACACACACACCCACACACATACACAACTTATACACCCACCCACACATACACTATACCTTGGACATATAAAAAACAATCATTTTTTTTTTATTTTCTATTCTGCAAATGAAACCGGGTATAACGATATTCAACACAAATCAACTTCTAACCCTTTCTATCTCTTAAAAAAAATACACATTCTTAAATTAGATGAAAGAAAGTCGAATTCATGAAAGACAACAAGCAATTGACCGTGGTTTGATTCCTGACCCAAATGCACCTGTACGCCTAGAAGATGCTATTGATTTCCGTGGTACTTGTCAGACGAAATGTCCTGAATTTGAAATCCTCGAAAGAGAAATCCAGAATGGTCTTGATACACTTGAAATGGATGCTTATGGTCATGCAGATAAACAGAAAGTAGTGAAAGCCTACCGAAGATCTGCAGCAGGCAATGAGCAACCATTGCCTTCCGATGTCAGAACACCTGCTTCTCTTGTGGTAAGTGATGCTGTTTATCTTTAAGAATGAATGGTTAATTTCCTTGAATTAGTCCACATTGGATTATTTGATTGATCAAGTCTTATCACAACAACCTTTGGAAAAATGTCATGCTTTTATTCGCGACAGAACTCGATCTATTCGTCAAGATTTCACTTTGCAGAACATTCGAGATATTACAGCTGTTCAGGTTCATGAACGTATTGCTCGTTTCCATATCCTTTGTCTGCATGAAATGTGTGGACTAGATGAATCTAAATTCAGTGAACAACAAGAGACAGAGCAGTTAAGAAAAGGTAAGATGAATGATGTCTAAAGAAGAGCCAATGGCTGATTTGGAATACAATTAGTGCTCTTGAGTTTGATCGAGTTTTATGATGATCTTCGTGAAGAGGGTATCGAGACTGAGAATGAACCCGAGTTTCGTGCTTATTATATGCTCAGTCATATTCGTGACCAAGATATAGCGCGTCAAGCACAAACACTGCCTATGCATGTCTTTAAGCACCCTTATATCACACGTGCACTTGAATTCTTTGGTCTGATGCAACGCAACAACGAAATCATGGAAACAAGTTCTCGCCGTAATAAGCCCGAGAATGTAGAGGCCTCTCAAAACTTCTATAGTCGTTTCTTTCGCCTCATTACAGATCGAGATACTACTTTCCTGATGGGCTGTATGCTAGAGTCTCATTTTGCTGATGTCAGAAAAGGCGCCTTGAAGGCCATGAATGTGTCTTATATGATCAAGGCAGGTGGCGTGGAAGCTGATCATGTACGACATATCTTGGCTTATGACTCATTGAAGCAACTCTTGAACGAAGTGCATCTTTATGGTATACCTCTGGACATGTCATTAGGTGAACCCACTATTCGTTTTGGTCAAAAGCATTATCGTACAAAAACACCCATCTTTGTTGGTGAGTGAAAACTGTTTTAGAAAAAAAAAGAGAGAGAGAGAAAACTTTAGTATTCATTTGTTATTTTTTTTTCTGTTTAGAACCACTTTCCAATCCTGCTCAAACAAAGTCTATATTACTGGTAGAACCAAAGAAGGCAGGCCGAACATTTCGTAGTATTATCAATGGACACACACCATCCGTAGCGCATTCAACATTACCTCCACAACAATCTACACCAAAGGCGCCACCTGTCTCTATTCATCAAATGTTTCGTCAAAAGCCACCTGTCACTGCTTCTTTCACTTATAGTCATCTGACAGGTGAAGCTCCCATGTTCAAGACAGACACAAACGATAATGCAAGTCAGGCAAAGCAGCTCGAACTAAAACAATTGGAGGGTAAGGTTACAGCAGCTGAAGAGGCAGCCGCCGCTCAACGAAAGAAGCTGGATGCTTTGATGACTCAAAAGAAAGAAAAAGAGCAAGAGCGCAAGAGACAGCTCGAGAAACAACAGTTGGAAGAAGAGAATAAAAGGCGACGCATGGAACAAGAAGAGGCCAAAAGACAACAAGAGGAACAGGAGCGGATACGAAGAGAACAACAATTGGCAGCTCAAAAGGCCAGAGAAGAACAGTTGCTTCGGGAGCAGAGAGATCAACAGATGGCTGCCATGCATCGTCAAGTAGTCAAATCTCAACTTTGTAACCGTTGGCTTACTGAACTGTTGGAGCAGGCCATTATGGAAACAGTCACCACAAAGATCAACAGAAAACAAAGAATCGAAAAATACATTCGCATGCAGACTCAACCCTGGATTCATCGTGTGCGTGAACGTATTGAGAAGCGTAACACAGTGGCATTAAAACGTCACCGTCTTTGGCATTTCCATGCGCTTATTAACACTAAAAACCCTTATATCAATGCACCTGTCAATACAGCAAGACCTATGCATTCAACGCCAGAAGGCATTCGTTTACGTGTAGCTCAAAGTTTACAAGCAGAAGCATTTGCACTTGATAATATGAAAGAGGTAATATGTACACATATACTTGTCAATAATTTTTCTAAAAAAAGAAAATCTCGTTTCAATCAGCCTCCACAAATTACTCAAGCAGACATTTGGTCCAGGCAAGACTTTGCACTTTTTATATACCCTCGTATTCAAAACAAAATACCAGAAATATCAGAAAGGCCTCGTTGGCAACTTCTTGTACATGTAGCTGACTTTTCATTGGATTCCTCTCACTGGTTAACCTGTAAATTTGGCCTTGATGCTCCGTTTTATAGCCGAACAGACCGATACAAGGCGTTTGATATTGCTATCCGCATGGCTACTATGAACACTCCATTACCTAGTCAATGGGTAGATGAAATAGGTGCCATTGTGTTTTGTTTACCCGAGACCTCTCGACAACAGACAAGAGACCAAACGTAAAGTAAACATGATTGGGATAGAAAGAGAAGACAGCTAAACATTCCTTTTTCTTATAACAGAAAACTTTATTGGGAAAACAACAAAAAACGTCTAAGTAAACTGACAGATGATCTCGAACGCTACTTTCCCGGAAAGCGAGTGCCTTTTCTTTTTACTTATTTCCCGGACGGTAGTTGTCTTGAAGACACATTAGCTCAAGTAAGTTAAATCGAATTAAAAAAAAAGGATTTCATTGACCCTTTTATGCTTTTCTCTAGATACCTTTTTACCTTGGTCTTGATTCAAATGGTACAGTAAGTGATTATCATTTGCTGATCATGAATAACTTGACCGTCATTGAACGCTTCCAAGATGAAATCAATTGGTTAAGCACTCATACCATTACTGACCGATTTAAAGAAGATAATTAACAAAGTTCATTAAAGGTCAAATTTGCTTTTATTATCTATATATATATATCATGTTAGGTAGAGAGAGAGAAGGGTGGACATGGGGTTAACCAACCAAGGCGCTAACGAACGAGGCGACTACGCTTTTACCTGAAATTGTGTTGAATCATAAAAATGTTCAGAATACTTACAGCCAAAAGTAACTTTCTTATCTTTTACATTCTTATGCTTGATGGCAAAAACAATGCTGTACTTTTCATTATGCTTTATATAAACAATCCATGCTCTCAAAAGTAGCACCAACATAGAGCCTTGGGTTAGAATCTTTTTCAGCAAGAATTATTTATTCCTGTATTATTTGGTAAAAAACAACAATTTCAATAATGTCGGAATAAAGTGTATACTTTATTTGAATATGGGTATTGTTTTGAAGAAAGTAGTAATATGCATTGAATGTGTGTGTGTGTGTGTGTATAGATGTATGTATGTATATATGTATGTATAGATGAATAAATAAATCTAGCTTCGCCAACCACCATGGCCATTACCAGCTGTGACTGTATGAGAAGCTTTGGTGGGTGCTGTAAACGACCGTGTTACTACGTCGCTAGCCATCAATGAACTGTGTTCCAACAGAAAGAATTCCAAGTCCTGCCAGCCACCTCCCACACGAATCAGCACCTTGTTGTTTTTAAACTGGCCACCTCGTCGATTGGCATAGGTCATCAGTTTACATGTATAAACTTTTTTACCTCCCATAGACGAAATACTCAATTCGTTACCAAAATAGTATTTACCTAGTTGATCCCCTCGTTGACATTGAATGGGAATAGGACTTGCGTTGACGATGTGAGCAACCTCGACGTCCAAGGGGTCCTTTGGATCAGGATGATAGGTATCGTCCAACACTTGTTTCATAGAAGCCTTTTTACGTAGACGAGGTGAAGGCGAGTCGCGTTTGGATGTGGTGATATGTTTTGGTAAAGGAGGTGCAGGCGAATGAGGCATACGTTGTTGCATCTGAGATTTAGGTCGACGAAGAGGTACATCGTCTTTGGGTGTCTTGGGTCTTGGTATCAAGGAAGGTGTCATTGATCGCTGGCCCAATGAAGAGGGTGAAAGGGCCCGTTGATGTAACAGGTCACCCATACTGCTTTTGGACCGTAATGTAGGCTTGATGGTGGTACGATGTCCATGAGTCGGTGTCTTGCTCTGAAAAGAAGGCTGTTTTCGCTCGGTAGCTGCTGAAGATGGGGGTCGACGGGGTTTCATCATGTCCACACCATAATCTCGTTCATCTTCCTCGTAAAAGTCGATGGATGGATGTCCCTTTTGCTTTTTGAGTTTTGTGTGACGTGGTGTGGAATCAACTGAACTGGAATCCGATAGACTGGTACGCAACAACGATTGAGGCGAAGGCGAATAGTCCTGTCGAGCCTGTCGAGGCGAAGATCGACCGAGTTTATAGTACGCACTGTTGGGTGTAGCACTCTGTGTCCTTAATTCTTCTTGCTGTTTATGCTTTATGTAATCATGTGATGAGGGTTCAGGCGTTCGGTAACGCCATCCTGATGATTGATTGCTGAGTGAAGAAGGGTTTGTCTGAATGAGTGTACTGGAGGTATAGTAGCTGTTGGCTGTGTTGGAGGAACTGGTGGTACCTGTGACTGAAAGTACCGTTCGTTCTGTCTCTACCAGGTCCCTTAGACGTAGTTCATCCATCACTTCTTTTAAATGAAACCAACGTTGAAGCATGGCCTCATGGCGTTGAGCTGTAGTGTTGTCGCGTGATGCACGGGCCGAAATGCCATTGCCCAACATACTGAGCATACGGTCTATACTTGGCGTATAATACTTGTATTTGGCCTCAAAGCTCTTGGCCAACGACCAAAACTTGTCTCGATCGATAGGTAAAGGCTGAATGTTGGTATGATGGTATTGAAGCGACTTGAGACCTTGTTGGATTGCCTTTGACTGCCATTCTCGAACCTGCTGAACAATTGAATAACACTGAGTTGCACTTCGATCAAGTCCATCAATCATCACATCGACTTGATCTGCTACTCGCTTAAACACGGCCAACCATCGATCCTCTTTATGCTCCTGTTTAAGCTCGTCTCGTTCTCCTTGTAGATGCTCCCATTTTTCCTTGAGTTTATCGAGTCGGCGTAAGATAACTGGATTCATGGCTTGTTCTTGCATATGGTTGGAATAGATCTGTTCCATCTGTTGCATCAGTGCCTCAAAGGCATGATCGATTTCCTGCAACAGATGATCGTCTTTTGAGTTTTGAGACCATGGAGAGGATGATGCTGATGGTTCTAGAAGATCGTTTTGTGTTGTTACAGATAATGAGGAGACAGGTAAAAGAACAGCCAATTGTTTCTTTTCTTGAAAATCAAAGATCATCGTAGACACATCGTCCATACCAAACAATAGACGGTCAATCGACTCTGCCAGTTGCTTAAGTTGTTGGTCAGATGTCACCTGACTCTTGACTGAATTGACAAAATGATGTACACCGGACCACTCTGACTGTATTTTGGTTATTTTCATCTGTTGGTGTCTTTCATACATGATTTCGGCAATGTCGCCGGATAGGTTGGTGATGATAGGATCCATTTCGATCATGGCTTCTTCGATTTCATGCAGATGTTCTATCTCGTACTCTTCTTGTTGTCGTACATGCTGTTCCAGTGTGAAGATAGAAAGATGAACTTGTTCTAGCCAATAGGATATTTGCAGTGTAATTTTATCAAACAGAGATTGTGCGTCTTCCGATGATATTGAGTGATGTAGGTCTAATAAGCGTCTGATTTCATTCTTTGGAAGGGGTATTGTGCTTAATTTGCTTTCTTCTGACTTTATTGTCATTAAAACTATGATTCATATGGAAAAAAAAAAAGTTAAAGAAAAAAGTAAAAAAAAAAAAAAAAAACTTTTTTTTTCTGAGAAATAAAACAAAAAAAAGGGATCAAAAGTGTTAGAAAAAAAAGTACCTTAAAAACAGGAGAAAGTTTACTAAAATGACTGTCTAATTTTTTTTTTTTATTTGGGTTCCTGCTGTTACAGTCTCCAGGTTTTTTAAAGAAAAGGAAAAAAAAAAAAAAAAGAGAAAAAAGAGTGCGATCTGCCTTTTTCTTTTCCGACTATTTTAAATGGTAGCACTAGCTCACTGTGCCGCGCTTTTTAATTCGTTGCCTTTAATTAAAACTGTTCTCTTGTCATCTTTAAGGCAATTCTGTTTTCTTTGTATTTATAATAATAAATCCTTTGTCTCTATTACAAGGACTTAATCTAGCCTTTTCTGCCCAAGTATCATCATTTCCTCCCCCCAGTCTTTTTTTTTTCATTTTAGTCCAGACAATGTACCTACTCATATATCTCTAATGAACCACTCTAAATGTCTTTCTAATAGCCATGCACAGGCTGATTTACATATTAGATGATGTTTATTCCTCCATTGGCTAGAATGGTTGATTAAGCGAAACATGCTCTCTTTTTTTTTTGTTGGTAGACAGCTTCATTATGTGGCACCTTTTTGGATAGCTTCCATGAGGCTCCTGTCAGAGAGTTTTTTTTTTAAGCATAAACAAAAGCCTTTTTGAAGAGAAACAGATGCTTACCAAAAAAAAAAAAACATTGAGTAGTGATAATCAGCAAAGACATACCACATTCAATGCAATCATTTTCTTATTTCTTGAAGATAGCAGGATACCTCTCACCTTACAAATAGCCATAATAAATATCTTTGCTGTCTTCAGCATATGGTTCTTGTAGTTTTCCCTTTTATGCAACAACCTTAGTACAACATCACTGATTTCCCGAAAAACTATTCTCTTGTCTCTATTTTCCAAGCTGTCACTCAGTATTGTTGCAAGAGCTTCCCCCCTTTCTATTATTATTGTTATTATTATTGCTGATAGACTAGACTATGACTTTTCATTGATGGATTGACTTGAAGCATAATGAAGGGTTGTTTCTGCTTGTCATTTTGATTTTATTCGACTTTGTTTTGTTCCATTTTGCCTTGCCTTCTTTTAAATATCTGCTTCAGCCCTCAGCATTGAATCTTTACACTATAACATAAACTTGGAAACAAGAGGGAAGGCAACAGTGCTTCTTTTATCATTAATGTCAAACGAGTGTTTATATACATATGAGCAAAATTCAAATAATAATTGTCAAACAAGTTGGAAACAACAAGCTTATTATTACTCTAAAGAAGGATAAATATAGCCTATCAATGAAAACAAACTTCTCAGACAAAGGAGACTGTAAAAAAAAAAAAAAAAGGAGCACAAAGGCCACAACAAAAGCAGTGCGCTCCTTTTAATGTATAAATTGCTTTAATAAATACATGATAAAAAATATCGAGAAAACATGCCTTTATCTTTCTCGGAAAGAGAGTGAATATGTTATGCTTGTTTTGTCTTTCAAGCCTCTTCATAGTTTCTGCATAATCCAATATGACGCTATGCAAAAATAAACACATAGTTTTGCTTCCTTTTTTTTTTTTAAGCTTCAGTCAAACAAAGCAATCTCATTGGATACTCGACTGACTGATTTGGAAAGAATCTATTCCAGATAAGTAAACTCCGCGATTAATTTTTTTTTTTACTTTCTTTACTTGCTCTCACCTATTTCTCGAATTTTTAGCAGGTTCTTTTTTTTCTCCCTTTTTTTTTTTTATTTTCTATATATCTTATCATCCAAAGAAAATAATAGAGTTTGTCTTACTAAAAAGCAAAAAAAAAAAAAAATCATAATAATAATTGAAATGCAAGAACATCGAATATATTGTCAAAGCAACGACAGTCAAAGCAGTGTGTCAATCACACTAAATGAATCAACACCACTTATCAATAAACACATTGATCACACCACTGTTCAACGAGAATTGAAATGGCTGTCGATTAACAGCTTACCTATTATCGGAACATACTTTCTACAAAACTCGTTTCAATTGGCTAGCATATTTACATTGGGTCATTTGGGTGAGACCGAACTAGGTGCTTCTGCACTTGCTTCCATGTTTGTGAATGTATCGGCTTGGTCGATTTCATACGGTATTACTTCTGCCCTTGATACACTATGTTCACAAGCATGGACAGCTTCAAAAGATAAGACAGTGATAGGTGTTCATCTACAACGTGCCTATCTTGTATTGATTATCTTGTTTATGCCTATTGCTTGTATATGGTGGAATGCAACATCCATTATGCTTTCATTCGATCAAGAACCTGAGTTAGCTAAATTTGCAGGTAACAAAAAAAAAATATAAAGCCATGACATGCGGGCATAGTACAAATATGTCCAATTAAAATGACAGGTCACACTAAAAATGAAAGGTCTCAATTTTAGGTCTCTTTCTAAGATATCTCCTACCTGGCGCACCAGCTTACATGGGATTTGAAGCCACTAAGCGTTATTTGCAAGCCCAAGGAATCATGCATGCCTCTACACTTTCTATGCTCGTTACTGCACCTATCAATCTTGTCTTGAACTATGTGTTTGTCTATGCACTTGATTTTGGCTTTATTGGAGCCCCATTGGCTACTAGTCTTAGCTATTGGCTCATGTTTACTCTCTTGTTGATTTACATCAAATACGTTAAAGGAAGCGAAGGATGGGGTGGTTGGTCTCGACAGTGTTTAACAGAATGGTGGCCATTCCTCAGATTGGCTAGTAGTGGCATTGTGATCATTTGTGCAGAATGGGCTGCTTTTGAAATGTCTTCACTAGCCGCCAGCTATTTGGGCACAACTGATTTGGCAGCACAAAGTATCCTGCTTACTTTGAGTTCGGCTACTTATGCAGTGCCAATGGGTATTGCCGTTGCAGCCACGAATCGTGTGGGCAACTTTTTGGGCGCAGGACTTGCTTATAGTGCCCGAGTGGCATCTAAAGGAGCTATTCTGTTTTCCGTTATGTTTGCCTTGATCAACTCTGCCTTCTTTTTATTGACACGCCAAAATATTGCTTACTTGTTTACTTCAGAGCCTAAAGTGGCCAGCCTGGTTGCTCACGTCTTGCCCTTATGTGCTGTCTTTCAGGTGACAGATGGTATTGCCTCTGTTGGTGGCGGTGTGATTCGAGGTCTTGGTCGTCAAGGTGTTGCTGCTATGATTAATATGATAGCTTATTATGTCATTGCCTTGCCTATTGGATTTTATTTGACCTTTAAAGCTCTTTGGGCACTGACTGGTCTTTGGGCAGGTTTGTCTATCGCATTGTTCTTGGTGGCCGCTGGTGAGGTCTTGTTTTTATATAGAGTAGACTGGTTCTTGGAAATGAAGAGAGCTAAGCAACGATGTCGTTCTAGTCAAGAGGACAAATCTTTAGTTAGAAATGATGTGTAATTATGTATATTTCTTATTGTTATTAGTCTCTTTTCTTTTTTTTTTGGAGTCTTCTTATGTAAATACACTTTCTCATAATTAGTACACCTTGACTCTTTTTTTTTTCTGGTTTTATCTGCAGTCATCCCTTACTGAAATTGAATCATTCTTTATAATGAAAGCCAAAGATGTATAAACTAAGAAACACATTAGCGATTCAAGATGATGTCTAATTAAGCTCTGTTCTTTGTCATTGATTGCTTGTATGGTTCATTTCAAGAAACTTAAAAACCCGAGACTAGCACTTTGTTGTACCACCTTTAGCCTTTGATGCTAAAGTTTTGGGTTAATCTGAGTCGACCTTATTCATACAAAAGACGCGTTCAAGAACATCCTTACTCAATTTCAAGTCGAAACCATGACCTTTAGCATATTGATAGATGGAATCCGAGATATCATTTTGTAAGTCTGTAATAGAGGGGAATGCGTGGTCAAGAAAGCAAGCATAGTTTTTTTTTTTAATTCAATCATCAAGTGAAGGATTTGCCGTATTTGCTAAATATAATTTGAATTGAGTAATACTTCAAGAACAAATGAAGGTTTATGATCAATTGGCAGACGAAAGACTTGGTTTCACTTTGGTTTAAGCAGAAAATATGGCACGAAATTGCGGTTATTTTTTTTTTAACTCTGATGAATAGAAACAAACATCTTTGAGACAAAAGATCTTGAGAATAAAAGAACAAGTCTGTCACTATTTTACTTATAAAAAGTTACAATCCACCCGGCCTTTTAGATATGTAAGCGACAGCACAGCAATTTGCAATAGTCGTTTTGTTTAAGAAGTGTTCCTATTCTTGGGAAATGTTACTCTTAAGTTATATGGCATTTTAGCGCTTGAACTGATTATAAGTCAAAGAATTGCTACTTTTATATTATATACGCTTAAATCGAGCGACTTACTGTATCATCGTCTTATCTCTATTGAAAGGTCTCAATTTTTTATATACACAAAAAAATGCTCCAATCATTTCGGAATAAAGTGTACTAAAAGGGTTTACCAATTTCTTTTCGAGTCCTGCGCCCTTTTTTATTTTTTTCTGTTTTGTTGTTCAAGTAGGAATAAAACAACCGCCACAGATAATGGCTACCAATAATCCTTTCTATGAGTCCAAAATTCAAATTTTAGAAGACGCTTTTCCTTCCATAGATCGCTCAGTCGTTGAAGACTTATTACTGAATACTAACAATGACTTGAACCAGACCTTCGAAATGCTTCTCGAGATGAGCAATGGTGTTGTACAGCCAGTGGCAGCGCCAATGAATAATGTATGAAAAACAAAAACCTGACTACACTCGAAACCCAACTTGCTGAACCTGACTATCGATTCTTCTTATTGTGTTTAGAACCCTTTCAATGTAAACTCGGCTCCAAACCCAGCACTGAACCCTTTTCTTGTAAGCTTGAACTCTCCCCCTCTTTTTACTTTTTGTTTTTCTTGGCAGTAATCTCTTGCCTTTTTGTTTTGTTTTGTTTTTAGCAAGAAAATCCACAGCCTTTGACAGTTAGACAGGAGCTGGCTCAGTGGCGTCGAGAATTACAAGAGCAAGGCAAACAAAGATCAGCAAATACTCGAAAAAATCATGTATCAACTCCTAATTTATCCATCCTAGGTACGTTTTAGTTGCCATTAAGCTAAAGTTTCTTCTCATACGTACAATCTCTCTCTCTTTTTTTTTCGAGCAGACAATACCGGGTTGTTGCGGCCTCGCGGGTCTGATGTTGTGAAGACAAATGCTAGCAGCACGAAGCTTACACAAAATGATCGTTCCAGGTCTCAAGGACGATACCAAAGGTAGCTTTATACATAATATTCTCGGATTGAAATTCAGCTTACACAATTGAAAGACCTCCACGCACAGATCAGTATGTGAATGGAACCGGATTAACCCATTCTACTAGCGCACCAAATGTCAGTCGTTCATTTCAAAGTAGGTGATAGTACCCAACCATTATTTTTCTTTATTCTTTTCTTTTATATAACACAATGGGTAGGTCGATCCAGTACATTACCTGGCCAAACTGGTCACAGACAAGCTCTAAACACAAATCCACTGTCTCCCCCTCCATTGCCAATAAGAAGATACCGTAGTAGTAGTGTTTCTGGTAAGGACAGTCTTTTTTTTTTCTTTTTTCGAGAGGGAGACATATACAAATGGTTGAATTATCCCAATCTAGACAGTACAAACCCTTTCCTCTCTAGTGGTAGCAGGTCTATCCCAACATCAAACTATACAGCAACATCTCACAATGAAGTTCATTGTAAGCATTCTATATTCTCTGTTGACTATAAGCTCATTAAATATATATGTAGATGAGTCATCGCATAACCCTTTTGAAGAAACTGAATTGCCACCGCCAGCTTACAGCGAGATTCAAAGAGATACTGTTATAAATACCATGCCATAAGTGCAAGACAAAAAGAAAAGAAACATAAGCTTGAGTTCATTAAATAAACACAAGCAGGTCGTTTTGACAAATTGCATGGCATTTTAGCTTTATTCTCTTGTTGTGTTTTACGTTTTTTCATGAAAATCTAATCCACTGATTGTTCGATTGACATAACCAGCTCGAATGACCCAGTCACCAAATGCTTCATTCTCAAGCCTCTCCAAAGCGTACCGCTTGATCATAGGTTTCAATGCATCTAAAATCATCTGTTCATTCAAGCTCTCAAGATAGAGTTTGTTCAGGCGATCACCAGTTGTACTACCGCCCAGGTACATGTTGTAAGTCCCAGGCGCTCTGCCAACAAGAGCAATTTCAGCCAAGTAAGGGCGGGAGCAACCGTTGGGACAGCCTGTCATACGAATAACAATTGAGTCATTTTGTAGGCCAGCTTCTTCCACGATGTCTTCAAGAAGTGTGATCAGATTGGGTAGATAACGCTCAGATTCAGCCAAGGCTAAACCACATGTAGGAAGAGCAACGCAAGCCATTGAGGTTTTACGAATGTTACTAAAGGAAAGATTGTCCATTTTGTATTTGATCAAATGAGCCTTGGTTTTTTCAAGATCATGCTCAGGGATATCGGCGATCAACAGATGTTGATTTGGAGTTAGACGGAACTCGCCTCTGTGAAATTTAGCCAATTCGCGCAACCCAGTCTTGAGTTGAAAATCAGGAGTATCTTTGACACGACCATTTTCAATAAACATACAAAAGTTCCATGATTCATTCTTTCCTTTGGACCAGCCATAAGGATCTACGTTGTTTTTAAATGAGTAAGGCTTTGGTTCATCCAGCTTGAGTCCACATCGGTTCTCAATCTCTCGCTTGATAAACTCAACGCCATGACTGTCTACTGTATACTTGAAGCGTGCACGTTTACGGTCAAGGCGATCACCATAATCACGCTGAATGGTCACAATTGCCTGAGTTACTTCAAGGATGCCATCTGCAGATATATAACCAATCAATGAACCTTGTCGCGGATATGTTTTCTTGTTGCCAAAAGTCTGTCCCATTCCACCGCCAATCAGAACATTGTATCCAGTAACTTGATTTCTCTTTCCATCAATGATGGCTATGTAACCAATATCATGAGCAAATACATCAACGTCATTTTGAGGGGGAACAGCAATCGCAATTTTGAATTTTCTTGGCAGATAAGTGGGCCCATATATTGGCTCAAAAGCTTGTACAGCATGACCAGCTACCATACTATTGTTAAGCCATATCTCATGGTATGCGCTTGTCTTTGGAGCCAGAAGATCAACTAATTTGCAAACAGCTGCCTGAATTTGCTCATGAATCTCTGGTATCTCGGTCGACACTGTGCTCATAATGTTTCTATTTACATCACCGCAAGCACCGAGTGTAGAAAGTAAAGACTTGTTTACAGCACGAATAGTACTACGCAGACTCCTTTTAAGAACACCATATATTTGGAATGTTTGGCGGGTCGTTAATTTCAATTGGCTGGTTCCAAACTTATCAGCAATTTTGTCAATTGCAAGCCATTGCTTGGGTGTTGCCACACCTCCTGGTGTACGGACTCGTACCAAAAAACTGTAAGCCCTCTCAAGTCCTTGCTCCTTGCGACTTTCTCGAAGGTCGCGGTCTTCTTGAAGGTAAGCTCCGTGGAATTTAAGGAGTTTTTGATTGATTTCACTCACTCTGCCTGTGGATTCGTTTACCAAGTCTTGAGAGATAGTGCCTCGCAAGTAGTTTGAATCCTTTTTCAGCTGATCATCAGTGTACGTAACAACATCGCTTGTACTGACTTTTCTTATGCCCAATGCCTTCCATAATGCAGCTTGCCATGAATTAAATATGGTCTCGTAACCATCAGTGTCTTGATCATCAGCTAAACCTAAATCCAAAAGACGATTTGCTCCTAGAGTCTCAAGCTTGGCGTCTAAGAGCTTAGCAGGCTTATTGAAGAACCCAGCATCTTCTCGTCGGGGCCAGTAGTGACTATCGCCAAGACCTAATACGCCAAAGCGAAGTTCCGACAGTTCAATATCGCCAACAATCAAACTGCTCATATTTTTCCAAAACTCTCGAGCATTTGATGGAAAGTCGCCCTGGCCAGCAGTTGAACATACAATGACTAAGTTAGTCTCGTTTGCTAAACTATGAATATCAGAGTAATCATCCAAGGATAATAGGCTAGTTTGAAGACCCATCAACTTGGCACGAGAAGCCAGCTTTTTGGCGCAATTCTCTGCATTACCATTATCCGAACCAAAGAGAACAGTAAGAGAGGAGCCTCTAGATGCATTAAGACCAGAAATCAAGCAGGCGTAATCATTTTGTGCTTTAGTCTTGAGCTGTTTATGACGCTTTTCTATATCCTAACACAAGTGAGATACAAAAGAAAATGAAGAAGACTGAGACTGTTGTTCCCTTCTTTAATGATTCTGTGTTTCATCCAAGTACTTACAGTTTCCAAAGAGGCACTGATTTCAAAAGACATATTGGGATGGCTAGAAACAAGTTGAGACAAATAATTCTCTCTATCGAGGAATTCTTGAAGTTGCTTCGAAATGAATTGCGAATCTAGCTTAAACATTCCATTCTCTCTATCATTTATCAAAGCAGGATTCCAACGATACAGTGGCCAGGTACCATTATCAACACATATTTTGGTCTCTTTCATGCTAAATATCGCATCAAAGGCCTCATGAAGCTGAGGAAGATAAGCCAATACAACCGAAGGACCTTTATAACTATCAGCTTCTGTTAAAGCCTGTAAGACGCCCGTGTAAGATGAATAAAGAGCCACTGAAGCGACATAGACAGATCCATAATTCATGGCGTAAAGGCCAATGTTCTTTTTCATATAATCCATTTTTTTGTTACTACAATAAGGTGTAGTGTCTACAATTAGTATGTTGATATCCTCCCCGGAATTGATAACATGATGCAAACCAGATTGCTCCAGATCTTGAGCCCAGGCATCAGATCCAATAAGCCAGTGAGAACGAGAGTATAACAGGTCTTTGCTTGCTAGGATGTTTTGGACAACAGAATACTGGTGGCTGATGGAAGAAAGAACGGTAATAACAGAATTAGAAGCATCCTGGACCTTGGCATGACTTGGTCTGGAAGAATCAATCAAAAGTAGCCATTGAGAAAGCACACGGACAGCTTCTGAAGGTAAAGGCTCTTCTTGGATTATTCTTTTCACCACATCTACAAATCGTGTGTGTTCCTGAAAGTGATTCATCAAACGGCCATAGCCGAACTCTGGTTGGGCACTGTGAGGATGAGATGTGTTTGGAGTCCGAGCAGAAGACTTGTTATATGCGTTTTCAATATTCAAATAGCTGCCAAATACTTGATCGAGTATCTTCAAGTAAGGTGCCTCTACAGGTAGAGCCTCAACCATTTGTTGAGGTTTAATAGCTGGGATTGGATGTACGAAACCTGGCTCAGTAGACCATGCTTCAGGTGTATCAATCGAGCATATGCGCGACTCAGTCAAATCTCTTGATCCTATTTGACTCAAAAAATCAATCAAGGTACCAGATGAAACTATTTTTGCATTTTTTCCATACAAGCATTTCTTGACACAGGCAGGAAGAGTATTTACATTGCCTTCAACGACTACAAGCCCATTCTGTTTAAGGCAAGCTAAAGCTTCAAGAGAATTCAATTCGTTCTTTTCAGCAAGAACAACAACGCTTGATTGCTCAATCAAAGTAGGTAGAAATGGTCCTGAACCTGGCTCAGCTAAACGTACATGAGTTATACCACTGTTTTTCATAGGATAAAGTTGAGCCTGCTTTTTTGGTGTTTGATGAGACACAAACTGTTTAGCCACTTCTATATCCCCCTCAAATACAAGCTGGTCAATTGAGGGTTCAACAAGACAATTGTCTTGAGAAGGCAAAGAAGATAGGTGAAAATATCGTTCCATCCTGTCTTCAATCAACCCTTCAAACACAGCTCTCACTTGACTTGGAGAAAAACTTCCATTCTGAATGCCATACTGTCCACTAAAGATTTCAACTTTGTTATTTCCTGTAGATTGATAAGCAGCCACTACATCCAAGAACAAAGGAAGCCAACTGGGCGTGAGATGTTCTGAAGGCTCAATCACAGCCACGCGCTTGACATTGCAAGGCAGTGTATGCAATAGATCAGAATCAATCCAAGGTCGATATAAATTAATCTTAAGAACACCTATTTTTGCATTCGTTTTAAGAGTGCTTTGTACCGCTTGTGCAACAGCGGCGCCAATACCCATAGCGATTATTACACACTCAGCTTCAGGGTCGCCTTTGTATTCAAAAGGACGATAGCTTCGTTGAGTAGATAGGTTAAATTCATCAGTTACTTGCTTGAAAACAACATGTAAATCAGCTTGATGCTCTGCTGCTGAATCCTTCTTGTGGCTGAGATAAGTCGTATGTTCAAGAGATCGCAATGCTGATCTGTCTTTTATCTTTTCATTTATGAGTTCTTGGCTAAACCAACCAGCCAAAGTATCTTCTTCTACAGGCTGAATACAATTGAGCTCATCGAAAATTCGCTTGCTGTCACTAAAGTGCAATACGGGTGTAGTGGCCAGAATGGAAATCCAATGGGCTAATATGCCAAAATCATAAGCCTCCTGGACGGTAGAAGCACACAAAATTATCATTCCGGTTTGCCTGACAGCCATGATATGGGAGAAATCGGTAAACAGCGAGGATTCGGATGCGATACTTGTATCAATATGCAAGGTTACACTCAATTTATCATTCACCATTTTGTACAAGTAGGGCAAAGCAGGCACTAGTGAATCAGCAGGCAATATTTTAGAGACAACTAAGCCATCAGCGGCAGAATGAAGCATGTGTGAGAATACTCTGTATTGGGCGATCTGGACAGAGCGATTCCAGATGTTGATGAGAGTCTTTTGATCTTGGCAAGACCGGTCATTTGTATAGACACGATCACTCAGCTTAAATGCGACTAAGCTAATAGCATCTTTTCCACTTATTAGCAAGCCCATCAAGCCAACAATGTGTGTATATTAATGCAACAGGTGTTCTTGTCAAAGTGTGTCAGTAAGCACTCTTGGAGCTACATTATTTCTGGAAAATTCAAATTAAAGAAGCGGACAAATGAAAATGTGTTTATGAGAAGAAGCAAGAATAGCAGGTGCTGAAGGGGTCAAAAAGCCTAAGATCTTTTGGTGTTCTCGTGTGTGGTAAGATTTTCTGTTCTTTTATAAACCCTTCTGTACTCAACATTGTTTCTAACACTGGGTCAAAAAGGGTTCGAGTGCCGAGTGTTTAGTTGCTCTTTAGGCGATATGGGCGCTTATGTGTTTGTGGAAGAAGAAGAGTTCTCGTTGGTGAAGAGCTCGAATGACTTTGGCTTAATTCCAGATATTGTACAAATATTCTGCCGAGTTAAGGTAATAGTTCATCTGGAAACTTTTCAATTAGTATATAGAAAGACTAACCTCCTCTGTGTAGAAAATGATGAGCCAGACAATCGCTGATTTGGTCAAGAAAAGAAAGACGGAAGCCCCCTTCTCGAGTGTTTCTCTTGAGCACCAAATCAAACAGACAGTTGTTTTGCCAATTAAGTGTTGTTTAGTGCTTGCACACAATAAATTTTTTTTCTGTAACAATAGTGACACTTGTAAGCCAAGATCTATCCAATATGTTTTGTAACAACCTAATGAGTCCATCGGGATTTTCACGTGCTAAGAGATTAATAGCTTTTAGACTCGCGTATCTAGATAGCTATGATGCTTTACGTATCTGAGTAGAGAAAAAACAGAGAGAAAGAGAGAGAATGTAGATATAATGAGGCTCTTCACTATGTTTGTTATGAGCTCAAAGAAAGCTACAACCATTTATATGCTTTCGGATTGAGGGCGTATGTCATTATAGATTTTCAGGTACTGACTTTGTGTATTTCTTATGACTTGATATCTTTCATTATTCATCAACCTGAGAGTTTGTTAGAGAATGATGTGATGCTATCTCTTTAGTTTGATTCTTTTAATATGAACCTTATTGACTTTATTTAGGTTCTGGATTTAGTGAGGATTTTGGCTTCGTTATAGAATGCTATAACCCTTTATGAGCTTATGTGGTCACTCAATGCAACCCAATTGTCATTGTTGAGACTTAAATGTGCTCAAATTTTAACGAAAGTGATACTATCACACGTAAGAATTGTACTCTTCAAACATCATTTACTTTGTTTTGACCAAGAAAACATGTTTATTCTTATTGACATTGTTAAGACACTGTATCTTTTTATCAAACTGGATTACATGAAACTAACATACTGCTATTGTACGTATCAAATGTTTCTTTCTGAAAACAGTAACCTACACCCTGATCTATCATCCTTCAAACCACTTGATTGGCAAATGCTATATCAATCAAGCATTGATGCGGATGCTTAATAAACATTGCTCACTATGGATAGCTTTTCCCTGTTAGAGGCTGTTCCTTCTAGCCAAACATGCTACTTGTACAAATTACATGCCTTGAAAACGTTCAGTTTGAAGCTAACATGAGCTACAGTTTGATTCGTTGATGCTGTTAAGACCAACTGGAAGCAAAATAAGAAGAGTTTGTTAAATGTATAAACGAGAAAGAGAAAAAGTACACATATAAAGTAGAGCCCAATGATTACGGCTATGATGTCCGGTCGAAGAGTTGATAATATACGTGTAGGCATTAGAATGGGCTAGACTAACTGAGTCCATTGCAAACGCACATGAAGAAAAAAGAAGGTAGAAATGATAATGAAGTTCAAAATTAAAGAAAAAAATTCGTTTATTGATAGTGAGTAAAGTGAACGAAAATACTAAATAGGCTTTCTGCTCAAGCAATCTTCGAACTTTGACAAAGAATAATGACAAAATCCTCGAAGGTCACTAATAAAAACCTTGTTGCAAGCATCTTGAATTCTCATAGTCATTGTCTCTTCCTCCAATAGCTTTTCCCTTTTAAGCTTGCTCTTGACCACTGACCAAAACTTCTCAATAGGATTGAGTTCTGGAGAGTAAGGAAGAAGGTATACACACCGATACCCGCAACTTTCAATGTACTTTTGAATATCCTTGTGTTTGTGAATTGGAGCATTGTCCATCACAATATAATGGCCCTTAAACTCAGGGTGACAATCCATGACATCCATGCAACTGGCAACAAATTTGAAGTAGTGACCAGTTACAGTACCACCTTTAGTCTTCTTATGAGATGATGAAGAGTCACCAACAGTTTTTCTTTTCTTGCTTGCAGCTTGAACTTTTTGGACATCTAACTCTGACATTTACTACACCATATGGGCTTATAGCTCCAAGTATTGTAGTTGTTCTTGCCCTTGTCTTAGGCACAACAATTACAGCTCTTTCACCTTTTTTGAACCAAGCCATAGAACGCTTCATATCGATGTGAAACGCGGCTTCGTCAATGAACACGCAGTTGCTCATGAAGTCCATGTCAGTCTGCAACTGATTCTTCACCCAATGGAACCGCTCTTCAGTTTTTTCTAGGCTAATTCTCTCAACTGCATGAAAATGAGCCCTTTTGAGAGTGATGTTACATTTCTTAGTAACGAAATCATGAAGAGATGACTTTTTGATTTGAAGGTCGGCAAATTGGCTTGTTAGACCTTCCATCATGTCATCTAGAACTGAGGAAGGATTTTCGTCGAGAAAATCCATGATGGAACGGGCATGATCTTCTGTCAATACAGGAGGTCTACCAGCAGCTTTCCTGCCACTTCCAGATGCCCTGGTCTCTATCTCTTCGTCTCCTGCTTTCTTCGCCTTCTTCTTCCAACTTTGTGCTGTGCTTTGTGGAATCTGAAGCTCTTTAGCTACAGCACGAATACTCATGTTTTTTTTCTGAGAGAAGAAAAAAGAAGTGGTTCTTAACATCAAACTTATAGAACCTGTAAGCCCTGTTGGTTTCGCCTTCGCTTTCAGGCACAGCTGGTTCAGTGCTAGTTAGAGGGTTTGGCTTTTGTGGACTTTTCAGGTGGTTTTGAGTCCGAATACTTGTCGAAGTTAGTAACATCTTCGAGTGGATACTCATCCTCATCGGCCTCCATCTCAAAGACGCACACTTGCTCGTTGTTTTCGTCGTTGATGTTTCCTCTGCCGTCTTCAAACAAAACGCGATCCATTGTTATTATAAATTCAAAAAGTGAACGAATTTTTTAAATGCTAGTGAGTAAATTTTCTTTAATTTTGAGCGATGTTTCAATTTTTTAGTGAGCAATGCTTTTTCTTTTTGTGAGCAAACAATTTCCAGAAATAGTGTATTTAAATCTTGGCTAAGGTATAATTGAGAAATATTCAAACTACGCAAATTGGCACTGCAAGCAATAGATACAAACGTGTAAACAATATGTCTAGCTTGTTATAGCGATATGGGCTGATCTTTTTGTAAATTAGCATTACGTAGTTACTTGTCCATTGGAATCACTGATAATGGTAAAACAAGATATCATTGTTTACTGTATGATTCTCAAAGTTAGGCACAATTTTGATAAAGCAAAGAAGAAAGCAATCAACCATCAATCCTATCGCTTTTAGAAAACAAGTCGGATTTTCTTGTAGGAGTTCCGTAAATGTACGTCCAAGCAGCTTATGTGGACTCTAGTCTTTGTGCTTCAAGAAAAAGATGGAATGAACACAAAGGCATCACTGTTCTGCAGTGGTACACAAACATGAGTAAGCCGTATACTCCTTACGGAAATCAAAGCTACACATGTCCAATCCAAATCAACTAATGCAACAGTGATACTTTTTGCTTTTAATCAAGCATTTCGCGGACATCAATATACAGTTATGACGCCATTTCTCCACTTTTTTAATCGAAGCAAAAGACATTACAAATTGGCCCAAATTATTGCTAAAAGGGAGAACGTCTATTCAGAAATTCACTTTTACCTCCATTGTATCTATAGATTTGCCAAAAATGTATAATGCACTCTATATCGCCCTTTTTTTTTTGGCTGCTTAGTTTTCAAAAAAAAAAAAAAAAGAGAGAAACAAAAGCAAACTTCGCTTGTAATATATCAGCCTGCTTTGTTTTACAATGCCTTCTCTTAATGGTTCTTTCATTGCGATCAAACGACAAGATTTATATGGCTCGAAATACAAACTTCAACGCCACATATATGTGCATGTAAATGCTTAGCATGCTTGCACATACACACATGTAAATTGTTCTTATTAATTCAACAAGCATCAATTTTGGTGCCTTTTCTGAGTATCAACGACAATAAAAAAAAAGGGTCATTTAGAACTTTCTTTGAGACACAATCAAGGCAATGTCAGCCGCTTTATGTTGCACAAAATGAAAAAAATTAAGTTAATGAATTGACAGGATGAAAACAGCTCAATGTTCAAACCTATTTCGGAATACTAATAAAAGAATAGAAAGAGCATACTCTCGGCAACTGCTTAAAAAGACTTCAAAGCTACAGAATGGGCGAATATTGACTATAACTAAAGGTGGAGCTATCATAAGCTTATTTTAGAATACGATCTTATTCAAAACAATAATTTATTAAAAACAACAAAGGTTGAAAGTCATAAATGTGCGTGAAACATGAGTTTTTTTTTTTAGTTTACAATCAAACAAAATTTGATGTTGTGCAAAGAATCTTGTGCTTAGCAGCATGGCTCTGTTTCAGGTGCCTACCTTAAGAGCATCGTTTTGCTATGAATTGCGTAAAAGAAACCAAAATGGGGGGGGTTTCTTTCTTGCAATAGAATAATGTTTACTCTATATAAAAATAGACAGATAACAAGCTTGCTTGTTTGTTTTTTATTACCAAATTCGAAAGGTTTTTCATCTTAAATATCCATCCTATTACTGCTCAACCATATCCCTTGTTGCAACTTGCATTATAGCTGGTATTTCTACAAACTTGATAACAATTTGTTGAAGCCCCCAATATCTTCTTGTGTTAGATTTCAAGTTTCTTTTCTTTACTATATAAACAGTGTAATACAAACTGAATTGTTTTCATTGTCTTTATGAAACAATACAAGTGTTCTTTTTTATCTGTTTGTGAAAGTTTAGCACTCTATCGCAAAATAAACTAGTTTCGTCGACCCAGGTGTAAAGGCAAGCAAAGTTTAAGACAGCATATAAAAAGGTAAAACAATGACTAGAAATGAAGTCTATCGTACGATCAGATCCCTGGCAAGGAAAGATCAAGACTATCAATTGCCTATTTTATTGGCTTTATTCATATAAATAAATACCTCTCCTAAAGATGCTATGCCTACTAGGATGCTTACCTTCATTCTGGTGTAGTTGTAAAAATTAAGCTTTGTTCCCGACAGTCTGGCTCAGCAAGGGGCATTGTACAGTAAAACGAAAAGAGGAGAAGCAGTAGCAACTTCAAGAAATGCATATGCACTCACATATATACTTGCTTTATTTTGACTAAAATTACTATTGAAACTGTCAATCTGGAGGTGGGACATTTTGTTCGATACGAATACATCATATAAGTTTATCAAGTAAGATGTAGTTCTTTATTTCTTTCTTTTACTATCTTGTTTTGTGTCCTTTACTGCTTTTAGACCTATTTCTTTTGTCTCGATGCTTTTACAAATTGAAACCTCATCTGTTTAAGAGATAAACCACACTTGGTTGTCATAAAGTTGTACACAGTATTACAATGAGACATAAAATGTTCTACAAAACATGTCTCACTGTCTTTGTTAAGAGACAAAAAAAAAAAAGAGGTAAATAGAAACAACAAAAACTTACTATATCATCTCTTTGTCTTCTTTAGGTCGGCCCAATCTGTGTATAGCCTAAATGATGGGATAAAAAAAAAAGAGAGAGAGAGAAAGGGGATAACATTGATGTATATCAATAACACGAAAATAGTCTAAAAAGTTCAATTTTTTTTTGTAATTGTATCAAATGGAACATATCGTCTCAATAGCAAAACGGCTTGAAACCATCGGCTTTCAGTTTATCTTTTTTTCTTTAAAATCATCTAGATAAAAGTAAATTGTTTCTCTGCGTGACTCTAAAGACAAAACTAGTGATTTACTTTTCTTTTAAAGAAAAAGAAAATAGATTGCCTTCATTATTCAATTTGAGAATATCTTTTGGATGATTGGTTCCTCAGTAGCAGAATATCATTCACTTTATTTGTGTAACTCGGGTGGCCCACGTTTTTATCATTTTATTGATTAGGGCTCGTTGTGTACTCACCATATATGGTATGTATCACTCTGAATGTCCCCCCTTTTTTCTCTCGTCCCCCCCCCCTCTCAGTCTCTCAGTCTCTCTGTCTCTTTCATATACTTTATTTTGATGTTCACTTATAATGTAATATGGCAAGATTTTCCTTTATATGATAAATTTATATTTATATTTATTTTTCTTTTCTTTCTTTTAACTCCACTTTTTATTTTCCTTTTTATTTTTCCCCTTCTTTTCTTACTTCTTTTCACTTTCCTTTATTATCTAACTTTTTGAGATGAATGATGCAGCCAATGAAAAGGCATCGAGACCTTTGAAAACCTCTTTTGAACAAACGTCCTTGACAACGAATGATAGGAAGATTCCCGATTTGGTTAGTAATGAGTGTATTTTGTATGTCAAAAATATTAATTAATTTTCAAAAGAAAAAGGACACTTCCCCTGAAGGGTTTTTGAACAATGACAACAGAGCTAATAGCAAGCAGAGAATAACCACAAATTTACCAGAGGTAAAAAAAAAAAAAAATACAGGGATAACCATGATTTAGAGGCAGAGAGATACAACATGAGAATAGAGAGAGGGGAGAGCAAAAAAAAAAAAAAAAAAAAAAAAGAGGAGAACACATTAGAAGAAAAACAAACAAAAGACATGGCTCTTATTTCGTTTACAGTCTCCTAGTAAATTAAGATTTCATGATTATGAAATTTCCTTGCATCCCACTTGTCTTTTTCCTGATAAGCAAGAACAACAAACAGACGAAGGTACCTCAAAGAATACAGCTTTTTTGTGATACCATAGCCTTATATATCTTAGGTTATTTAAATACTACCAATAGTAGCGTTGAAAACATATTGGAAGATAATCTATATGAAAAGAGGGCATCACTCAGCAGGCGCCCTTCACAGCTGTCACAAGATTTGGCTGCATTTAATGCGCTATGTCCACCATCTCATGTCTTGAAGGCAAGACGGCTCTCAAAAAACACAATCAAAGCTTCAGTCTCGACACCTATCATCTCTTCCACACCAGGCGTAAAATCAAGAAAGCCTTCGTTTGTAGATAACTATCAAAAAGAATTTAGCAGTAACAGCGCAGTCAGTCCAAGGTTTATGGCTTTGCGAAAACTCAGCGAAGTAACTTCAGTAAGAAATAGACATCCAAGAAAAAAAAACAAAAGAAAAAACGTTGACATAATTTTTGTATAATAAATAGCTGCCACCACATTCACTCTCATTTTCAGCCGTGCCACCAGTTCCACAAATACCGACGGGTTACCTGATATCCGCGGAAACCAAAGAAGATGACAAGATGGGCTATGATCTCGAAAGCCGAGTTTTATCGCGTATTGACGACATCATCGAAACTCAGCTTCAATTTCATCTTGGACAGATTGTCTGGAGAGCTTCAGAGAATCATTTAGAAGCTCGTCGCTTTTGGGAAGAACAAAAGAAAGAGATGCTGAGTTTTGCAGCTAATGCAGTTGATCGCATGGAAGCTCAGGTGGATATGCAAAGAAGAACAATACTTGAGGCTGTGTCTCCTCCTTCTGAGCACAATAGTCAGCACAAAGATTCGGAAGCTGTTATATCGATCCTTGAAAAAGAGCTTGCTTTGTACAAATCGAAATCTGCAGAATCACAACGTCAACTGTTTGAGTTTGAAGTATTGAAGACGAGAAATGCAGAGTTGGAGAAACAACATGAGATTGATCTTGTCTCTCTTCAGACAATGACTCAGAAAGTAGAATCATTGACTGGTCGACTTAAAGAATTAGAGGAGCAGCGCATCTCAATTTCAACCAAGTCGGCTAAAAAGGAACCAGCTTCCGTTGACCGAACAAAGCTGTACAACCTTGAGACACAAAACAAACAACTGAAAAACCAAATCAAGCAAATGCAGGAAATCAATCAACAGTTATTAGAGGAAGCTACAGTGCATGAAAATAAGATTAAGGCTCAAACTAGAGAATTGAGACACACCAAAAATCAGTTAGCAGAAGCCGAATTGGCTATCCTTAACAACAAGCGAAAGATGGCACCTACTACAAGTACTTCTACTATGGCAGACGGTATTGATTGCAGTGAAGATTTTGGCAAAAAGATACAAAAATCCAAAAAGGCCGAAGATTGGGCAGACATGATGCAATCGGAAGATGAAGCCAAGAAGACGGCTGATGAATGGGCCTTGAAGTACAGAGAGCTTCAAGCAAAGTATTATGATATCTGTGTAAAATTAGAAAAGAAGGATGACAAGCAGAAACTACAAGACTTGACCGAATTACTTGATACCAAAGACGAAGAAATACGCCATTTGAAGCAAGCCGAAAACGTCAATAGAATCCAAATAGATTATTTACAATTAGAACTAGATAAATACCAAAAGAAATCAAATACGGATGTCAAACAAAAGGCCCGTAGAAGCCAACCACCTAGAACGCGGCCTATCACGCCTGTCAACAATACAACAGTTAGCAATAACAATCCAGGAATCAACACTACAACACACACTAATACTGTACGTAGCAAACCCCAAACAGAGCCTGGCTACATCACTGAAGATGGTTATTTGACATTTACAACTGAAATCAATGGCAAGCCATCCCGTTATTCGATAAAAATTCCTCAAGGATACCAACAAGATAATTCTAGAAAGTCAAAGTTAAACCCGAATGCCTCTGCTTGGAAAAAACAATAGTATATAGGACTATAGATTAATACCCTCTTGTTTCTCTTTTCATGATTAGATTTTTCCTTCATCTCCCTCCGTTATTCTTTATATATATACATCTATACATACCTCTTCAACTACATACCTACCTACATACATACATACATACATCTATATATAGTCATGTTTTTTTTGTTTAGAAATGCTTGGAACATTTCTTTATAAATGAATACAAAATGATCTTGAAACAAGGCATTAGCTACAAAAAAAAAGGAGATAATGATATGAATGCAATACAACCAAATTCCAGAAAAAGCACATACCAAAATGAGAAAGACCCAATTGAAAACCCCCCGTATGAATCAACTGATAAGAAAGAGAAAGGGGGAGCCTCAGGATAGTGAGCCTTTTTTCTCTTATTGAGTTTGTCATTGTACCATTCAAAAGTCCATTTGTTGGTGCAATTGTTTGATCATGATACATATGCATAACTACAGATATCACGCAAAAGATTCTTGAGATCTAAATCTATGCATTGGTCTGACTCGGAAAAAAAAAAGGGGGGGAGGATATAAGCCCTATATGTATGCAACAATCAGATAGTTTGTAATTGAACAGCGTAAAGACGTCAGGTTGAGAGATTTTACAAGTACTCAGGATGTTCTCTATAGCACATCTTATCGAAAAAAAAGGGGAGATGCAAAGAAAAATTAAATTACAAGAAAGAGAGAAAAGAATTCATTTATTTGATTTAGAGCATCTTTTTTTCTGGCTCTAAGCTACTATCATAATTTGCAGCTTTTGCAGAATGATCTATCCTTAGATAAGTTTGATTCAAGTCAACAGAGCCTTTGAGAACACCCACTCGCATGCTGGTCAATAAATTTCGAGCACCATTTGAATGATTATAAATACCCCCATTGAATGACTTTGTCACATCTTTCCCTATGCCCGCCAAGAGGTATTTGGAACCACCAGGATGATCAAAGTTTTCGACGTCATAAAGCATACCGTCCAACAAAATCCATTTCTTATTGTTTTTTAGCACCATTGTTTGGAACTCTTCCAAAGTAAAGACCGGCAGTTCCTGAAGCTGCTTACCATAATTGAGCTTGGACTTTATCTTGTCCAATTGCTTTTCAATCATTTGAGCTTGACCCTTCTCGATTTCGTTTGCAGGAAACATCTTGAGATTATATGTGAGACCAGAAAAGCTCAAGAGCTTGATTATCCATTTAGTAAGATCGTATTGGTACCAAAGAATTGCATTACGGTAATCTTGAGGAAATTCATGATGAAAGTTATGATAGCCTTCACCAAAGGTCACAAGTGCTGTAATCCAAGAGTTCTTTGGTGTATGGTAGTCGTCAAAAGGAGTATCGCCAACGAAATGAGCAAGACTGTTGACGCAAAAGGTAGCATGATGAACAATCACCAGACGACAAAGACCAGCATAGACCAATCCACCTTTGAAATCACCCCAACCTAGACCAGCTACTAAACAAGGAAATACAAAAGCCATGCCTACAGCAAAGAAGATATAGTACCGGTGTTGGAATCGAACCAAGGGATCTGCCTTCAAATCAGCTGTATCTGCATATCCAATTTTGTTATTGGGACGACGAATCAACATCCAACCAATATGCGAAAAGAAGAAACCCCGAGTAGCAGCATAAGGGTCTTTGTCTGAATCTGTCCAACGATGATGCGCACGATGACCTCTAGACCACCAATGAATTGAGCCTTCAAATGCGCCAGAACCAGATAGGCAAAGAATGATTTGGGTCAATTTTGTACAATCGAAGGATCGATGCGACCAGTAGCGATGGTATCCAGCTGTGATGCCTACGCCTGTTGTCATGTAATAGATGAAAGCCCAGTAGAATGTTTTTGTCTGAAGTGGTGTGACAGATGCAAAATAGATGGCCATCATGAGAGTGGAAGTCAACAAGATGGACTGGAACCAATTGACTCGAGAAGCAAAATTACTCAAGGTTGTAGGTCCGTCAAACAATGGAGGTAATTCAGGATTAGCCAATGGAAGTTGGCGAGCTTCAGTAGATGTCAATGCATAAGGAGGATGCTTACTCTCTTGAAACGTTCTATTAGCCTCTGTTGTAGTTGTTGTGGACATGAGCGAATCAATAAATTAAGATATAAAAAAAAAAAGACAAAATGAATTAGAACAAGTTTTTATAGCCTACTATGAAAAAAAAAAGAAATGAGCCGTTTGTTCATGTGTATTTATGTGGGTTTCTTTTTTTTTGGGTTCTTTTTTTTCTCTTTTAGGGGAATTGGGGGAGGGACAGAAAAAATCAAAAAATGGTCGAGTATTCAAAAAAGGAGAGAGTCAGTATGTAATCGTACTTGTTTTATGATGCTTTCCTTCTTATAAAATGCTTGATGACTCTGATGCTTCATGTAGTAATTGAGAATGTTATGTGAATGAAGCAGCTTGTCTTGTTTTACTTTTGGGTCTTATTTTCCCCTTTTTTTGAGAATTAGACAACCACTTTAAATGGCATGACTTTTTTGAAACAAAAATCTCTTTTTGGTTTTACAGAATCTCAAATTACTATAATTCAATATCCGTTCACTTGAGTGGAAAATTGCATGAATTATTGTCTAGCTATTTAATGAACGAGAATGATGAGGCTTTATGCCGTTTTTTATTTTTTATTTTTTTTTAAAAAAAAAAAGAGAAAACTATCTAAATAGCAAAAATTGCGAATGGAAGAATATCGGTTTTGTGGTTTGATGTACGAACAAATCGATATTATCGCCTAATTCTTACATTCGACTTTATAGAAAAAAGCTATGAATTGATCTTTTTTTTTTCTGCGTTATGTTATGAAGCTTAAAAAACCAATATAAAGATCCAATTTCTTTTTTTTTTGTGAATCTTTTGATTTGATTGGCAGCTTTTAGTCTTTTTTTTTATTTTTCTAAAAAGCCATTCTAGTATATATAAACAAGTACGGTGAATACAGTTATATGTACTCTATGACAGCAGGAAAGCATTGATAAAAGGAACAATGATTTGTTTTAGATGAGAGATATATTCGAGAATCATCAAGAATTCCCGTTTCTTAAAGATGCAAACATCGAATCATCAATAAAGTAGTAACAATAATTCGAGAAGAAAAAAACTTTATTTCCGCCTATTGTACCTCTTGTTTCAATTGAGTCGCTCATATATGATAAGGATCGAAAACAAGGTTCCACAAAAGGTTACAGACAACTTCAAACTCGGGAAGAAAATATCGAAACACTATTGTTTTGCCCTTCAGTCTCAATGAATTACCATTTGAATAGGATTGGCCAAGATGATGGCTAAAGAGTGAGCGGATACTCAAGCCATTGAATTCCTGCTTTGACTATTTCGTATCCATCACTCCTCCAAATATTCGATTCAAACAACTGTAGGTTTCATCTAAAAACTCGCTTTCAAGGTATAATCGCATAAAGATGCTAAAAGACACATTGCTTATCAAGAAGATGAAATTAAAGTAGTCTCCGAAATCAGAGTAGCTGATACACTAGACACATTCTGCCTGAGACAATTTTGAAAAGAAGTCGATGCTCAAAACGATGATGTTTAATATATCTCTTAAAAATACAAACAGTTCTGTACGACTAGAGTACGATTTATCTTGAGAAAATGGTGCAGATGAGAGTCGTTTTAAAATTGCAGGATTTTTTTTATTATTGAAGATCAATTGAAAGCTTCGAGAAAGAAAGAAAAAAAAAGTTTCAAGCTCAACTTCCTTTTTTAGTTTATTTGTTGTCCAAACATCTTCAAGTGTAAAATAGTATAAATACAGTTATCATTTTGACTTTTTTTGCTTGTAATACATGTCGTGTTTTTTAGAGACGCGAAACCCAAAATAAGGTACTAATTTTCGAAAAATAAGGGAAAAAAGACAAAGAGAGAGAGAGAGAGAGAGAGAGAAATGATGTATAGGTGATGTGAACTGTACTTTAAGAAATTTACGTCATGTTGGATCTGCAGTACTAAATAAAGCAATAACGAAAAGAAAGAAAAGCTTCATGGTGACCTCATTATATTATGCAGTTTGAGACTTTTTTTTTTATATATAAAAACCCTTCTTCTTGCCACAAAAATAAAGGATACACCTTTGTTTTATTTTATTCACTCTCTTATATACGTACACACATACATTTAATATGAAAGCTTCAAGATATATTGCTTTTCCTTTAGCTTATGCTGCTTGTCTTCTCATGTTGGCTAACCAAGTACAAGCCAAAGGTAATAATTCAAATAATAAATGGAGAAATAGAGTCATGAACAAGTACTAAATCTATCTCACTATAGCTGCTACTGAACAAGTAGAAGATATTGCCAACTGGTCAAAGGATCAACTTCAAGCTTACTTTGATAAATACCACATTGCCTATGACAAAAACGATGAAAGCTTATTGGAAACAGCACGAAGATACCGCGATGCTGCTGCTACCAATGCCAACATCTTCTTGAATGATAAAGCTGGTAGTATCTCTCGCCTGATGGACGGTATCAAGATCAAGCTGGAAAAGAACTACAAGCTATCTGCTAACCAACTGAACGGTCTCTATAACGACCTCTCTCATGAACTAAAACAACTTGAGTTGAGTGGTAGTTTAACACAGGATAAGGTGAAGCAAGCCCTCGATCAATACCAACGTCAAGCCATCAAGCAAAAGTATCTTACTGAAGCTCAATACAAGGAATTGTCGAGTGATATTCAAAGTTCTTTTGCTCATCCTACATGGTATCAACGCCTCTTGGGTACAGGCCATGCCAACCACTTTTATGACGACAATTCCTTCCATACCTGGATGTCAACCAATGTAGTTCAACGCTTGCAGCAGAACAAGGAATTGACCAAGGAAGAGATTGATCAAGTAGCCAATGTATTGAAGAAGGCCATCGAAAAGTCATCCAACTCACTCCAAGATTTGGCTACACCATCCTGGTGGAAGCAATTGGGTAAGGATCTCGAAAAGGAAGGAAAGTTAAAGCAGCAACAGACACAAGATGTATTGGATTCCTTAAAGGATGAAGTCTATGCCTACAAGATCTTTGCTACAGATTATGCTGGTGAAACCAAACAAAAATCTCAAAACGCCTTGTTGAATGCAATCCAATACCTTAAGGATACAGGTTCAGGACTTTATCAGGCTGCTTTCCAACCCTTAAAGAGAGGACAAGAGGATAGCTACCGAGCCATGTCCACTGCTTCTTCTGCAGCTAGTTCTGCCACCAACGCTGCTGGCTCTTCCGCTTCCTCCATGGTTGCTTCTATGACAGATGCCGCTGCCTCTGCTACTGACGCCGCTGCTTCTTCTGCTTCTGTCTTGCGTTCTCAAGCTACACAAAGTGTTTATGATGCTAAAGACAACTTTGGCCGTTTCTGGCGTCAAAAGGAAATGGAAACTTACCGAAAGATTGGTTACACTGAAGCTCATATTGATTGGATCGAGAACTACCTTTCCAAGACATTCCATGCCAAGACTAACTTTGCTAAAGAATCCATTCAAAGTGCTGTCAACACTATCCGTCAATATTTGATTCAAGCCAAGGTTCAGACAGCGGCTCACATTGATTCTCAATTAAAGTCGCTTGAAGGTCTTATTGAACATTACAGACGTACTGTTGTTCGTGATGAATTGTAATAATATAAAGAAAGAATTGTAATAAAATAGCTTAATCATGAAAACGTCATTATTATGTATCTATTTATCTGTCTTCTCTTTAAATCGAATATTGTCCATCTACAGTGTTAATTCTTATGATTTATATGCAACAATCATAAATCATACAAGTTATGAAAAGAGCCTAGTCTGCTTTATATCATCAGAAATAAGATGTTTAAATAACAAGTCTCAAAGTTGATATACACTCTTTCTTATCTTGAATAAATCTTGCCTTGAAATCATCTAGTATTACTTTTGATAATATAACCTCTCTTTGATTTAGTGATAGAATTTTTTAAAAAAGTGTTTCATGCAGTAGACTTGTATAGAAACACGGATATACTCTTTGTTTTTTATAAACAGGCTATATGCTAGGTCTACTTATCAATTGATACTACAATATATCAAGAACTTGAGCTAAAGTTGGTACCTGTCAATGGATGGTTCGGCTTTATGATCTTTTTACCGGCAAACAAAGAACTTTAAGATTTCAGAAAGAAGATGACTCGAGTGGAAATGTATGCACTATCTGATTTCAGGACATTTAAAAAAAAAGTGAGGCAAGGCTGTCATGTCTGGGGGGAGAGAAGATTTAGTACTGCAAGACAGTTAAAGATTGTATAACACTTACAACCTTGCTCATCACGCTTCACGTGCAGCCAATACACCGCTTCTTGTACAAAAGGGTGCTTTTTTTTTATTAAATTCAGTGTTGGAGTGACTGATGGTTCTTGAGAAAATAGGAAGAGTTTGCTGAAAGAGCAAAGTTATAATTCCGGAAATGGCAATAGCAAGGGCAGACAGCTTGTCACAGCCACTTACCCCACGACCATTCGTGACAGACGGGCATTCAGGGTTCAAACAGTGGAATGCGCCTTTCATTCTGTCAAGCAAGTCAGAAGGTCCTCTAACCGTTCATCCAGAATGATGTTACTCAAGAGCATGTCTTTCATTGACTCCTCTAATAATGTTTTTTAAACGAAATACAGCTCTTGTAAGGATTGCAGAGCGTTACTGGCTTCATCTCTGAGACAAAGCTTACTTCACTCGCCTGATTGTCTTACTCACTTTCGTTTCTTATTTGTAATCGAATAAGCTTGCAATCACTGGAATTTTCTTGATCAATCTCTTTTGTAGAAGAGAGAGAAAGAGAGAGAATTTTGATGTTTTTCAATGTTCTTTATGAGCCCACTCATCAATAAGCATTGTGCAAAAGCTTAAATGAGTGACGGTAGTAACAACTTTTATTGGAATCGTATTGCTTACTACTAGCGAAGTAGTCCCCCAGACACAGCAGACCCACCAAAATTGATTGAATGCGGAGATTCAATTGTTTTCCACCCTCCTTGCAGACTGAAATCTTGCAGTTCGCTTTCTTTTCTTTTTTTTTTATTCTAGGAAATTGATCTCATGTCTGTCTTGTCTTTAAGTAAGACTTTCTTCATAGCCTTCTCTTTTGTTTTGTTTAGCTGATTTCTCTTGTCATTAGCTTCAGCATTAAAAGCCTTTCAGCCTTTCAAGCCTGCCACAGTTCGTGCAGTGCAATCAAGGTAGCAACAAGAAAGAAAGAAAAAAAATTTTCTTATTAAACACCTTGCTTTCTTTCTTTTATTTTTTATTTTTTTAGTTTCTCTACTTCAGCCTATCGATCAGCAGAACAACCCAAGCCCGAAAGACCACAGATCGGTGCCTCTTCTCTATTTGACAGTGTTCAAGAAGAAGCTCAAGAAAGCTTAGCAACTGATGAACCTACAGAGAAACAAGTAAACTATCTTGATTGATCCCAGACAACTCTCCCTCACCCTCTCTTTTTCTGTATTAGTTTTCTTTCTCTTCTGCCAATTTCAAAACGAGTCCACGCAAGCTAAATATGCTTGCTCGCCAAATTCGTAACTTACCTGTGGATGAAGCTATTCGACAGATGGAATTCTCTGATAAACGCTCAGCTAAAAAGATTTTGCACAATTTGGCCTTTGCAAAGAAGAATGCTGCTGATCAAAAGGGAATGAAGGATATGGTTGTTTGTAAGTTAAGGAAGTCAAGAAAAAGAGAGAATAGCTCCCATTGACTCTCTAGATAGCTCAAGCTTGGGTGGGTAAAGGCAAATACATCAGACGTATCAATTTTCATGGTCGTGGTCAATTCGGTCTTATGCATAAGAAGGAAGCCCACATTAAATTCATCTTGAAGGAAGCACCAGCCAAAAACACTGACAAGACAGATAGAAGAAACATCAGAGGCTGGAAAGAAAACAAAAAGACATGGACTCCTTTAGACGAAACTAAGCCTATTTATAACCCCAAGCCTTTTTACAATTGGTAACATATATTTTGTATACACCATTTTCTTGAAAGATAGACCTTGTACACCGAGAAAAAAATAAGAAAAGGATTTGCATTAAAAAAAAAAGAAAGAAAATGACACTAATAAAAAAAAAGAAAAAAAAAGAGCCATTTGAAACTTTTTTTGTCAGTTCTGTGCAACACTCTATTTATTCATATCGTTATTCTCGGTGAATAAGTACGAATAAGCCTAGAACACCTAACAAGGCAAACTTCATCCAGGGATAATCATTCATCAAGATAGTAATCATACCGAGATAAGGCAAAAATCTATATAAACAACACGGTGAACGGATGGTTCGTATCTCAAGCTTCAAACATACCCTTTCACTTTGCCAACAACATGCTCCTTATGAATCCACATTTGGTTTCGGTTGTAAAGAGGGCGATCATCTCCATGATTGTTATCACCCTTTGTTAAGATATATTCCTTCTTTGACTTGTTGCTATACAAAACAATAAGTCACGTGACCTACCCAATGAAGGATACAAAAGGGGAGTTACCTTTCATGCACTTTAATGACACGATGAACGATAGGAATAGGTCTTTCTGGTAGTTTGAAGACACATATATCATTGATCTCAATAGGATCGTTTTTAGGAAGACTGAGGAAAAGAATATCACCACGTTGGAATCCAGGCTCCATACTACCACTATTGATGCGTTCAGTATGTGATGACTCGACAGCCCCCTTTTTCATTCCTTTACCTGAGCACGACTACCACCGGGCTTTCAGTATTTGTTGCTATGGAAATAACTTTCCAAATCATGAATGCAGAGGCTGCTACAGTGAGGATGTTGAGAAACTGTAGTGCGATCTAATACGCGTTTTTTAAAAAGGTTAATCTCTGCAAAAGAAAGAGAGAGGGCATATGATGAACTGATAAGATGCTTGCCTGTCGCACATTCATTCTACGCAATTCTGCAAACATGGTTTTCTTTTTTTCTTGAAAAAAAAATAGAGTAGAATAAGGAAAGGATGAAAGCGGGGGGGGGGGGTATTAACTAGAAAGAAAGAAAGAGAAAAAGAATAAGGTACAACCAGCATTAAATGGTGAGTTTGAAATCTCGATGTATTCACCTTCACAATAAGCAATACATTCTTTGTACAAAAGCTACACCTTTGTTTGATAGAGCCTGACTTGCTTCTTTTATTTTTCAAATCAATGCCTATTTTTTCTAAAAAAAAAAACAGAGCTTCATTAAAGTAGCCTTTTGTTTCATCGAGTCATGGATAACACGATATGCATGTTTATTGGCCCAAATAAAATTTCTCTCTATTTTACTATCAACATCTATTTCTCAATCCTTTTTTTTATACCACACACAAACACTAATCAACTGTATCAAGGCTGAATAAGTACGGGGGAAAAAACTGTTCTTGAACGATGATTAGCTGGATTTTTATGCACCATGATTCTTGTTTGATAGAAGCAAAAGCAGACCTAGAGTCATAATCAAGTAGATTACTTTGAAGTGACTACAAATGACCTCTTATTTCAGAGAGAAAGGACCAAGTACAGTCATAGTATATGTTGCTCTTTTGCATAGAGCCAATAGTTCTTCATTTTCTTACTAAAAGACAAACACAGCACCAATATACCAAAAATACATACTTTAATCCCATACAAGAGCAAGAGAAATAGATTGTTTCGATCAATGGATATTTTTATGAGCTTAATGCAGCAAGGGATGGAGGACAGTAACATTAACACATATAACTAAAAATTCAAAACAACATAGACATACTATGAGCTATACACTATAGAGAGAAAATATGAACTTCACGTAGGGAATTTCGTATAAACACATGCGACAAGTGAGGTGTTTAATTTATGCAATGAACTTCAGGCCTAATCCTGAGTGAAACTTATTATTCTTTTAAGCAGGCAAAAAAAAAATATGAGTTACAGACCTTGAATGGCAATCCATTGATTTTATTTGTCTTTCATACCAACCATTGGTCCTAAAGAGACCCTTTATACTTCCTTCAGCCTTTAGACTGTTTAACTCTTATAGGGTTTTTCATGCTATATTCTTACATAGTCATTTCAATTACTATTTGACTTTGGTTTAAAGATGTATCTGTTATTTAGAAATGAGAAAAACAGCATCTGCGTTACTTTTTCGATGCAAATGGAAAGAACACCTTTATTGATGAAACGAGCCGTATCAAATAAAAGAAATTTGTCTAATTTATCTGTCAAGTCAAGAGAACTGAGAGATGAAAGAGAGAGAGAGGGAGTTTTATTCAGTGCAAAGATGGAATGTCAATATAAATGATATGTAAAATGTTTATTCTTCAATTGAGATGGTTATTGCTTTTCCAAATATGCTGTTAATTCTATTTTTAAATCTTTGTCATGCTTGTTCAGATAAGAGGAAAACACAATACTCAATAAGAATCAAAGAAAAGGATGCCTTTGATGTTTGCTATTCAACACTCTCAAGCAATTATTCTTTAAGTGACGTAGTGCTCCGGCGGTGCGGCAAATGTCCGGGCCGTATTGTTTAATTAATTGATAATTTAGTTGCATTTTTTATTCTCAATTCAGTCGCTTTGTCGGAGTGGTTAACGAGCTGGCCTGCTAAGCCAGTGCTCTTTGAGCGCGCAGGTTCGAATCCTGCAGGCGACGCTTCTTTTTTTTCTTTTACGGCTATTTTGTAGTGTATGTAGACCAAATGGTGCTAATGCTGTTGTTACAGGACAAAGGATAGTTTTTGCAGTAACTCGAGAAAGAGAACAAATAGATATAACAGAGCAATCAGGCAGCAAGGTTATAAGTAATGAGCACCAGGTTTTAAGTCGTCCGACTAGAGATATAAGTAAAGTAAAGAGAATAAAGTAATATAAAAGAAGAGATGTAATATATGAATACAATGATCTGTAATAAGTATCAAGGGAACTAATAACGATATGTGGATTTAGGTAGTGAATATGTCAAACTACAACCAAGCGTAAAGTAAATAAGAGAAATGTAAGTTAAGTTTATTAATAAGAGAAGATTAAAGAGTTTATATACTGTTCTAAAAGAAGTCATGTTGGACTTGCAAACTAATAATTTAAACAGTCAAGTTAATGAGTCGTTATGTATGGATTATTAATACATGTCTGAAAGTTCTATTCATTATGATATGAAAAGTCAAAGAAGGATTCAAATAAAGCTGTTATGTAATAAGAGATCAAGAGGAGCTGTCAAATGAGTAAAATACCAAACAGAAAATATAGAGTTGGATTCAAAGCAGCGAAAAGAAGTCAGAAAATAATTGAGTACTAGGAAAATTCCTGTGTGTAATACCGTAACTTGTGAAAGACGTATAGTAGAGCAAAAGCAACAAAGCTATATGTGATAAACAACAATTTTTAAGTCGTTGAGCTGATATGAGCGTAAAAGAAAAGAGAATAGGTTTATAAGGGTAGATGCTTCTTATTCGAGCAATATGAATAGAACCAAGTAAGAATAACTAAAGCAAAACGACATAGACAGCTATAGGCAAGCTATTTGTTTTTGGAATGGAAATACAGACGTCTGGTAGTTATCGAATATTTCGTTTTTTTTTTTTTTCAAGGTAATTTCAATTGTTCTTTTTTCTAAATATTATGGGTTTGATAAGTACATTGACTACTTCAATAATTCACCAAGAAGGAGGTGGTGTTTATTTAACTGGAAAGTTTTTCTTTTTGTCTTAGCCACCTAAACCTAATCACATTTGATCATTGAATTCACAGGGTAACTAAGTTCTCTGATTGTATTGCTATAGCTAGAACAGTGCATAGCTAACGATTTAGCAAAAAGAGTAACTCAAACACTCTGTTCATTCATTGAAAAGCTCTACTACTATTTTACTTTGTCTTCCTCAATACTTTCAAGTATTTTTGTTTGATCAACAGTTCTTCAAGTATTTTGTAATATCATAAGTGTTTCCAATAGCAGTTAGTCTTGTCTCTTCAATAGAATCAAACCAACTTTTTCGTTCCTTTGTTATTTGCTGGGGAAGAATTCGGTATCTACAGAGTGCGCTAAGTCTATTACAATAAGCTAAAAGCTGCCAAGATGAATAATCGAGCTCCAACTTTTGATATGCTAGTAACTCGACGTAATAGTTACGCTCTATGTACAGCCAATATATAACTTTTAGTGAAGTATGTGGTGCTATCAGAATTCCCAACAGCCAGAGTGAGGAGCTTTTGTCTTTTAATGACACCACGGTCATTCCCAATTGATACTCAGGATCCATAAAAAAAACATGGATGGTTTTGTATGGAGACTACTACTAGTGTGCCGCTCTGAAGTGCTGTGGCTCACAGTCCCAAACTTAAAAAGCTTAAAGTGTAAGCATTCTTTTAGCTTTCTGATTTTCATCTCTTGAATTGATGATTTAGTTTTTGACTGTTTGATTGACATGCAGAAGAGAAGTTCCTCTAAAAAAAAGGCATGCATTTTATTATGGTTGTTGTCACATATCTGTAGAGATGGAGCTCAATGGGTTCTCTCTACTCCTCCTTCTATGTTAGTAATATTTTCTTTTCTTATAGATGCTTTAATATATCTATCTAAGCAGACATTAGCAAATATCTTATAGTCTACTGAATAGCCTTGGTACTTTTGTATGTATTGCATTCATTGTTGTTAACAGTCAATGAAAAATAACTTCTCTTTCCTTTATTCTATAAACTAGATTGACCACATTGCTGATCAATAATGTCATTGGCTGGTATATTGATTGTTGGTTTTTTCTTTGTGTGAACTAATCTATATACATGAACACATTGTTTCTTTTTGTTTGACAGTACTAAAAGACCACGTTTCTGTCATTAGTATGTAAAGAGAAAGTGGTTGGCACCGATCATTTACAGCGATTACTGTTGTTTGTTATGCAGTAAAAGAGAAAATAGGATGATATACTGGTGTCCTTTTATCGATAAACATATGCAAGTTAATCATGTCATACAAACAGCTATATACCATTCATATGTAGTTATGTTTGTCTCAATAGCTGGCGTGTTTATATAGCTCATCTAGTTGGTTGCACTTATAATTTAGACGATTGTGGTGAAAGAGAATCTGTTTTGGCATTACAGAAGTATATAAAGGTGATTTTTTATTTGCTGCACGTATCTTTGAGAAACAAAGAAAGTGGTACTCAACAAAGAGACACGCAAACAAAAATGAAAGAAGGAGGTATAAAAGAACCTAAGATGGATTAAACAATATACATATATATATATATATACAAAACAAATGTGGGAGACTAATCCTCGTTCAAAGCAGACTTATCATACTGGCGCTAGAGGACAGCTTTGGTGGCGCAAAAGATAGCTAAAGAACAGAAAGGTAGACCATACAATATATGAGTCTAATGGGCTTTCCATACCTCAGAGAAAACAGCAATGAGCAAGACGTTAGCCGTTAGAAGGCAGCCAGACTGACCACGAACTTCACTAAAGTCCAACGTTGTCAATGCAGTATAAATAGAGTCGACTGTTGTGTTAGGTCATAGAAGTTCCCGGATAAGATGGTCCCAGTATACGAACTTTTGAGCGCAACGAAAAAAGAAGTGGTATATGTTCTCTGTATCATTACAGAGAAGGCAGAAAGCAGACGGGCATTTGTCAGGTAACAAGCGATGGAGGAGTTGACGAGTGGGAATTAAACGATGTATCAAATGAAACATGGTGTTTCGTTGCACTGCACCCAAGGACAACCTCTAAAAACGGTTATTCTGGCATCACAGAAGAAATAGGCAGTACTAAGACTTGCTTTGTTGTCAGCGAATCTCATTGGCTCAATGTTTTTGATTGTGCCCAAACTGCTCAAGTGCTTTTTGGTGTATCAAATTGTAGTGTATAGTGAATGATAATCATTGGATTATACTGAGCATACAAAGATCTGTTGAGCTCATGTAGTCCATATTTCATGCAGAAGCAATATATCAAAAACCTTCTGAAATCATAACTTGTCATTCAAAAAAGTAATTCATTCAAACAAACAAAGCTATTGATTGCTAATTGACAATCATTTTCCCTAAAGCTTATAAATGCTTAGATTTCTCTATGCTTTCTTCTCTTCTTTTTCTTCTTTTGAAATAGATAATCTGTGAGTCTTGTAGGTATAAATGCATCTATTTACCACTCTAATCCCCTGAGCCTAATCCAATCAAACAATTTTGGTAGATTGTCAAGCGTAGTGTTAAATAGAAATTTATTCTCAAGGAGGATACACCTTTTGCTGAGATGAATGAAGCTTGCAACAGTATTTTGCCATCATCTTTTGAAGGCTTCGCTTCTTGTTTTATGAGACGTTTTGATGACTGTCTAAAGTGTCTTTCTGTTTAATAAAGGTACGATGTGACATCTAAGTTCTCAAAAGTACGACATTATTTTTAGGGAAAAGTTTTATTTGATTGTATGCTGTTTCTAAATATGGCTAAGGTATTAGCTGAACATAGAAATATTGAAATTGTAGCATTGATCGAAAGCATTTAGTGCAAATGTTGATGTTCCAAGTGCTCTAAATCATTACGCTTATCATTTTTTTTTTTTATCTATTTAAGTCAGATATTCTTTAGCTCTAGAAAAGCATCGCTCATTGTGCACCATGCTTTTTCCTCTAAAGCCAATTTCGTAGCATAGAATAGATAGTGATAGTTCGCGAAGCTATTGTCTGAATCGAGAGTGATAAGAGCTCTGTCTTTGCCGGCATCAGCACTGAAGACATTCAAATGGGATGCCCCAAGTTTGTAGCTGAAAAAAGAAAAATCAATGCGTCTCTAGAAAGAGACTTTTGCCTTTCTATCATTATGAAGAAGCTAATCTTATGGACGAAAATAGTGTAGGTAAGACTGATTTAGTTCTCACGCTTCAATTTTCGAATTGGCTTTACTGATTTGAAACTCGTATTAAACATATACTAGTGGTATCTTTGGCTTGAGGAAATCAAAGTGCTTTGCAACTCAGTCACGAAGCTACAAAGCACTACAACTTTTTGCTAGTTTATCAAGGGCGTTGCTGAACAAAGTCAATAGTGGGATATTGTTGGTTAAAGCGATACTAGTATACTGAAAAAAAAAAAAAAAAAAAAAAACGTAATTTAAAAGTGGCACTGTATAATGTCTCTAATTGCACTAACATCATAGCAATTGTCTTTCATTAAAGTTTGTATAACTGTTACCTGTAAAAAAAAAAAAAGTGCAAAATTGACGTCTCAGTGAATGCTTTCAGTCAAATTTCGTCATTTCCAACAACAAAAGGGTACTTCAGGTACAAACAAGCATGACGCAATGAAATAAAAATGTCAAAATGTAATATTTATTAATTATAACAAAAAAGCAAAACTGTACTGTATTATGTATAAGAAATGAAAGAGAGGAGGGAGGGGGAGATATATATGTATAAATAGTTTTTTTTTACAGCCACCATGATTCTTTTTCACCATTGTGGACAAACATTTCGGTATCTTCATCATCGTCATAATGCGATGCTTCAGGAGATGTACATTGATCATGTTCAGATTTACGAGCCATTTCTTCTTCATCTTCTTCAACCATGTCAGACCAAGATGAGCCATTACCACCACTGAAGAAAGCAGAGTCAAATGAGTTGGCATCTGTATGCTTGTTGGCAGTAGTAGGAATAGACAGAGGTGATTCCTTCTTGGTTTCGTAGAGAGAAACATCATCTTCATCATCATAAATACGATCAAGAGCCAAGAATTGTTCTTTCATCTGAGCAATAGAGGGACGATCAGCACCATCAGAGGCCAGGACAGAGACAAGGAGTTGGTAGGTACCAAAGGACAATTCAGGAAACAATTGCTCCTTGAGCATGGCAGGATTACGCTTGAATTCAGTATAGGCAGAGTCAGCAGAAGAAGCTTCTTGCCAGGGGTTACGACCAAACATCAAGGCCAACAAAAGGATACCAAGAGACCAGATATCAGAGGCAGCAGCATCATAAGGAACTAATTCTTGCTTGTCATCATCAAAGTGTTCAGGTGCCAAATAAGAAGTAGAGCCACATCCAAACTCCATAGAATAGCGTTCACGAGTAGCCAGGCCAAAGTCAGCTACTTTACAAGTAAGCTCATCTTCATCTTCTTCATCTTCACACTTCAAAAGGACATTTTCTAATTTGATATCGCGATGGTAGACACCCGCAGCATGCATGTTTTCAACACCGTCCAATATCTGAGTAAAGAGCTTCTTGACAACATGTTCTTCACGAACTGAGTTGACGCCTTGATCACGAATAACGAAATCAAACAAGTCGCCTTGATCGCAAAGTTCCATGACCATATAGATGAATTCTGTATCTTGAATGACACGGTAAAGAGCCAAGAGGTTGTGATGTTTGAGGGATGTCTGGATATCAATTTCGAGTTGCTGAAGTTGAAGTTGTTGAAGGTCGAGACCAGATTTTGGTAGAATCTTGACGGCAACGTAAGAGTTATCGCGGAGTGATTGGCCTAGGAAGAGGCAGCCATAGGCACCATGACCAAGAGCTTCAAGAAGTTGAAATTCTTTGTCAATGATCCTGTCGACCATAGTAGTAGAGAGTTGTGACCAGTAGGTATCTTGAGCAATCATTTTCAATGTGTGTGTTTTTTTTTTTAAAAAAACTGGATAAATAAGATAAAGCGTTATATGAGAGTTTGTTATAGTTGTTGTAGATTTCTTGAGAAGAGAGAGATATGATCAAGTCGAGTAATGCCAAAGGGCTGGATATCGAGATTTAAATGAGTTTAGCATAGTTGATGAGGTTGACCAAATAAAAAATTGGTGATATTGTTATATTGAATCGGATAATAAAACAAAGGGTTTTCTTTCGTTGCCTTGAGAGCAAAGTTTAGTACATTTTAAATAGTAATAAATAATAATAATAATAATATAAACAAGTGGGGGGAAAAATAGTTTAAAGAAGAGAAGGTAAAAATTGGATAAAAATGGGGTGAGATATTTATATAATTTCAATGATATTATTTTTCCATTTCTCTTTTTTTTTTTTTCTCGTGCTTTCTTTGTATTCTGATTGGTGAATCAAGTTGATATGACGAAATTCTTAATTTAGAAATAAATTTGTATCGCTTTAACAGCTTGAATTGGCGAAAATCGGGTAGAAGAGAGAGAGAGAGAAGATTATCCTTGATGTACAACTAGATCTATCTGGATATTCTTTCTTTCTTTCTTGGTCACTTTTCTGCTTGTTGTTTTCATTCAAAAAAAAAAAAGTGAAAGGGTTTGGCAAGATGTTGCCTTTTTTCTTATTGGTGTTGTGCTTATATTACTTAGACACTAAACAGCGTGGGTAAGATAGATAGCTATCAAATTAAGGGTTGATGATAGTAAAAATCGCAATCATTATAAGGGCGGTTTTGTTGCCCCATCGTAGTTCTGTTTGATTGGCTGGAAGGGGTATTTGCGTGCCATTTATTCCAGATGACTCAAAAGAAAGTGGCAAGAAATTTTTCCTTTATCGGCCCTTCAATAGCTGATGAGTAATTAAGACGATAGCTATAGAGAATTATTAATAAACGTTAATTATTTAAACAAACAATGACTGGGAATAGTGTTTATTAGCTCATTCAATTCAAAAATTCCCCATTTTTCTCATATGTTGTCAAATTCATTTAAGTAAAAACAGACAGCTGTATGATGGAGTGTTATGCGGGAACAATCGATTTGTGTTTGAACATCAGCAACTAGCTTGATTTGAAGTGGCGTGGTATGGTTTCTTTTTGAGGAGGAATGCTTAAGCGCCACCTTGTTCTTACTTGACAGACTATTTCAAACAGGTCGATTTCTATTTTAAGAGGGGTTGAACGAAGAGTAAATGAATTATGTGCAGATCGCTATCATCTCTATAGGTTTTATGCAAACCAACTTCCTTAAGAAGGAATAGTATATTCGCAAATCACATTGGCATTCTGTACAACATTAATTTGCTTTACACTAAGTGACTACATGAACTGGAGGAAGTTGTCTATGGACAGGTTAATGTGGCATCACTTGATGGCAGTGAAACTACTTTGTACCAATCATATTGTCTCCTTTAGAGAGTATGAGTTGGGGTTATTCTAAAAAAAAAAGTGTTTTCTGATTCTAGTCAAGGTTATGTTTTCCCTCAAATGAACTAGTTGGTTTATACATCAAATGAGCTACAGTTTAAAGAGGTTCACATTCTCTTCTCTGTCTGTGTTGTATTTTAAAACAGTCTTCTAAGAAAGCAGTCTAATAGCAAATTAAGTGATACATTAATAGTGAGAGAGATAAAGAAGCTTATCATAGGCAAGCAACTTTAAGCATCATTCTTGAACCAAAAAAAAAGGGCTTAAAAAGAAAGAAAGAAAAGAGTATAAACATCACTTAAAGAAGTCAAGATCTAGATGTGAAGGATGTATAGGCTGTTGACTCTACACTATTTATGATGTCAAATAAATAGTGGTGGACTTTTCGATGACTTGAAACTCTTGGAGTCGCATCATGCAGCGGACAAATCTGATAAAGCGCCAAGATGTTGTCACGGGAACTATGGGTCAGCAAATGAAGGCTAAGAGTGTCGAGAACACTCTCCTTATTTTGATTATTGGCTGGGATTTATATGAAACAAGGTTGGTGTCCGCCCAGTTTGATCAGATCTTGAACATTTTCTGCTCAGAAAGAAGAATAATAATAATAATCTAGAAACAGTACTGAGGAGGGGCGGGGGGGGGGGGGGAGGAGTGAGAAATACAAATTCAGCCAGACGCCCATTCAAGCCATAATACGATCACAAGTGGATTGCCCTAAGAGGACTTGTAAACAATCTAATAAACATTACTTTTATAGTACAAAATCATCTTTCGCAATTTGAAACTAAATAAAGAAAGGTTAAGCAATAGTAACCTTCCTAATTTGTTTACCAATGGTTTCAAGCTATTCTTTGGAGAACTTGAACTAAAGAGATACAATGAGATATATAGTTAAAAAGAAGGGGAAAAGACTGACTTTTACAACTGTTCTATATTGGTATTCTCTGAAAACAATTCCTAAATCAAGAGGTAAACAACCATAATTGATATGAAAGTGTGGGGGGGGGGAGATCATAATGAATCTATAGTGCCATGCATAAAGTTGTTGGTATCATGTACGTGGTCTGGAAATCCATCTAGAGCTCAATTCAAGCAAGAATTCAGCATGTCAAATGTAACTGCCCTTCTTCTCTTTTTGATGAGAATACAATACTTGTTGTTATTCTAATTGAGTTCATACTCTTATTGACTACAGAATTTTGTTATTGATTAATCATCGAGTTTGAACAGAGCTGTCAGATCCTTAATAAACTTATTGAGCTTTTGAAATAAACATTCTTGGTAATTGCTCAACTGTCATGAATATGTGCTGTAACAATACATGGTCAATAGCCTTGAAATGGTCAGAATGTTAGCAATCATGCTTTGATATTTTCAAAATGCTGTCTACTTGGCTCACATGCCGTCAGCACTTCGCTTCCTGCACAGAGGGACGAAACTGTCAATATAAAAAATAACAATGGCTAGAGTGACAATCCTGTTTCTTTTCCGCTTACATAGTGGACACAATAATGAGGAAAAGAAGAAGCGATTCTTTATCTAGTTTGACTTTGTATCAGCGAATGATAGATTGGCTTGATTGTCGTAAGCGATGTCTTGTTTCATTAAGAATAGGAGCGCATTGACTAGTTGTCTGATGATGTCGTTTTTTGACCATATCGCTTGCTCTTCTTTTCGTATGATACTACTCTTTTTTTTTTTAAACAACTCATTCCAATACATCTTTTTTCTTTCTAACCAATGAGTTTTCATTCTTGATAAAGCAAAGGCTCATCATTCTTTATGTACTACACAGGTCAGAATATATTTATTCAGAACAATTCACAACCTCGACATCATTGAAAAAAAAAAAATGCACAAAATATGTTTACAGAGTTATGTTCTACCTAGAGGAAATTGACAATTCAGCTACAAAATCAGAAATCTCAAGGTGAAATGCTGATGGAAAGATAAAGGCTTGAAAACAAAAGTTATGCTATCCAAGGTTTCATCTTCATTCGATGAGAACTCAAAGACCTAAACAAGCTATGATCATTACAAGGCAATATTTGGTCTTTTGACCATACCAAGAACAATTGCTTATTCTGATATGTACAACTTGAAACTTTTTCAAAAGCTCAAACTCCAATTCATCTTTAGATGAAAAACAAAGCATGACTCTGAGAGCAACAATTGCAACGAAATCAACATCTTGATCTTGCAGTTGCAATAAGCGTTTATGCAGTGAAAAGATGAATTATTCTGTGAAATTGTATATTGAGTTTCTTGATTCATTTTTTTTTCCCTACTAAAAGTACATGTTTATTCTTACTACATGAAATAACATCATTTGAAGATACAAATATCATACCAAACAAAAAGCTAGTGACTATATTTGGATAGGGTACGGGATTTAAGATAAAATAAGAAATACAAATATTTATTCATAGAGTATATTATGTAAATATAACCATAGGCGTCACAGTCTCACGGATCAGAGAACCAAGCATATTTTCATCTTTTAAATAGTTGAAGGGGAACTGCACTAAATGACCACGTATCCTCTCTAATCGTTGACGTATGTCTCTTCCATGCAGTTCTAGATCGGCCACGTGTCCATGTGGTACCTTGGTTGGATCAGGCAGGAATTTGCGGTGCTGTTCAAATGTATGTACAGTATCGTCGGGTACACATCGAAATATGTCTCGATAAATTAGGGTATTATCTCTAGCAGTGGCATTCCAGATACCTTGATGGCAGTGGGGCGCTAAAGGATCAAGCACCTTGGCATCCAATCGAATCTTGGTCATCTCTATTGGTTTATCGCCCGATCGCTTCTCGTTGTTCAACACCATAGTAGGACCAGCAGATTCATAGCTCTGAATCACTTCTTCTGTTGCAAGCTCATGGGTATGATGGTCTTCAACCACTTCAGTATCTACCTGAACATTAGGCTCTACCTTGGCATCACCCTTCAAGAGTGAGTCCCAATCATCAAAGTTCAAGAGGCCTAAGTGCTCCTTAAAGAGTTGCATGCGTAATGAATGTGCGAACTTGGCTGCCTTGTATTCTTTTCCATCCATAAATGATGGGATCATCTCTGTATCTTCAATCAACATGGCAATCTCTGAGTCTCTGTTGCCTAGTTGAGAGCGATCATTGATATTGGCTATTGAAAGCAGTATTAGTGTCTGTGTTTCTCATTCAGCCAATCATTTGTTTACCTGAGCCGATAAGGACAATACGATCATCCACAATAAGTAGCTTGTCATGAATATAGATGAGTTCACTCACATATTCACCACAGTCGTCTTCCCATAAAGAGTCATCTGAATGGTTATTGTTTTCTGACATAGTCGCTGTAGACCCATTAGTTAAGGGTGAATCGTCTTGAGCAGGTGCTTGCTTGGGTGTAGCAGAAGAGGATTTCTTTTCGCCTGGCGTCAGTTTGTCCCAATTACGGAGACTGTACCAGCCAATATAATCAGAAGGCTCAATACCTGCTTCTTTTAGTTTTTCAATAATTGAATTTCCACCTCTTGAAATGGTAATGTACTGAAAGTGCATTACATTGCGTGCAGCGGAAGCATCGGTTGTAGCTAAATCGCCTTCAAATGCAGGGATCAAGGGAATCAAGATGAACACTTTGTAATTTTCGCCATTTGCATGAGCACGCTTGATACGCTCCACAATGGCTTGTGCAATCTTGTTCCTCAACAGCTTATCTTGTGTTGTTGTGCTAACTACCATTTCTGTTTAGCTTCTTATATAAAAAAATTCTTTTTCAACTTACTAAAGAATTGATTTTCAATATAGATGAAATGCTTTGATTTGCTGATACATTCCATATAAGCATTATAGATTGAATGTTCACGCTCAATGCCTGAACTCCATTGAGCAGAACTACGTAATAATTGAACGCGGCATGTTCCCTTGAAAGAAGATTCATCTCGAGCAGCAACATATTCGCCCTTGGGCATTAAAAAGGGAACTGTAGGGCGATGCATCCCTTTGCTTGCTTTCAAGAAATTCCAGCGTTGAATAAAGTGACGGGCTACATCACGAGCAATAGGACCAACCATGCCTACTGTCATATCATGCCATGGCATACGTGGAGCAATGTTTTTATCGACTAGAGTAAGATCGTATTGAGCAACATTCATAAAGTCCTTGATGCGAGGGTTTGAGTAGTCTTGACCAGGAAATACTTCATCTGTATGACCTTTTGCAGGATAGTCAGTGATACGATGTTTATGAGAATCGTAACGTCTAGAAAAAATAATAATGTAAATCAACACATTCTCTTTAAAGTTCAAATTGATCTTGTCTTACCCCCAACACAAATCAAGACCCCCAAGGAAAGCCAATCGATTATCAACAATAACAATCTTCTCATGGTGTGACCAAAACAATACATTGTTATCAATAGATCGATGATCAGGGTGTCTAACAACTTTTTTTTTTCCACATGTTAATTTTGAAATAAGAAAAACAGAGAAAAACCCTACCAACAATGTTTTTATGCAAGCTTTGTAACCAAGATTTTGTATGGGCTGAATTGATTGTCAAGGCAACAGCCATTTCCTTGTAGACAATGATATAGATCTTGACACCTTCTTCAGCCTTTCTCTTCAAAAGTCTATCAAGTCTGAATTCTTGGTTCTTTTCAGGAGGTCTTCGAAGGTACTATAGAGAGCAAACCAAACTATTAATTTTTTTTTTTCGTTTAGTGCATCATCAGAATCGACAACTTACTAACTCAGGTGATAGCCACCAATCCATGATATAGATCTCTGACTTGGCAGACAAGATGGCTTCTCCTACAGCATTAAAGTGATCTTCTCCATCCACAAACCATCTTATTTTCGCATTGTGTCGAATGGGCGCAAATGAGCCAAACCGATGGTTCTTGACCCAAGGGCTATTGACCAAGACGCGATCAATGCTTTGCCTCCAGTCTTCAATCTCCCGCCGACTTCCCTTGAGTTCAATGCGGCGAAACTTGTTTTCCATAACAATATGATTATGATGATATTTGCCTAGCATACCTGGCGTTTTGCTGCTAACATTCAACGACTTGTCAAATAGAAACACATCGTTGATCTCTCTAGATGCTATACCAGTGATGAACGCAACATAAGAATCTCTCAAAAGAACCCATTGAGTGTTCCAAAGATGGGGTTTCAATACATGACAGAGACGAGGTATGACAAAATTGACTTTGTGCTCCAAGAAGCCTTCTTTGCCTTTCCATCCCATATCTTCTACAATACTGGCTGCTGAAATCTCGAAAAACTCACAAATGTCGTAATTGGCTCGCATGTGTGCACGTATCAGTAACTTTTGGAGATACTTGGTCAATGCTTTGCGTCTTTTGAGTGCTATTTGATGTCTTTCATTGATATCGTCACTATCGCGTTCGGTATCGGTTATACCAATAGTACCCTTTGCAGAGTTCAACCAAGACTCTAACTGGCTAGGAAAGCTGGGAGGGCTTGGTACCGAATCGCTAATGCTTGATTTAAATTTAAGTGTGTAGTGTAGACTGACAAAGTCGGCAATGGTACGTTTGATCACCCACTTGAGATCGCCATACTGTAACTCAATTCGAAACACCCATTGGTTAATACCTTGTGTTGATAATGCGGAATCAGTAATAGCAACCTAAAGAGTAAGACAATCAAATCATTAAACAAATTTGTTAATATTCACATGTATGTTTCATCGATTTCTTACCTTTAAAAAAGGAAGTAAGACAGGTGGCTAAAATGAAATACAAAGAAAATAAATTTATATTGTGCTTTAATTTTTTTTTTCTCTTAATCAAAATTTAATGCAATACAGAATGTTACCCAAGGATCACCATGTTGATCTTTCGAAAGAGCAATAAAAACTGGATCAAACAGAGCTGGATAGTAAGGCACAAGCGGAGAGCCAGAGTTGAGGCTCTCTAGTTTCACTTGATGAGGTAATGTCTGTAAGTTGGTTATCAATCGAACCTTGTCTAGTGTTTTTCCCCATTGTGATTTGGCTCTTCCTTCTGAAGTAGTTGAGAGCATGGTAACAGGCCTACGTTCTGATGGTGCACCATTCAAATGAGTGTGGGTGTGACTACTCTCATGATCAGAGTGACTCATGCTGCTAGAGATACTACTTCTCTGGATACTCGAGACATTCGGAGCAACTTCGACAGGACCTAAAGGTGTAGTCGGAGTCTCGGATTCTTCAGTTGTTTTTGAATTTGAATCACTCGTAGAAGGCCCAAAAGGATTTACGAAATAATTGTCTGGCTCGAGATGTTGCTTATCTTGAGGTTGTGTCATGATGTCACCTCCTTCATCAATGTTTTCCTGTTGATGCAGGTCGTCTGTATCCGGTAATTCGTCATCTTCATGCATGTCATATCCTTTCATTTCATGGCGCTCGTCATATTGATTATTGTCATCAGATACATCATCTCTTTTGAGTTCTTGGTTCAAATGACTGTGTCTATTTGGCAAGCGTTTGAGCACCTTTTGCCATTGAACTTTTGGATCGAAATCAGAGAATGACCGTTGCTGAGGGTGAGGTCTACGACTCTCTGGGGATTCTGGTGACATAAGTTGTTGGTCATGGTGATATGAAGAAGAATGTGGTTGAGAGGGATAGATACGAAGTTCAGGTTTTGGCAGATGTTTGACATGACTTATTTGATCATCCTTTTCTGTAAAATACTCTGCTGTATCAGCAATTGGGTTCGACATTCAACACGCCAAATAAATAAATAATAAAAAAAAAAGAACAGCAAAGAGAAAGAAAAAGGAAACGCAAAAACGGGGTCCACTTTCTGCTTGTTTATTTTATTCGGAGAATCTAAAAATTAACGAAAAAAGGAAAATGCTTTCTTTTCTTTTACTGAGAAAGGAAACCAGGCACCAAATCTTGTAAAGAAAAACATTTTGATTTAGCATTGGCAGGGTGCAGTTATTCAAATATTCATGCTCATTGAAGCATAGAAAAGAAAAAAAAACTGCATTTGCTCTATTCAAGGAGAGACAGTCATACATAATACTTTAACGTAGGGCAGATCTTGATGACAATCACGAGATGTATTCTTCTTGTCATAGACAGAGGAACAGAGAGGACCATTTCACATGTCCTTCAAGCTCAATCGGCCAGCCAGTAGAATCGTCTTTTATTGTTCAGCGCTTAATAAATCATAAATATAGCAATTACAGTCATTTCCGAAAGTGAAGTCGCTGATTTTGAATTTCATATCATGCAAAAAAAAAAAAAAAAGTGTTCAACAATGATGTCGACTGATTTAAGAATAAAGTCGTGTTCACGCGTCATGAACTTTGTTTACTTTTGCTTGTCGCTTAGCAATTAACCAATAAAGTCTTGATACTTTTATTTTTTATAAAGGGAGGCAATTTTGAAGTAATTTCTTCCGCTTTGTTTTTCCTGTTTACAATTTATTTACAGACATTCAGAACGAATGTGCAATTTCTTCGTGAAGATGGACAAGGACATGTTGTTGATGAGAACGGTTTTGAGTCTATGGATCTTGTTGTTGACGAGGATTTATTCGCTATCGAAACAATGAGTTGTCGCACTCAATTCCTAATGAATAAATCTCTGGAGAGACCTTCGAATCCTGTAATACATAGTAGTTATTAATGTAGGGAACAATGAAGATGTCGATATGGAGTTATGCAATAAGCGATATTATACACTTTACTCCGATGAAGTCAAGACGAGATCCTTTCATCTGTTTTTCAGCAAATCTTTGAAAATCTTGATGTTTTTGAGCAAGTCATAACGAGAATATACTTCAACTTTATGACTAATATCTATTACAACTTCTCGTATGGACTTATTCAAAGACATGAATAACCTGATGTCGTCAGGATTGATCGACAATTCGGCATAGTCAATTACCACAAGGCGAATTTGTCAAGCGGATTCTGTGATTTTGGTGATTAAGTCTTGTGTATTACTAGAGCAATCGTCGAAAGTATATACTGGAATTGTTGCATCTCGTTCGGCAATCGGGTCGTTGGCAGAAGTGTTGTAAGACACAAATACATCTTCACACAAGAGCTTCGTCTACATCTTGTAGATTTGGATATTTTCTAGCTTCTTTTTGGTTACGTTGGGTTAGCAACTCAAATCCTTTATGGTCTCCAGCGCATATTCTGTTTTGTATTGCCGTAAATTGAAAACCATATTAGCAGATCTTCTTCCATGGTAGTTTTATGAAGATTTTGAGCATCTAAGCTAGTACTCTCAGTTTTATCTGTACAACTTGCAGTTGTGTTGACTATCACTGCCATTAACAATAACAATGGCAGTAAAAAAAAGAAGAAAAACGCTGATCATCAGATCCATTGTTGCAAAAAAAAAAAAAAATAACAATAGTAATAATTCTCTTCTGCTTTACAGCTTAAATTGGCAAAAGCAAATCAAAGCAACATAGAAAGGAAGCTCAAAGGATGCCTGATTCTGAAAGACAAAAGCCAACAAATAAATAAAAAAGCAGAATTTTTTTTTCTCAGAGCTAACTGTCTTATAGAGTCCACTACCTAAGCAGAAGTGATAGTAATAGATAACAGATGCTTAGAGTGTATCTTTTTGTTCAATCTTTTGAAATCAATAAGTGCACTAATGCAAATTGAGTTAAGCATACGTCCAAAAAGTTGTCATTCTATCCATTTAAATTCTCATCGTATTGTACTTGAAACTATTGAATAAATAAGCTGGATCTTTTCTCTCTAAAAAAAAAAATGCTTAGATCCGCAGCCAAAATTATTTATAATTATTATCAAATTAACCCCCCCTCTCTCATTCCTTAACCGCAGCAGACAAGATTCTTTTCAAAAAGAAGAAAAAGAGAACTTCTTTAGTATGTACAGAGGTCTTTATGTATAGATATATGTTTAAGGATAGAAATAAGCGATTCTTTTTGTTTATTGAGATTCAGTCTTTTCAGCCTTCTTGTTGGCACGACGTTCACGAAGAGCCTTGTTCTTGGCACGAAGAACTTCAGCTTGTTCAGCAAGGGTCTTGGCACGAACCTTTTCAGCCTTAGCCTTGTGAATGTGTTCCATCAAGACACGCTTGTTCTTGAAACCGTTACCCTTAGACTTGAGGTAGAGAGAGTGGTACAAGTGCTTGTCAATCTTACCAGCTTCTCTGTACTTGGCAAGCAAACGACGGAGGACACGCATACGACGCATCCAGATAACTTGGGTACGCATACGGGCATCAGCAGTACCCTTTCTCTTACCGTAACCCATGTGGCGACCGTTGCGCTTAGCAGCAGCACGTTCGAGGACACGGAAACGAGATTGAGAGATTTCAGGCTTACGGATAATCAAACCATCCTTGACGAGCTTACGGATGTTAGCACGAGAGTTGGCATTGGAGATTTCATTGACTTCGTTGGGGTCTAACCAGATTTTACGTTGTCCACACTTGAGGACAGAGGCAGCCAAACGCTTTTGAACGAGCAAGTTAACCCTAGTAAACCAGAAGGAGAATAAGTAAATTCAGTCCGGCCAAAGTCCGGTCAAGAGTACTTACATTTTATCAAAATTTACAAAAGTTGGAAGAGAGGTAGAACTAATTTCTACCCGAACTGAAGATCAAATTATGTTTAAAAATAGTACTTTCACCAATCTGATTGGACCATTTGTAAAAACATATTCAATCTCCGTTTTTTTTTTGGTCGTTTAAATCTGGATGCATCCATCATCCATCCATCCATCTAATTGGTTCATCCAGAAATCAACCAAACTCAAGAGAAAAGAAGATCAAAAAGTAGTTTAAATAGAGAGGCTTAATCAAAGCCTTCTCTCTTTTCAGAGATCTTTAGTATGGCGGAGACGATAGGATTACCAGCCTTTTATCGAGTTGAAAGAATGATACAAGAAAGTCTGGTATCAATAGAACAAAGAGATGCTTGTTCATTTTTTTTTTAGGGAGAATAGCATTCATTTCTTTAAGACACAAAAGCTGAGAAATAGCTTTTTTCCAGGAACCAAACTCAAGTTATCATTTCTAAACCTCTAGCAAACGACATATCAACTCTCATCTTTCGTATTGTCTGTACTTGAGCTTAATCTACTATGTCAGTCAGAGTTGCTCTCTCTCTTTTCAAGAGCTTCACTCATCAAGCAGCTAAGATCAACCACACCTTTCTGGGCTGCACTTCCTTTTATTACAAAAAAGAAAAACAAATTCTTGAGAAGATACAAACGAACTACCATTTTGCCTGGCAAAAAAAAACAGAAATGAACGATAGAAAAACAGTTCATTATCTCTTTTCCTTCAACTTCCACAACTTAACAAACAATGTTAAAGCAAACTGTTGTATCTCTCTTTCAACAATATGGCTATTTTTTTTTTTTTTTTAAAAAAAAAAGTCTTTTGGCAATCTGTTTCATTATCATCCATGAGTTTCAGGTATCGTCAATTTGTATGATTTAATGCAAAAAAAAAAAAGAGAGAGAGAAAAAAATGCTTCAGTTCAATGTTGTCAATAAAGACTGTGAGCAGCCAATGGAGCAAAAGCGGTATAGAACAGGAATGTTTGGATGATTGAAAATGGTCCTCCAAACGAGTGTTTCGATATCAGGTGTATGGAACAAGAGTCCACAATGTTCACAGGCGTTTGCTGAACTCACAGATCGAAACGATTTAATAATATCTTGGGGTATGTTTGCTGAATATATCTTTAGCATATCTGGGCACTTGTTGAGTAAGACCCTTTTAGCCAGCTCTTTGAGTGTCGTTGGAGATGAGATTATTGGTGTCTTATCAGTCTCTGGGGGAAGGAACGGATTAGGAACTAAGGATAGGGTAACAAGCTTCTTTAATCGCAATAATTCAGCTGGTATATAACGCTGTTGTATATCATTAGCACATATTTATAAATAAACAAGTGTTGTGTTTACCAATTGGTTGTTTCCCAATGAGAGCTCAATTAAGTTTTCAAGTAAAGCAATATCAGGTGGGATACTCTCTAAGCGGTTAAATCCTTAAAAAAAGAACTAGACGCATAAGTAATATTTTTAATAGAGATGCCATTCTCTCAAATCACACTTTACGAAGACTTAGTACAGTCAGGTTTTTGAGTCCAAATAGAACTGGATTTAAGGTGTGAATATCATTGTTGTACAAAAAGAGCTGTAGAGATGCTGCCTTTACAATATCGTTATGTAGTACAGTGACATAGGCCAGCTCGCCTATTTCGTCAGGTATTTCCTCCAGGCCAATATTACTCAAATCAACTCCTTCCATTCCATTGTCAACTACACAGTTAATTACTTTGCGTACTTTATCTAATGGTGCATCGTTCTTGGTAGTTTTGGTAGGCTTTTTGCGCCGAGTGATATTTGTATCCCAGCTCATTGAATTTATGCGCCCTCGTTTTCTGTCTTCTTCAACTACTAAATTTCCAAAAACAGTTTCATCTGTTATACAGAAATCATCTGCATGAGACTCACTGTTGTTGTCGCTCATACCGCTATCACTATTGCTACTGAAACTGCTGTTATTGGATTGCTGTGAAGATGTGTGGTAGTTGATGGATGTCACAATAGGGAATTCCTCTTTTGCTTGAGGAAATTGAGGAAGAAAGTCTTCATCTTCTGAGGCATCTGTGTCCACCCAATGTACTGGGCAATAGATATCTTGCGATTGAATAAAATTACAGCTCATTTGGATTAAGAAAGAAGAAATAATAGAAAAAAAAAAAGCGAAAAAAAAGGAAAACCCAAAAAAAAAGAGAGAGAGATGTTTATTTATTTATCGGAGAATCAAGCACTTTAAAGCAATGTGTACTACCTTGAAACACCACATGTTATCTGGCTGCATAAGATCACTCTAAAAAAATGATCGTCTTCATCATTGTTTCTCTTTGGAAATCAGAGCAGTTTAGTCATTTAAGAAACTATCATTATTGGTAACTATATGGAAACCTGGAGAGCAAAACCAAAATTGTGATATAAATTCAATACAGCATATGAGTTTCTGATTTTTGCTTTGATCCCTTTGTCATTGAGAAAAAAATAAATAAACTAGTTCTCCTGTCCTTTTTTTTTTTTTTTCAATAGTTGCATAGTGTTTCTAAATCTCCTGAAAAGAAGCCTTCAATACACTATTCCCAATCATCAAATGTATGTAGGTAGTCCTGGAGAAACTGTCTATTTAAACATACCTGTTTATCAAAGTCAAGACAATGAGAAAGCATCGTTCCAGATTGAGGCAATCTCAGACTGCTTCTTTCATTTCATCTTTATAAAATGAACAAATCCATGTCCTTGAATGGGGGGGGGGTTAGCTGCATAATTCTAATTCTTTTGTGTCATAATTGTATGTAGGTCATCCAATATACCTTTAAGATTGTTTCGTTTCTTTTCATTATTTCAACTTAAAAGTAGCCATTTGTTTATCAGTAAACCAAAAAGCAATGTACCATACATTTGTATAACGAGTATCGACTACTTTCATGATAGGCTCATGGTAACAGACTATATTAGAGTCGGTATTTTGTTTTTTTTTTCTATAGTTGAAACAAGTAAAAATCACTCAAGCAAGGTATAATCATGGATGCTTCAAAACATGCCTTTTTGATGTAATATATTAAGCAACGAGTGTATCCGTTTGCAATTATAACAACATAAGCCAAAAAAAAGAAAACTCAAATTACATACTTGTGATACCTCAGCATAATTTATGATTTACTGTTCAGCCTCTATGATGTAATCCTTGTCTGTTTGTTAAATGCATGATCTATTTAAAAAAAAAAAGAGGTAGCTCGCTTTAGGCATTAGTCTTAATAGAGAAGATATGAACCAATAAAAAGAAGAAGAGTAAAGTAGCTTTTTTCCTTGAAATAATGGCCAGAAGAGTGTGTTTACTTGAAATAAATCATGTCAGAATCGATTTAGTAACCCAATGTCCAACTGTCCTTTTTTTTTTGTAAGCCATATAGAAACATATTGTTTGACAGTCTGTGATACATAGTACAAAAGAAAATTTCTTTGTCAACAATGGATTATTTATTAAGTAGTGTGTAATGTACAATGCAAGTGAAAATAAAGAGGATATACAAAAAAATAAATGAAAAAATAGAGGGTATTTAGATTCTTTTCTTTTGTCTGAAATCAATCATGTCTGCATGCCAAAGTCCCAAACACGAACATGACCTTCATCATCAGCACTAACAACCTTTGTATCGCTAATGCTGACAGCAGTGACAGCAGATGCATGACCATCTAAAGAGTGCATTGGTAGTCCACTTTCAATATCCCAAAGTTTAAGTGAACCATCATGCGAACCTGACACAAGTCGAAGTTTATCATAAGCAAGTGTCCAAATACCTTGAATATGACCGAAAAGCGTTTGAAGACATTCGCCTGACTCTAGAGACCAAACTTTGATTGTGTTGTCTAGCGATCCAGAAATGACAACCTGCTCAGAGGAACGCTCTCGGTTGTTTTTATCACGGCTTACTGTTCTCTTGACACACTCTTCTTCTTCGTCACTGCTGGCAGGTGGAGTCATGGCACGGCTTGTCAGACTTTTCTTCTCAACTTGTTTCTTGTTAAAGAAGGCATGAAGGAATCCAGGCATGCTAGGAATAGCTGTTTGAACAGGAGCCATATGTCCTTGCAAGACACGAAGACAAGATCGTCGATCCAAATCCCAGATACGGACTGTACCATCATCCGAACTTGAAACAAGGGTAGCACTTCCTTGCTGAATGCTGACGTGATTGACTACCTTGGTATGGCCTGTTAAGGTAAAGCATTCTCCAGTCTGAAAGTTCCATATCTTGATAGTAGCATCAGCAGAACCACTTGCTAACATACGACAGTTGAAATGAAGATGAACGACTCCGTTTGTATGACCCTCCAATGTACGGATACATTGACCTGTATGATAGTTCCAGACACGCAAAGTATTGTCCATAGAGCCGGTCACCAATTTGGTATCATCAAACTGTAAGGTACGAATACAACGGGTATGACCTTTGAGTGTACGTAATCGCTCACCAGTCTCCAGATTCCATACGATAGCTGTCTTGTCATAAGAACCAGTAATCAAGATATTTTGGGCCTCGCAGAATTGAAGAGAGCTAATGCCGCCTGTATGATGCTTATCAAGTGTGCGAATAGTTGCATTGTTGCGTCTCCAGTTACGTTCGACGACCAATCGTTCACTGTAGACGTCCTTCCAGGGACGACGATCCACTCGTTTAGGAGCAGGTGGTAGAAGAGCGGCGTCTGTCTTTAGATCGCAAGGAGCCCTCGATTCTCCTTCAGACATCGTTTGATGCGAGCGTTTAACACGAATTACTTTGCGTTTTTGCAAGAGTGGTAATCCCCATCCACATTTAGTACATTTCTTGTTGATATGTTGCTCGCACATACGGTGCCAGAGTGAATCATCATCTGCCAATCGCTTCCAGTGCTGACTGACTTGAGCGGCTGCACAAAGTGAAGAAGCATCCAATAAAGTAAAAATCTGTTTTGTAATTTCAGGTGGAAAAACGCTGGTGAAATCAATGCGCAACAAAGGTTTCACTGTAGTTGCAATGTAACTCAATTGGGGTGTACATGATTGATAGATAATGCCTTTGAGTAACAGTAATCGAATTCGTTTTGAGGATTGGTTGTAAGTATCCCATACTTGTCGAATTGCCTTTTGTTCTGAAAGAGGCAGCCTATTTAATTCCTATAGGGAAAGGGTAAGTTTATGATAGATCGACAAGAACAAGTTTGCTTGCCTTATGAAGCTGAATTGCATCCGAACCATCTGTGCTTCTCGACTTTATGAGTTCAGGACTGTGTCGATAACAATAGGATGCTGTGGGTGTAGTACAGTTCATATAGAATAGAAGCCCTTAAGGCAATAGAAGAAAAAGGTCAAGAGAAAAAAAAAGCTAAATAATTCAATGACTCGGTCTTTATAAATACTTGACGCTTATTTGACCTAAAAATTTGATGAAATGGCGCAATTATCTGTTGCACACTTTGTTCTGCAAAAGCGTATGCTCTGATTGGCTAATGATTATGCAATTCTACACCACCAATACCAAATAGCGGCCTTCATAAAATTTCGAATAACCTATACCCAATCAGCATGTCGAATGATTCTCAATAATCGCACTACACCTGTCAGCGCTCTTTCTCTCCTATTTGAAGTTATATCGGCTTATTTGTTTATTCTCGGGATTCATCTAATTTATGTATCTATTTCGCCATTTGTTTGTATCTTTTTCAAAAAAAAAAACGAGAGAAAAGCATCACTTGCAAAGAAATTCAAATCTTGTTTATTCCTAAAAAAGAAACACATAAACTAGAATTTCCATTGAGTGTAATAAGCAAAAAAAGAAAAGAAAAGAAAAGGGCTCAGTCAAACATTCAATTGGTAACAAATTTATCAATGTATCACCATCTTCTTGTCCAAAACATCTTTCAATAAAGATGCATCGTTACCTAATAGTGAAGAGATAGGGAAACGGGTGGGAAAATAAATTGCTCATGATCTCTTTACGACTGTTCCGTCATCAGATTGATAAGAAAAGGGCCTTTACTGATTTAGCGAAAAATCCTAGAGTCTGACCTTAAACTGCCTGTCATTGATCTAATAACTGTTTCAATCAAATAAGATTGTATTTTGCATCATTCGTTAATACTCTCTTTTCTTCTTTGATTTTTTGATCTTGCTTAGCAAGTAGATCAATGTGTTATGTTACACGATTGTTGGGGTAGAGCTCTTCCTTTTTATAGGTATGTTTGACATGTATGAATGTGTATTACTTGCTAATTTTACACACAGAAAAAAAAAGATTTACAATTTATAGTTTGAAGCTCATAAGCAACATTTCTTTTACTTTGTGCATACTCTGCTCGAGCAGAAAAGAAAACAAGCCTTACTTGGACTTGGACTTGGAACAAAAGATAAGATAGCTTGGGTGTAAAGATCTTTATAAAGCCCCCCTCCCTCCTTAAGCCTGTTTTAGTAGGAGAGGGGATAGCCTCTGTCATCTACATAGAAACTACTATCTATAAACCTCGACTTGAGACAAGCATGAATGAATGCAAATTAGAATAAAACTTAGAACCATCTACATAAGCATGAGCTGAAATTGGAGTCTCTTGGAAAATGATGCTGAACAATGAAAGGCTGCTACCAACATAGAACATTTTAGATAGATTTGGTTTGTCTAAAGATTCTATAGCAGTGTTGATATAAACCTAATTCATAAGCTGTGATTTCATTGAAAACATTCTTTTCATATATCTTGCGATCGACGCGAATCAACTTGTATAAAAATACATTTCAGGCCGATTGAAGTATTAAAAGAGCTGCCGCAAGACAGGTCATGAACCCGTACAGCAATAGCTTAATAGATGTAATTTTTTTGACATGATCAACTTTACAAAATTGGGACAGATAAGTAATACTTCAAGAATAAAAAAGCTAAAAAATGACATCAAATGCATTTATTCAGAACAAGACCGACTTGATTAATAACTGATAGTTTATCTTCAAATTCATACTACATTGATGCCTGCGACTTCATAAAATCCCTTCTTCATAATCCATCTTTTTTAAGCAGTTGCTCAAGTAGCTGATACTGATTTCAGAAGAATGATACAAAATAACTTTACATTTTTTTCTTTTTTTTTTTCTTTATACCAAGTTGTATTGTCAATCGAGTTATTCTGTACGAATTGGCAAGAAAAGAAGAATTCAGGTGAAGGGCACGAATCAGACAATCCCCAGTAGTTTGTGTTTATGGTTTCTTCAGTCACATCAGAAGTACCTGTACTATAAGAACATCATCATTTTCATCCCTTCGGGCTTAGTCCTTCTCCTCTTCTTTAGGCTCTCACTCATATTCGCTTTCAAGTGTTGTATTACTGTGCTAAATGGTTTCATGTTAAAAAAACACGCTTTTCCTTTTAGTACAAACCATTGACTTCAATTATTGGAGATGATCCTGAAAAGTCCAAGCCAAGTTTTCCAATAAAATTTGAGATCAACTTTGGCTTGTTTATACGTTGTTGCTTTCAAGTGATGAAACCAAGCATGCGTAATTCCATGTTTGCTTTATGAGATTGTGCTAAAAAAAAAGAGACAAAAGACAAGAAGAAATAAAAAGAGAATATTGGTTTTTCAAACTACTGAACTTGCGCACCAAGATTTTTTTTTATGTGCTGTATTTTTTCGGGTGCCGTATAAAGCCTATTTACTGAAACCATAAGTTTGAAAGGCCGATTTTAGGGTTGTCACAAATCATACATGATAATAAGAATAGTTCGCATACTTCTTTGACCATGTCATCCGAGAGCATTCAACAGGAATACTTCAACTATTTTGATTTGAACGAGGGGTTATTATCTGCAAATCCTATGGAAGTTGGAGAACTTCAGCAGGACTTGCGTAGTGCTCTTGTTATAGAATGATATTACTGGCAACCTGAATACAATCTTGAATCAGAAGTAAAGAAAGCTCAAGCAGAGACTGACTTGAAGCGTTTGTGTTGAGCTTGGAAGAAGCCGCCTAAATTCACCAAAGTTGATAAGCCAACAAGAAGTGAGAAGGTTGCTGAGTCTGTCAACAAAGAAAAGACTGTATCAAACAGTAGATTCAGAAATAACTACCGTTCCTATACCCCTCAGCAAATCCAAGATCTTCTGAATCTTGTTATTAGACAGGGCATGTCAACAATTCAAGCAGACCTATTTGTTGGTATTGTACAGCATTACGCTAAGTTGTATACGGGTAACGAAGAGAAGGGTTTACCTGATGTTGCGAGAGCAAAGGAAGGTAATATGAGCAAGAAACTAACCTCTCAACACACAGCTTTTTTAATCGATTTGTCAGAAGTTTAAGAAACAATAATGAAGCGTGGCTAAAAGCCCACATTTCTTCCTCCTTACTCTCCATTTCTTAAATCCAATCGAACTGTTTTGGTCAAAATTAGAGGCAGGCGTGAAAAGATATCGCTTGATGGTAGATGGTCATCTCTGTCAAAAAACAATTGAATCTGCTAAAAGAGTTACTGGTTCAATTGGATAAAGCACTATAACTCCTTCGACGACTGTATTGCTTGTTGACCTATAATGTAAACAGCTCCCCTTATTCTTTTTGTCGTTCTAAATCTAATCCATAGCGACAGAGCAATCAAAATGCTCAATTACTATGGTCGCCCAACATGATATCGAGAATGGATGCCGTCCTGACTCTATCTAAAAAAAAACCAGGTTCTGTGATTGGATGCAAAAAAAAAGTGGACGATATCTGACTTCTTGCTTATCATTATGAGCCAAAGAGGAGGATTCTCTGTAATCATTTCATAGACAATAATCCACAAGGTCAAATGACAGTCTGTTTTATGTATTGTACTATGAAAAACAAGTTATATAAGAGGTAGAGACAGAGAGTTGTGGATGTTGTATTTGTCTTTTGAATAGGTTTTTTGTAACTTAGTAAGTTAAGTGAGACAAATTATAGGCCTTTATTAAGGTGAAGAGAAAAAGTGTCAAACACGATCGCACAAGTATTACTTCTGTATAACCGATCTTAAGTTATGAGCGTAGTTCAAATAGATGTGACTAAAAATATAGGCACCTTACCGACATAGGCTATATTTGCGAATGCATAGGCATACCGTAAGGATAAGATACAGCTCGATTGAGTAACGCGTAATAAGTCTTATCATGTCACTGACCTATTACTATAGATAAGAGAATTTCATTATCAAGTAATAAAAAGCTATATGAGGACAGATTTGATTTTGAATCTATAGATCATCTTGCTGACTCCCCCAGGAAAAAAAAATCTATAAACTGTAATCAGGTAAATTACCTTGAATAACAGGCCCATAAAATCAGCACTTGATTGGTCGAGATTTGTTTAAACCTGAAATCGAAACCCTACTCTTGGCTTTCAAAGAAAACAAAATGAAACGCCATTCTTTAGCAGGACTGTTATGTCTGGGGGGGGGGGAGAAGATTTAGCAATTTAAGACAATTAAAGTTTATGTAACACTTACAACCTTGCTCATCACGCTTCACGTGCAGCCAATACACCGCTTCTTGTACAAAAGGATGCTGTTTTGTAATTGAAATCAGTGTTAGAGTGACTGATGGTTTGAGAGAAAGCAGGAAGAGTTTGCTGAAAGAGCAAAGTTGTAATTCCAGAAATGGCAATAGCAAGGGCAGACAGCTTGTCACGGCCACTTATCCCACGACCATTCGTGACAGATGGGGCATTCAGGGCTCAAACAGTGGAATGCGCCTCTCATTCAGTCAAGCAAGTCAGAAGGTCCTCTAACCGTTCATCCAGAATGATGTTACTCAAGAGCATGTCTTTCATTGACTCCTCTAATAATGTTTTTTAAACGAAATACAGCTCTTGTAAGGATTGCAGAGCGTTACTGGCTTCATCTCTGAGACAAAGCTTACTTCACTCGCCTGATTGTCTTACTCACTTTCGTTTCTTATTTGTAATCGAATAAGCTTGCAATCACTGGAATTTTCTTGATCAATCTCTTTTGTAGAAGAGAGAGAAAGAGAGAGAATTTTGATGTTTTTCAATGTTCTTTATGAGCCCACTCATCAATAAGCATTGTGCAAAAGCTTAAATGAGTGACGGTAGTAACAACTTTTATTGGCTAACAGTGTTCAATCGTATTGCTTACTACTAGCGAAGTAGTCCCCCAGACACAGCAGCCCCGCCTATTCTTTTTATTTTAGGAGTTCTTAGTCTGTGTGCTTTGTCCGTGTACCAAGAATCAACCATTTTAATTTAAAACCACGAATAAAAAAGCATGGCTCAAAGAGTTTATGCAGTGCTTTTGCTGTGCTATATTTACTCATCCGCTTTGTTGTTATGAATCAGAATTATAAAAATTACAAAGTTAACAACGCCAAAGATATTAAGATATCCACATTCTTTGAAGAGTTCCCCTTTTCTGAATGGAATGTCAATAGCTATTACAACTATTTGTTACGCGATAAAAAGGTCAAGCGTGCCACAGCAAAAAACGCTTTCATCGATGACATAAAGAAGCTGCTTGCCTCCAAAGCTGCACCTGCACTAGTGAACACTAACCTTGGACATTTAGTAAGAAAAAAAAAGAAGGTCTCTATATTCAATTGTATCTCTAACAATTATCTTGTAAAGGTTCAAGACACAGCAGCAGCAACAAAAACAAAAGAGACAAATACTATAATCAACAACACAGGCGTTTTTGTTTCGAGCAACAGCAACTCCACTATCAATGGTGAGTGGAATTCATTTTTGACAATCTGCCGCTAACCTTCAGCTCGTAGTTAACTGTCATTCTCAGCCCGAACCCATCAAGAAGAGAAAGGTTTGTTTGGTTTACAATAATGGCTTGACCTTCCTACTAAACCTTATTCCACTTTACTATTTTATAGATGGATGACGAATGCTGGACTATCAGTAGTAATGAGGAATTCTGGGAGAGTTGGAAGGAGTATATGGAAGAATGCCAATGTCATGATTTCTGGTATGTTATAACAGCTTTTATTCTTAACTTTCAACTCATATAATTACTATAGTCTCGAGCACTATCATATAATCGAATGTGGATACACAATTAAGTGCAAACCAAACTACAATGAAGACCTTTATGATCAACTTGGTGATAATACGAGACAGACAGGCAAATCACCATTCAAGAAACATAACAGCTATTCCCTAAAATTACTGCAAAGCTTACAAGAAGTAAGTAACGGATGCATCGACCATTTGAGTTCCCATTCTAATCATGACTTTGTCCAGGGAAAAGAAAGGGCTATATCAAAAGCATTAATATGCGATGATCATTGGAAACTAATCGATCAGAATGACATGACAGCAAAATACGTATACGATTATTTTAATTTGATGTAAGTATTTGATTTATTACGATGGTGAATTAAAGCACTGAGCGTTGCAACTTTACGTAGGTATATGTATTTACATAACCAGCCAGCTTTACACCAAAGCGAATCTATGTTTAACCATCAAATAGTTTGGCCAATAATACAATTGGCTGTGAAGACAGGAGCAACAACATCAACTACACCTCTTACTTTCTTTCCCGGTGAGCTACTCTTGGACTCTTCAGATGAGAATTATAAAGCCGACAGTGTAATCAAGTTCTCGGATAGCGAGATTCTTCTTCTCGAGACTTCCGGTTCATACGGGCTTAATGAGAAACCAAGGTTTGGTTTCGATCACATCAAAGGCTCTTTCGGAGCATTAACTTTTCTGAGAAACATATTACGAAAGTACTGCTTTGCGAAGTTTGAGACAGCCAAAGAACTAGAGATATTGTTCATACATGCAAGAGGTTGTATTCCCCATTACCCTTGGCTTATATATTACTGACATACTTATATAATTTATGCGTCTTTTTTTATAGGAAAGCATATGCACTTCTGGTCTCTATGTCTAACAAGCCCCAGCGTTCGAGTCTTGGAGCACATTGCGTTCACAAGGATTCCATTGACTGGCTCTGAAGGAACTGAAATTCTAGACCTTGGTGTCTTTGCTTGGACCTTGAAGGTATGTTGCATACAGATTCCTACTAAAGCCCCTTAGCTAATATGTTCTGTCTAAAGAGCAAGATTGTGAAAACATGCTTCACAATTGATAAGATGAAAGCAGAGCATGAACAATTTTCAATGATGCAACAGTTAGGAAGTACAGGTGAAAAAAGGCTGAACCTGGCAGAATTGGCAGAAGAAGAGATGCAGAAGCCAGTGAGGGGTGGAAAATATGGTGTTCTGCTCCCCGAACAACTTGATGAGTGCGAGCATCATCGAGAGCTTATAGAAGAAGTTTAAGAAGATAATCAATTTAATTTTACTCTAAGTTAGAAGAAGACTAGCTCCTTGATAGGCATGGCTGACTACTTGGTTGACGGAGCGCCTGCTTGCGCGAGGCTAACGAGATCTATAATAATGGCTTAAGGATGATTGCGTGATGAATGAATGGTATTTGACTTGTACTGGTTATGGCAGATATGAAAAGGTAATATCCGTAAGACTACTTTTGGTATATCTCGACGCCTGCTGTGGTGCGCTCGTCTTGAGCGAGGCCCGCAAACTTGATGTGATTTAGGTAATCAGGCGATACAGAATAGCATATTTTGGTAGAATAAGTTGCCAATGAAGGCTTCTCCGACAAAGAAACGTTAAGATGCAATATGGCTTCAAAAGACATACTGGTTTTTCGGCTGTAAAAAGTAATTTTTTAAAAGGAAAAACTTCTTTACAGGATAGGGATTAAAAATGTAAATAAAGTGAAAAGCTTAATCAGGAACTCCCTTCAATCCATTGGAGAAATGGAGAAAAGTCAGTGTGCTGAGAGCAAAGAAGGGCAAAGGGAGAGGACGTAGCATGCTGAATTCTGTCAATCTGAAGCAAGAGATTGATGAGAGAAATCCAGATAAATTTCCAGTAGCTCCAACACCGAGTATTAGAGGTTCAGGAACTAACAAACAATCTGAACCTCAACATGATATACTCACATATTCCAGGTGCAGAAAATATTCAAGCGGATCAGCTGAGTCGTCGACAGGTACCATTGTTCGAGAGGAAACTACCAGCTAAATGGTTCAAGAAGATAGTTCGCCATTGGGACCCACTAAAGATCGATGCTTTCGCGAGCAGACGGAACACGCAACTGCGTACATTCTAGAGTTGGCTACCAGATCCGAAAGCGGCAGTCACCAATGCATTTCACCAAACTTGTTCAGAGAAAAAACTGTACTTGAACTCTTCCTGGAGACTAATTCCGAAGGTACTCCATTACTTCAACGAACAACAGACACGAGAATCAGTACTCATAGTTTTACTTTGGACAGCACAATTCTGGCACCCAATGGTTTTGAAAACAACGAGTTCAGAACCACTCACCATCCAACTAAACAAGACCTGGACATTAGCTGCTTGAAAGCTTTGCAAAAAGGATACACATAGTGGCAGTTAGAGCCGCAAATAGCTGAATACCTAATTCAAATAGCTTACAAAAGAACAACCAAAGCATATTATTTATGCTGGAAACGATGGACTACTTGTTGCTCATCAAACAATAAGAACTTTTTAGGATTCTTCTTGTCTTTACGACATCTTTCAATTCAACAACTAAGGGTATATCGGGCTGCAATTTCATCTGTATTCCGACAAACATGTCCAAATTCATTGTCAATTCCTAGTAACATACTTATTCGGGACTTCTTCAGATCTAAACAGCAGGAGACAATTCCTCTCGCAAAACCTTATCAGATCGAAACTTGGGGTTAGGTCATATTCACCAGTTATCTTCGTTGCAAATACTCCAATAAAAGCAAATTGTCACTAGAACAACCACAACAGAAAACAATCACCCTTCTATGTATTGCCACCATGTGGTGACCTAGGTCAAACTTAAACGCTTTACAAACACGAGATGTGCATTTCAGATTTTCTGAAGAAAACTGTCTAGAAGGTGTTACCCTCCATATTCGCGCTCCCAAAGAAGCCCAATCAAAACACACAGTGTTGGATACCCTCCAAAATAAATCCTTGTGCACGGTTCATGTTTATGACTCGCTCCAAGGACTGTCGACTCTCATTACCAGAACATCATACAGTTTTCTTAGCTTACATAATTAGTTCTGACCAACTTTGGTCCATGCAATCTACTACTGTGGCCAATCTATTGCGAACCATGGCAAGTATTGATACGAATGTATTAGAATCACACTCAATCCGATCAGCGTCAAGTACAAAGGCCGTACAGTTAGGCTAGCGAATTGAAGATATGAAAAAGCATGCAAATTGGGGTACATTTGAAAAATACTACTTCAAGCCTGCTTATCAAGATAGAACTATTAGCAAAATCATAACCTCTATCTTTTCTGATCCTACAAACAGTGCCACAAAAGTTAGATTAGGAATGATTTCCAACTTTTTCTTTAAAAGTGCGCTGTTTGGTTTGTATCACATGCATGAAATTCACAGCTACTTCAAAGTAATGCATAGTCTTAATTCAGTAAAGCTATAGTGCAAAAATGGATAACGATAGCTCTGCTTCAAAACTTTTCTGCGCATAAAGCCTTGATAGCGACTCACCAAATAAATGCATATATGTTTAAAGACCAAGTTAATTTTCCTTTTTATTAAAACAGTCAAGTTCAATCTATTGTTTATTTATATTATTAAATTCAGACTCTATAGGTAGAGCCAAGTACCAATACAAAGAACCAGGGCCAGATGTATTCCCTTTTGAACTGTTGAATGTATGGGAGTTTCAAATTTGGCAAAGCCATAAATCAGAAAAGGCTATGAGTATGCGTAAGTATATGTAATTCACAAACAACACAAAAATACTTTCCTAAAAAAAAGGAAAGAAAAAAACTAATCAAGCACTTAAATGCTGGTGACAGTATCAACTGCAGGACAGCTGATGAGAGAGCAACAGCAAGATGCCACCACAAACTAAAAGCTTCCGTCGACGCAGGGATAGCGCCCAAGTCTCTACAGTTGAGCTGAACAGCTGATCCTAAGCTTTTGAATCCCTCGCTTAAAAAAAGCATATGTCACCTTGCGGCCAAGTTCAGTTTACCAGCGGCATTCTTTCAATAACGGTTAAAAGCAGTATCAACTGTAGGACAGCTGATGAGAGAGCAACAGCAAGATGCCACCACAAACTAAAAGCTTCCGTCGACGCAGGGATAGCGCCCAAGTCTCTACAGTTGAGCTGAACAGCTGATCCTAAGCTTTTGAATCCCTCGCTTAAAAAAAGCATATGTCACCTTGCGGCCAAGTTCAGTCCTTTAACAAATGCCAGCCTAATTAGTTTTTTTCTTGTTTGATTAAAAAAAAGAAAAAGACAGCGTTGCGTGGCCGAGTTTATTCTTATCATGAGCTGACGTCAGTTAATTTAAGCCAATGAGGTTTAAAGAAATATTAATATGCAGCAAGTATGAAAGAGATATACTCACTCACTCAGTTTTTGATCTTCTTGAGCTGTGGTAATCAGAGCTTTACAGAATAGCGAACTATTTTCTCGCCACTATTTTATACAAGTCTTGTTGCAATTGAACAGTTTCAAGTTGAGTAGCAATACACCTTTTCCGGAAATAGATTGCACTCCAACAGAAAAAGATAGCAAAAGTTTTTGACTTATAGCCAATTGCAGTACGTTATTCAGATTTTTTATACCTTATTTGGGTGAAATCTCGCTAGAAGTGTACAAGTTCGGAAGGTCATCGAATTGCCGCTTCATTTGTAATACGGTCACTGAAAATTTTTTTTCAAAAGTCACGTATCAAAATTAATATAAATAGGCCTCTAAAATGATAATGAAGAGAAGGGGGGTTATAATAACCCTCCTAATTTTTCTTCCATATAATAAATTTCTCTTTATTAAAAAACTTATACAATGTCTGCCTTTCTTGATGCTTCTACTGCCAATTCTGTCTTGAAGGAATATGGTCGTCGTGATGGTCTCTCTGTTGAGGGTTTGATGGACGAACAATTGAGTGGTGGCTTAACTTACAATGATTTCTTGATCTTGCCTGGTTTCATCAACTTTGCTGCTGACAAGACTTCTTTGGAGTCAAGAATTACCAAGAACATTACTCTTAAGACCCCATTCTTGTCTTCTCCTATGGATACTGTCACCGAAGCTGAAATGGCTATTTCTATGGCTGTAAGTATTTTTTCTCTTTTTGTTTTTGCATTTATTTTGTGACTGGGAGTTTATGCGAAAAGGAGTTATTGATCATTGTGATTATTAGCTGATGGGTGGTATTGGTATTATTCATCACAACTGTACTTCTGAAGAACAAGCCAACATGGTTCGTTCCGTCAAGAAGTTTGAAAACGGTTTCATCAACGATCCTGTTGTTTTGTCTCCTGAACACACTGTTGGTGATGTCAAGCACATCAAGTCCAAGTCTGGTTTCTGTGGTATTCCCATTACTGGTAAGTTTTTTTTTGGGGGGAATGATGAGAAAGTGGGACATGCAATGTTAGCAAGAAAGAAAGCGCATTTGTGGAGTCAATTTGATGGTAGCACAGAATGCTTAAAATTTTCTTTCTTGATAGAAAACGGCAAGTTGCACAGTAAGTTGGTTGGTATTGTCACTGCCCGTGATATTCAATTCCACAAGGATGACTCTACTTCTGTTAAGGAAGTTATGACCAAAGAACTTGTTGTTGGTCAAGAAGGTATTACCTTGGCTGAAGCCAATGAAATTTTGTTCTCTTCCAAGAAGGGAAAGCTCCCCATTGTCAATGCTAATGGTGCTCTTGTTGCTCTCTTATCTCGTTCTGATCTCCTCAAGAACCAAAACTACCCCAACGCTTCTAAGGTTGCCAAGTCTAAGCAACTTCTTGTTGGTGCTGCCATCGGTACTCGTCCCGATGATAAGGACCGTCTTGCTCTTCTTGTTGAAGCTGGCCTCGATGTTGTTGTCCTTGATTCTTCTCAAGGTAACTCTGTCTATCAAATCGAAATGATTCGTTGGATTAAGCAAAATTTCCCCAACTTGGATGTCATTGCCGGTAACGTTGTTACTCGTGAACAAGCCGCCAACTTGATTGAAGCCGGTGCTGATGGTCTTCGTATCGGTATGGGTTCAGGTTCTATCTGTATCACACAAGAAGTCATGGCTTGTGGTCGTCCTCAAGCTACTGCTGTTTACCGTGTCTCTGAATTCGCTCGTCGCTTTGGTGTACCTACCATTGCTGATGGTGGTATCAGTAACGTTGGTCATATTGTCAAGGCTTTGGCTTTGGGTGCTAGTGCTGTTATGATGGGTGGTCTTCTTGCTGGTACAACCGAAACACCCGGTGAATACTTCTACCACGAAGGTCAACGTCTTAAGCGCTACCGTGGTATGGGTTCCATTGATGCCATGAACCAAAAGTCTGATGACAAGGAAGGTAACGCTGCCACTAAGCGTTACTTCTCTGAAGGCGATGCTGTCAAGGTTGCTCAAGGTGTTGTTGGTAACGTTGTCGACAAGGGTTCTGTCCGTAAATTCATTCAATACCTCGTTACTGGTGTTCAACACTCTCTTCAAGATATTGGTCAAAACAGTGTCTACGACATGAAGCAAGCTGTCTATGACGGCGTTGTTCGTTTCGAAAAGAGAACTGCTGCTGCTCAATTGGAAGGCGGTGTCCACAACCTTCACTCTTTCGAAAAGAAGCTTTTCTCTTCTTAAATAACCTGAAACCCTTTTCTTATACATACTCTTTCTTTGTCTATACATTACATTTTCATTTCATTTCACTTTACATGTGCTTTCATTCTCTTAGATACATTGCAACAATAAAACAATTGTAAATTTGTTATTGTCACTTAACGCGGTCTATTTCTCTTTTCCTTTATTTTTTGACATGTAAATGGTTCCAGTTAATCCCGTCAATTTCATATGCTGATCGTTCCGAAGTTACCCGTGCAACGAAAATGCATATAAAGTTGCTTTTTTTAAAGAATTATTTTTTTGACTTTTTTTTTATTCTAACAATCATAATTTCTTGATCCCTCTCTATCTCTCTATCTCACTTGCGTATTTGCATGTATACAATTAACTGTTTATAATATTGTATGTATTTTCTGATCTCTCAACCAAGACAATCGAAATTAGCACACTTATGTGGTCCTCTAAGCGAACTGCTACTGCATTAACTAACTCACGCTCTGCGCCATGTACCATATTTTCCACTACAACGTTATCACCTAGGCAGATAGCAAACAAGGCATATACCCTTGGATGCAAGAAACTAGATCGTGATGATAAAAGATCGAAACAAAAGTATCATGTTCGTGAGCGATTGCTCTTGTGCAACACTATAGCTAAAGCAGAGGAAGTTCTGAACACAAGAACTAGACGTACCAATCGTCGTGTGATGGCAGCTGAAGACGATGAAGACTCAAGTGATGAATTCTCTCTGAAGCCAATTAATCATTCATCTGAGCATCACTCACCTTTACGAAGCTCTACAGAAGAAGAAGACGAGGAAGAAAACGATGAACAAGAAACAATTATACCCATACAACAACCTATCATTCAACAGCATATGCATATCACTCATAATCTCACCAACCCAATCAATGACAGTCTAGTGCCTAGAGACTGTAGAACAAATATGACTAAACCAAATGCTAGTAACAGCAATGCTATTACTACTATCATTTGATTTAAGATGTTTTTTTTTCAAAAATAAAGAAAAAAAGTTTCTCACAATATGATTTCTTCGGGTAATGTCGCACTTCCTATGGAGAATTTCATAGTTGCAATCATAATTACGCATTTTAGTATAATTGTTTAATCCTCTTTTGTTTGAGCTTATATGAACCAATTGATCTAGATCAATGATCTTCGCGTCTTGATGATGTTAATTCGTGAGCACTAGTATTGCTTATAAGGCTAGATATGGAGGGGAGTTCGTGTGCATAGGAAGGGTATAAAGATACATTGGATTGCTTTCTTGCATTCAATTCTTGATGTAGTGTTCGCTTTGAAGAGCACTTTGCTATATGAAGTAGGTGACTTGTTAAGTTTTTTTTTTCTTTCAAGACCAAGACAACTTATAAGAAACCCTTACCAATTCGATTGAGTTGTGCTGGATCACAAATAAGCTGAGGGTCTGTAAAGAATATAAAAGAAGAGTCAAAAATACGATTGAGAGTAATGGTGATCATGCATATGTTACTTTTGTACATCAATTCCATAATAAAATCTGAAATTGTTTCAATTGTCTGGTACAAAGTAGATAGAGTTTATTAGCACGCATTGTTGATCATACCTGATTGCTTTTTACTTACTTCTGTTGTCTGCCTCCAAAATTCTTGTTGCTCATCTTCAACTTGTTTTAACCTTAGCTTCAATTGTTTTAATTCCTCTTCATTATGATCTTTCTTTAATTGTTTAGATTTTATGGAGCAGGAGTTGTATGTATAATGCAAAAGTGAACCCCAAAGCAAAGCTCTTACCTGTCTCTCTGTCTTCTCTTTCCTCTCTATTACAGATGTATTGTGGTCGTTGTCTTTCATGATGTTTCTGTCGCTTATGGGGCTGTTGTTGTTGTTGTTGTTGTTGTTGTTGTTGTTGTTGTTGTTGTTGTTGTTGTTGTTGTTGTTGTTGTTGTTGTTGTTGTTGTTGCTGCTGCTGCTGCTGCTGTTGCTGCTGTTGCTGTAGTACTCTTGTTGTACGTCTTTTGATTTCGCATAGCTGTTCAGGACGGTCCCTTTGAAAATGATCATGTTTAAACTGCCAGACTGTCCGTTTTTCAAGGGTTTCATCATAAGCAAGATTCAGTTGATAAACTTTCCTAAACCCATATACTAATAGAAGTATTTAATTAAATGTGTTATTGTTATACATTGCTTCTGCTGTATCTTACGATTCAATTGTCGAACAAAACTCTGCCAGTTGTTATGCTTAAAAAACCTTGGTAATATATTTTGCGCAAACAATACAGCATTTGGTACACAAATGACCTGTCCTTGGTCGACCCAAAATATAAATTCTTTGAAAGAATCATTTGTCAGGATACTAAGATTCGGGAACAAGTCATAATATATGTAATTTAGTATAGACAAGAAGCAATAAGCATTTGTTTGCGACGGGTAGATCTAAGTTTAGAAACTGTAACTTACAGCCATAGCTTTTTTACAAAAGAAGGCAGAGGTCTTCGCTTTGAAACACCTATATATTCTGACATGAAAAGAAGAAACAGAAAAAAACCAAAGAAAAAAAATTATAGAAAAAAGGAAAGGAAACTGACCCAGAAATTCCATAAACTAACTACGATCCAATCAGATTTTAATATTAGCTTCTTTTAGTACGATCTTCGATCAATGTCAGCTTTTCAATAATCTCTTGATCTTCACTAAACATTAGATAAGCACGCTTCGAAACATCTTTTATCATCAGAGTAGCAGCATCTATCCATGTGCTATGAAGCTTGCGTTTGCTTAGTTCTGCTATGCATATTGACAATCGATCAGTTGCAGATATCGATAAATCTAAAAATGTAGCCTTAGTGAAAGTTTGATTGAAATCTTCTTCATTTGGCTCTTGTGTCTCTTTTAAGTTTGTACAAAAAGGCCTGAATAGAAGAGTCTTAGTTATGTTGTGAATCAAGTGGAAATGAGTTTTGTTTCTATTGAACTTGTCGCTAGGCGTTTGCCAACTGGCCCAATTAGGTAACTCTTGCTCAAAAAGTTCTATATCTCGAATTAATGTCAGAACATCGTCAACGTCAACCTTTCGACTTGCAGTAATATCGTGCTCATGGTAGAGTACCGATAATACCTTTCCCAAGAACAGCATCAATTCGGCTTCTAGTAACACAATATCTGCATCTGAAAAAATCCGAGGTCTCCAAACAACATTTAATAATGGTGACCGAAGCTGGGGTTGCTGAGAATAAAAGGTGGTGGAATATACATCCGAGCAAATGAAAGAGGCAATTAATCGTTGCCATGGTTCATGCTCTGTCCTACTCGAGAGTAACAAGAGTCGAACACCCATTTGAATAAGAGCTTTTGTCTTGAATCTGTTTGAAAGATAATTTTTCGAAGCCAGCTCATGATCAACCCAGGATATCAGAACAATGCATGAAATTATAGGGAAAGACATCAATTGATCCCCTTGAGTCAAAATAAGTTCAGCGAGCAGTGTTATTGCGTATTCAATGCAGTCTTTCCACACTTGGCCAGGTAAAGGCGGTGTTACTACGTTCGGTATTGAAGGTAGTAGGTTGATAGAAGCAACATAAGTAGTCATAATAAATACAAATAATGAAGCATCATTTATAGTCGCACGATCCTTATACGAATCAGTCAAGAGTGATAAATATGGCTTCAGTTGGTGTATCAGCATCATGGGATGGGACGAAGCAGTATCATGCTCATCATGATGTTCCTCTAACCATTTGAATCTTTCTTTGAGGTGCTGAATCATGTGTGGTACATGCGCCTGAAGAATGCTAGCAGAAGTGTCCATGCTATTACTGCTTATTTCAGGTGGTATAGGTTCTTGGTGAGCAGGTGTAATCAATAATGATCGTGACGAAAATATAGGTACAGTCACTAGGTATTCGTCTTCGTCTAATTCTTCTGCTTGATCCTCATCTGCAACCTCATAATAGCCTTCTGCATCAGGATCCCAATGTGCTGGCAAGTAATTGGAACCAAAATCTCGGTTCAACTGATGTGAAAGTGATTTAGCAAACTCATTCCACTCAAATCCATTACGAGCTACAACATGAATAGATAGTCCATTTTCCGTAAATGACATTGACCAGCCAGCTGGTTCCTGAGTTGAAGGCGCCAAGAACTCATCTTGTTTGAACTGTTTTGCACTCCATGGTGTATGCACTATGCATGATGCGAAGACGGAATCTTTACCGTCTTCACCTTCTTCAGATCTCGGTGCTATTGCATTGTTGTTGTTATCGCTGTGCAAGCACTTTTCAAGAAATTCGCCTTCCAGTTCACGCAAGCTATCGTAAAGGGCCAAGACCTTTTGAGAGAGATCTGCAAGATTAGGCGGCGCATCTGGGTATTCACACTAAAAACTATCAATATATAACTCTTTTCTTTTCGCTAAGCAACTCTTCTTTTTCTTAGAGATGCCGTTTGTATTTCTCTTTTCAGCTCCTAGTTACATACAGGTTGATTCGATCGTGCACACCGTGTACAAGTTGGTCGAGTTTTAGAGCACCTATGAAATCACAATAATAATAACAATATCAAAAAGAGCAAGTTAGTAAAAACAGGTCTAATACAATTCATAATCAATTCATACTTTGCTTTCTTCTTTCTACAACGTAAACAACTCAAATCTTTATTAACAGAGGAAGGGGGAGGTGAAGACTTTTTTGCTGTTGTAGAAGTAGCCATGCTTATAATATGATTTTAATTTAAAAAAAAAAGAATATTCTCAGTGCGCAGAACAGTAGAAAAAAAAAAATACAAGAAGCTTAATGCGGTGATCAGATTGACAAGTAGAAAATCTGTCCCTGAATCAGTAAATAGTCTTATTTTCCGTTTTGTAAGCCGAAAGAAAGAAAAAAAAATATACAATCGTGCAATTAAACATTGTTCTTTTTATTATTATTATTCAGTTGGATACTTAAAAATCGTTAATTATAATAAAAAGAGAAGCCTTTTATTTCCATTTATTTCTTTATATTGTCTTTTTCTCTTTTACTTATCTTAATTACATTTAATGTCTAGCAAGCAATCATTATCTGATCAAGACTCGGGTTCACTTTCAAGTGTTGCTTCACAAGCAACTTTAACAGATGTAACAAAGATCCAAAGCCGACAGCATGAGTCAGCACCTATTTCACCTACCTCTGTCTTGACATCATCTAGCATCCATTCTGCTCTCCCATTTCGTCCTTCGCTTTGGAGAACAAACGCACATACTAATCTATCTGACATTGAGAACCATTATTTTATGGAGCATACTTCAAGTGCAGCAGCTTCATCTTATTATACGACCGAGCTAACAAGAGGCAATAGTATTGCAACAGCCATTAGTATGCGGCAAGCTGACATCATAGTCTCAAGAGACAACCCACAACATTTACATCACCATAGTCGCTCGAATAGCAGAAACAGCAATTTGCATGACTTGACAGTAGAGCAGGCATTATCTCCCGGGCATAGATACAGTACACATACAATTCTTAAAAAAGATGATGCACTTTTATACGAAAAGAAGAAAAGTGTTGTTATATTATTGGGTAGATTGTTACTGAAATGTGGTTGTCCATGCCATCGAGTGGTAAGGTAGACAATCGTCTGCTTTTTGCTTCTTTTTCTTTCTTTCTCTAAAAAAAAAACTCGCAACTCTTTGTTGAAAGCGACTAATGATGTTATCTAAACAATACAGGACAGTATTCTACAGCACACTGCCAAAGTGTTGGTTTTAGATGCTTCCTTTGCTTTCCTACCTGATTCGGTCTTGATCACTTTCACCGAATCTGATAATTCTCAGTCTATCATGGTAAAAGCTCCTCAAGGTTATGATAACGGCAAGATTATAAAAATCAACGAAACTATGAACCTCTTTTTTCAAGACAAGATTGATCTTGATCGTTGTCTTGTTTTATTGCATGATATAGCCACGGCACCTCCTACATGTGGCATCTTTGGTACTCTTTTGTTCTTTGCTGCCAGTAGCTTCTCTGCATCTGTTATGTTATTCAAGGGAACGTGGATTGATGGCGCCATTAGTGGTAGTCTGGGTTTATTGGTGGCTATGCTATACCTATTCTCTATATACTATCCAACTTATGCACTTGTCTTTGAAATGTCTACATCTATCATAGTTGCTCTCATAGCCAAAGCTCTACATCAATACTGTTGTTTTGTAAGTGTGGCCATGTCAAGTCTACTGATCCTGTTACCAGGCTACACCATGACCGTTGGAGTAGTAAGACGTGTTTTTATATGTATCTTTTTTTTTCTATCATTATTAAACCAAACATAACTAGATTGAGTTGACGGCAAGGCATGTAACTCCTGGCATTGTTCGGCTTGTGTATGCTATTTTCTACGCTTTTCAATTAGCTTATGGGTTGCAAATAGGCTCCAATGCATATCAAGCTATTAATCCGAATGCATCTGAGGAAGGGCTCTGTACGGAATCACCAGTCTCGCCCTGGTTCTTCATTTTACTGTTACCAGTCTTGAGTATCTCACTTTCGCTCTCATACGGTTCATCCCGTAAGCAATGGATTCCTCAGATGATTTCTTGTACCATCGCTTTCTGTCTATCTTACTTTCTAGGCAAAATTATCCCTGATGGGCAAATCGTGAATGCTATTGCGGCATTTGCGATAGGACTTTATGCTAATTTTGCACTTAAGTTAACAGGAGAACCTCCATTGACATCATTGTGCGTAGGTGTTACTTTGCTGGTACCCGGGAGTCTAGGTAATAGATGATAACTTGGTACATTTGATTTTTTTTTATTTATCTTGTTTTCTTTAAAAAAATTATAACAAATAGGCGTTCGAGGTGCTTATGCTGCCTTAAATCACAATGGACTTGTTCAAGGCAGTTTTCCGATGCAAATGCTGACTATCACATTAGGTCTATCAGCTGGATTGTTCGCAGCTGGCATGATTGTTTATCCTTCTGGAAAGAAACACTCCATGTATATTTCATTATAACCTAACGCTGTAATAAGTTTCTTTGAAATGTACAAAAAATATATTTAAGGCTTTTTGTCTATTTTATTCAGAGTCGCTACTGCTTATATCTTGATAGTTTGATAATAGAGACAACGGACTTTTTTCTTCCTTCTTTTTCTTGACTACAACCATTGAATTGTTGTTTTGTTTTCGTTTTCTCTGTAAAATAGCAGTGGGCTTAAAGGAAGGTAACTCTGTCTTGGCTTGTTGATTCACCAGCTGAATTGCTTCCGGTTCAGCTTCTTTAATCTTGCGTACCTGTTCTCCATCAGCACTCTGAAATATAGCTTTAGCCTGCTTTTCATCCTCTTCTTCCTCTATTTTCATGCGCTCACTAATAACAGCTTTATCTTCAGTTGAGAAGCGACTTAGAACTTCATCAACAGTAATTCTCTCCGAACGAGCATTTCTTGTACGAATTTCGTCCAGTGCATCCATGATATCCATCTCTCGTTTTGAGTCCAGTGTACGACTTTCAAGTGATTTCATAGGATCTTCAGGTTCGTCTTCTGAGCTCGACTCTTTGTCGTCCTCGGTTTGACGCCAGGGCTCAAAGTTTCTAGTAGCACCATGTTCTGCTACATAATCTGTGTTTTTGGGATCTGTCTTGAATGTAATTTCTGCTGAACAACGAGGACATCTTTCAAAAAGAAAAGTGTTGGTTATACTGTGTTTACGAATTTAGAATTCAACAAGTACCTAATGTAGAATCGATAGATTTTGATGTTCAAGTAAGTCTCTCCTTCTGCTGTTTCTTTTCTAGCGTTGAACTTCTTTCCTTTATTGATATATTCACCGCAACTTTCACATCGCATAGTGAACGGCGTCATAAGACGCACTTTGTGTTGCAGATCCTTTGGCTTTTTTCTGTAGATCTCGTTAGTATCTTGTTTTTCTTTTGTTAAACACTATTTACTTACTGTCTTGGGATCTGCGAGGGATCAAAGTTAGGAGGAAAGTACTTATTGAGGACCTTACGTTCAGACATAGTGAGTGCTTAGGGGGGAATGAATAGAAAAACACAGATAATCAGAAAACTGGGTCACTTAACTACCAAGAATTGATTTTAAGCGCAGCAACCAGATCTTCCTTATTTAGGAGACTCAGACTTGTGTTATTGTTGTATCAGTAAGCATCAATGCCTAAGAAAAATAGCAATGATCGTCAAAATCCTGACGAATGCTTGTTGTCTATTCGGTTAATCAGTTGTATTTGACTCGATAGTTTTAAGCATGCTTAAAACAAGAGCATATTTTTTTCTTGGGGAATGTTCGTACATGCTGATATCTAGAATATAGTAGAAACAAACTGGTTACTATCATCCTTGGCATAAAGTTATGTGAGAAAAAGATATACCATAGCTTTTGTATAAAAAGCGATCGTCAATCATAACCAATTTGCCTTCTCTCTATCAGTTCCATAATTGACTCAAGTTTTTAAATGAAGCTCTTTTATCTCACTAGTCTTACTCTTGTTGCCTCTGCTGCCTTGATCTCAGCCTTCCCTGTTGCTGAAGTTAATGCTGAAGATAGCTCTAGTCTCATGAAGCGTGGAGACGACAATAACAATGGCTATTATGGTAATTTCGACGGCGATGACAAGAAGTGGGACGACAAGAAAGACAACGATAAGAAAGACGATGATAAGAAGGACGATGACAAGAAGTGGGACGACGACAAGAAGGACTGTGGTTGTGATAAGAAGGACGATGATAAGAAGTGGGATGACAAGAAGGACGATGACAAGAAGTGGGATGACAAGAAAGACGATGACAAGAAAGACGATGATAAGAAGTGGGATGACAAGAAAGACGATGACAAGAAGTGGGATGACAAGAAGGACGATGACAAGTGGGACGACAAGAAGGATTGTGGTTGTGACAATAAGGACGATGACAAGAAGGACTATGATAAGAAGGATGGCTATGGTGGCAACTATTACGGAAAGGACCATGATGATGACTACTATGGCAAGGATTATGACAATGATCGCTATGGCAAGGATTATGACAATGATCGCTATGGCAAGGATTATGACAATGATCACTATGGCAAGGATTATGACAATGATCACTATGGCAAGGATTATGACAATGATCACTATGGCAAGGATTACGATAACGATCACTATGGCAAGGATTATGATGATGACCACAAGGATGGCGACCGCTATGGTAAGGATCGTCGTAGCAACAACTATTATGGACACGGCTATGATGATGACCACAAGGATAATGATTATTATGGAAAGGGTTATGACAACAAGTATCGCGGATATGACCATGATGATGGTTACCATGGCAAAGACTATGATGACCACAAGGATAACGACTATTACGGAAAAGGTTATGGCAAAAACTACCGAAGAAACGACTACGATGATTACCATGGCAACAAGTATCGCGGATACGATCATGACGATGATTACCATGGCAACGGCTATGATCGCTACAAGGATGGTGACTATCATGGAAAGGGCTATGATAATGACCACAAGGATAATGGCTATTATGGAAAGGGCTATGATAAGGATTACCGTGGCAATGACTATGATAACAAATACCATGGTAACAACTACCGTGGAAATGATTATGATGATGACAAGAAGGGTTGGTAAATCTGCTACGAAACCACTCAATGTAAATCTTAAAGTAGTCTTTTCAAAAACATCATTAATGTTGTTTGTTTAAAATAATTAAGTCAATAAAAGAAAAAAAGTTTTTATTTTATCATTATGTGTTGGGAGACAAGTGCTTGTTATCATTGGATTTCTTTCTGAAGAGCTGCTCAACTAAATCTGTTGGCGACGGATCATCTGTATCATCACCAAAGGGTGACACTTGTCGACAATAGCGAGGCTAAAGAGAAAGAGCATGAGCAGTGTATTCTTTTATGTGCCTATGAAATAACTTACTAAAGATACAGCTGATTGTGATTTCTTGATATGTGATGGACTTAATGCATCAGCTGTGTTTGGATGAAGTTGAGAATTACTCAAACTCAGAGTATCTGTAAATGGGCATTCCAATCAAACTTCATGTTGTTTTCCTCCTGTTATTTTCTTACCTGATGATCTTTCTGTTCTTTCTGTCATCATGGTGGGTATATCTGTAAATATTTGTTGCTTCTTTAATGGTGGACTAGAGGATCATTAGATCATACTTGCTACAAACCAAACTATACATGCTTGACTTACGTGGTATATTCTATAGTTGGATTGGATCGTTGATCCACACGAATGGACAACTAAATTTGGCATATTTAGTGATAAAGAAGAGAGCTATTTTTGTTTGAAACAAAAGCATTACTTTGATGGTTGAATTGAATTTACAATCTTCAAGTAAATATCTTCTTGATATTAAGCTCAACCCTGCGTATTCAGAGAGATTAATGGTCAAGCTTCCAATGGAAGTTGTATCCTTTCCAGCTAACTCTTGATAAACATCCAGCCTCAGTTCACAAGTGCTCAAGATATGTTGTTTGGAAATAACCAAGTGAGCCATTGTACTGATAGGATGACCCCAGAAAACGCAGTGATCTCGAATAGGTGCTCTATTTTATATTGATCCTTAACATGACTTGTCATGAACACATGTTACTATTTGCCCTCCCCTTTTTTTTTGCTTCTCTTACCTCACAGTCATGCCACTTGAATGAGTAGCGCTTTTCAGTCGATATTTAACATAATAAAGACCACTGACAAGAGGTACGTTGGTCAAATCTTGAATAAGAATAGTCAACTCAAAGTCTATTTTTCTGTTTTTACTAATGAATAGTTGTGAGAAAGGCATATCGAACAAAAAGAGAAAAAGAAAAATAAAAGAAAACGTGAAATACAGAAACCACTTCAAATTACAGCCAAAGCATTGTCTTTATAAAATCCTCCCTTTTTTTGCCTATAAAGTAAATGAAGCTTGATTGTTTTTATTGTACTCAAGGCATAAAATCCAAAACGTACTGAGCACTTCATTGTGGGTGTGTAAACCTCCTCCTCTTCTCCATTTAGCTCTTTGCTACACTTGCTGTCTTTGAAAGGAATGGTCGCTTTTTAAATTTCGATTGTACATTTTTGTGGAGAATCGTTTGAGTTCTCAATGGGTCATCATCAGAATCTGTTACTGTCTCACAAATAAGCCCATTCTTGTTTTGCTTTGGAATACTGACCTTGTCTTATCATTTGCCTTCTTTCCACTTTTCCTTGTGAGACACAAAGTCAGATTACAGCAAGTGTGATGGATTTGATCTTTTCAGTAGATATTCTATGGTGAAGAAGCTCTTTGTAATAAGAAAAAGCAGAAATTAAGCTCTTTTCGAAACAGTCAGATTCAACTTGTTCTTTAGACAATGATCTAAATCGATAATGTTAATTAATCATAAAACTATAGCTTTGCAATAGGATTCTAGCCTGATCTTAAGGGACTATATGATATTGATATTTAGCTAGACACAATAGTCACATCAATTGAGAATACGAACATTCTCGAGAAACACACTCTCATATTGAGTCACTCTCAAGCTAAATGGCTTTCAGTGCTTGAACTGATCTTCATATCAAAGAATTGCATTCTTATATTGTAAATATTCTTATATCGAGAATACTCTTAAATCGAGAGGCTACTACACCCCTCAAATTCACCATGAATAAGCTCACCAAAAGCGAGAAATTGTTTGGTAAATAGACTGCCAATAAGCATAGCAAGCTTGAAGTTTATTTCAATACTCGGTCGGGATCAAGCAATTCCCTCCCAAAGCAACATTGTCTTCTGAGCTTCAAACTCAGATCACTGTTTGGTCGGAATCTGGTTCTGTTGATTTCTTATCATCTCTCAGGATTTCGAAAGTCTTCTATTGACCAGGTAAATGTGTTTTCCACGCACTATTTTGATCTGTCAGGGTTTGAAGAAATATCTTGTAATTGCACTGTCCAAAAGACAAGTAACAAAAAAAACAAATCCAAATTACAAAGGCATGTCTACTTGAGGATGTGTATTCAGCATAGCCTCTAAAGATGAATGATAAAAAGAAGCCCTTTGTTGTTATTGCCTTAATCGTCTTACCATTTGCATCCAATCGGAGTCTCCTGAAATCGATTTAGAGAGTGAGAAGATAACAAACAAAATTCCAGCAGCTTGATCTTTTGGACCAAACCTTTTGATGATAAAACTCACTCTCTTTCTTTACTATGATTACCACTGAGTTATAAGTTTACAAGCGGTTTTTTTCTCTTAATCATCAGATTGAAAAGCCTGCTTCATCTAAAGCTATTATGATTGACAATTCAATGCCTAAATAAAGAGTCACACAAGCACGGAAAACGCCCGACTTTACAACATTTAACCAAAAAAAAAAGTGTCTTGCTTTTTATTTTATTTTGTTTTGCTTTTCTTATTTTATTTTGTCTTGTCAACCTCTCTATCATAAAAAAATAATAAGAAAAGTTAGCTTTCTATGTCAGCAACTCTGACAACATCATTATCCAACACACCTATCACTGCCACAAACAATGGCAAATTAGGCAAGAGAAGGACAAAGCTGTTTCTTCATTCTATCTATCACTATCTCTGCATTACATACCGCTTTATATACGAATTGCTCTTGATACCCACCAATACAGCGATCTACAAGACTCAAAAGAAACAAAAGATACCCCCACAAGCTTCACACTATTACAAAAACAAGACATTAATACTTGACCTGGATGAAACATTAGTCCACTCTGTTCGTCTCGGCTCAGATGCCTCATTCACTCAAGTCAGCCCTAGTGTGATACACAAAAGCATCGAAGTTCAATGCGATAAGCAAAATCTGTTATATGAAGTCTATAAGCGCCCTCATGTTGATTTCTTTTTGAAGACAGTAAAGTTTGAATCACCTTTTAAGAGGATGTTTCTAACTTTCCTAGTATGATAGATAAGTCAATGGTATAGAGTGGTCATCTATACTGCATCTATGGCAGAATATGCTGACCCCGTGATAGACTGGCTTGATCAAGACAATATGATTTCACAACGCTTGTTTAGACAGGTAATATAAGGTGATAAACTAAAGTAGGGGAGGTACTTATTTGTTTATGTAGTCATGTGTATTAAGGAATGGCAATTACCTGAAAGATATTACCTTGGCAGAGAAGGATCTCTGTAAGGTTTGTTTAGTGGATAATAGTCCTGTTGCGTTTGATTTGTACAAAGGTAAAATGGGGGTGCAAAATCAGTCTTTTTTTTTTGGGGAGGAAATATTTTTTTTTTTAAAAAAAAATGATTTTTGTTGGTAGACAATGGAATTGCTTTACCTACTTGGATATCAAACCCCAGCGATGAGAGTTTACTGGACCTTTTACCTTTTTTGGATGCACTTCGATTTACAGCTGATGTTAGAAGCATACTAAAGCTTCAACACAAAACTTCTTTTGTTTCATAACAGAAGATCCTTGTTTACCCCTGTTTTTTTCGGAATAACAAGAGGGTGCGAGACAAATCAAATGAATATGTGCTGTAACAATAAGATGCACCTGATGATCTCTCTCTCTCCAATCAAAAAAGAGACATTCCCTTCTCTTTTTCTCTCTCTCTTTTTTTCATCTTGTTACCTTTCTATAACAATAAATCAATTCTTTTTGTTTCATCTAATGTCAGCTTTTGAAAAAAAAAACGCTAAGCAATGACGTACAGTCGAACAAGGTGCATTCATTTCGCTGTTTGTCGCCGAACAAAGCTTATCTGCAAGAAAAGTATATTTTCTTGGGGGGAAGAAGAATAACACTTTAGGTACTTTTTGCAATGGCTTTTTTTTATTCTTCATTGACTCTTTTACAATTGTCAAATCTGAGAATACTATGTACAAAATAACATGAATTTCCTTCTCTTTCTTCAAATGAACCTGTCATTGTGTTCATCAAAACCCATGCATTTTTCTCTCTTTTTATCATCAGAGCCTAAAGATAAATTGAAAATGTATGATAGTTGTAAGTTGAATGGTAATTTCAGAGGTAGAGCTTTTATTATTTTCAAAAAAAAAGGGGGGGGGAGGTTTAGTGATGAATCAAAGTTTTTATTTGATGATGGGAAAAACATACTTAAGGTGCAAGAATATACACCCATGTAAGAAAAAGGAAATAGATTCAATGTATCTCCACTTCATCTAAAGATGGGCATAATCACACAGAAAAACTTATTGTATGTCTTGTATTACACCATGGAAAAGTTTTGTACACAAACTATCCTATACAATAGATGATTACACAAGACTTCTCTGGTATAAACAAAAGAAAACCTGTAGATTAGCAAGAAAAGTGAGTTTTCAACTATGTGCATACTTTAAGCGGTAAGGAACACTAGGTGTCATTATGGATTACATGATTCGCGTATTACAATAAATACATTTAAAAAAAGTCAGTGCAAGGTACACAACATGCCTACACCAACAAAGCATTTATTTCTATGGTACATCAAGCTTGTTTTCTTTAGCTGCCCGAAAAACTCACTATGCACACAATCTACTGCCTAGGCAACGAATGAATTTACGAAACTCGATATTTCCTGACCTCTCTCCTCTTTTTATTATTCTATTTCAAAGAATTTTACATAAAAAAAAAGGCTGATTTATGCAAAAATAAAAATCATGCGGAAATGAAAGCCTATCTCTCCCATACTCTTTCAATGTCATTTTTATAGCAACACTGACTTAATTCAATGCCCGCTCTTCACTTTTTTTCTTCTAACCTTGTAAAACTTTTTTTTTATTTCTTTCTCTTGTTTTGTATATATAACACTACGCATATCCTAATATGTCGTTTGCTATCAAAAGAGCTGCCACACCAGCTTTAAGACAAGTAAGTAATCATTTTAATAATCAAAACAAGATAATGACTCTAACCTATTTGAAAGGTTTGTCGAAATGGACTTGTACAGTATCCTTCAAGACTTCAAATGATAGTAAGCGTTTTTATATAAAGAAAAAAAAAAAGACAATTTAAATTAAGTAAATTGAGAAGAAATCAACAAGTGCATATGCAGTTACACGTTGGAACTCTACTGCTCAAGAGACAGAAGTAAAGGGATCAAAGTACTCTGAAGCCACTAAAAAGATTGTCTATGGTTTAGCTAGAGTCATGGGTTATTATTCAACAGGATCTACTGCCATCAAAGCCAGTCATAGCTTATACAAGACATGTGCAGAACAAATGGAACTTAACAAGGATTTCTACATCAAAGGTTAATTCTTAAATCCAAAAAAACTTGTTTTCTTCTAACATCTTATTTACAGAATGTAATTTACCTGATAATTTCCAATCATGGTTTTCAATCACTCAATTACATGTTTGGATGTTGATGGTTCATCTCCGTGCTGAAGGTCATGGCAAGTTATATATTCAGGAACTTGTCAATCGCTTTTTCGAAGATGCAGAAGCTAGAATAAGAGACCACGGTATCACGCAGCAAAAAGTGATCAACAGTTACATTAAGGATCTATTGGCACAATTTCATGGTAGTGTTGTAGCCTATGACGAAGGCATGTGTAAGGATGACCCTGTGTTGGCTGCTGCTCTTTGGAGAAATCTGTTTGCCATTTCATCCAACGATGCTACTGATTTAGCACTTGTCGTTCAATATATTCGACGTGAATTACAAGCATTAGAAAAGTATGGAGGAGATCACTTAAATGCTGGCAACGTCCAATTCCAAAAGCCAGAAAGCACAATTATTTAACAAAGCACAAAACAATAATAATGATAATAAAAAAAAGTTCTTGTTTATTATGATAAAAAGCAACGAGACACTTAGATATCCTTCTTGAGAGTACCCATGAATTGGTGCTTTTCGGCAGCGGTTTGGAAACGACCGTGACCGAACTTGGAAGAGGTATCGATGAACTTGAGAGTGACCTTTTCCAAAGCAGAACGCTTGGTGTGGACAGTGAGGGACTTACGAAGAGTGATGACACGCTTCTTGGAACCAGCACAACAACCCTTGATCATGACAAAGTCGTCGTTGACAACACCATAGTGGGGGAAACCACCCATGGGGGTGATGTTCTTTTCGGTCAAATCGTATTCAGTAGTACCAGACTTGGCATCAGAACCCTTGGCAATACGGTAAATCTTCTTGTTGATTTCAGTACGACGGTGGTAACCACGTTGACCAGCACGAGCAACAGAGTACATGACTCTGCTAGGGTGCCAGGCACCAATACAGGCAACCTTACGGAGACCACGGTGAGTCTTACGAGGAAGCTTCTTGGTACCCCAACGGTGAGTGACACCTTCGAAACCGTGACCCTTGGTGGTGGCGATGATATCGATCATTTCATCTTGTTCAAAGATGGAACCGACAGCAACTTCCTTTTCAAAGTGTTCACGAGCAAAGTCAACCTTGTCAGCAATGGAACCACCGTTCAATTGGATTTCCATGATGTGAGCCTTACGTTGGTTCAACTTGGCCTTGGAGATTTGAGTGTGAGCAATGACACGAACGACGGAACAGTACTTCTTGATACGTTCGAGTTCACGGTTGATGTCCTTGGCACCTTCAGCGTACTTTTGAGCGTACTTGGTGAAGGCCTTCTTCTTGGAGCGGTACCAGTTCTTGTAGAAACGACGCTTGGCTTCTTCAGAGAGGTGTTCAGCCCAGACGGTGGTCAAGGTACGGAGACCACGAGGAGTTTCGACGTAACCGACAACACCGACAACAACCATAGCGGGAGCTTCGATGACAGTGACGGCTTCGACAATTTCCTTCTTGTGCATCTTGGAACCAGGACGTTCGAGATCACGGACGATGTGAGTCATACCGGCCTTGTAACCCATGAAGGCAGTCAAGTGGACGGGCTTCTTGGCATCATCCTTAGGGAAAGCCTTAACGCGACCACGGTGAGATCTAGTTCTCTTACGGGGGCCGAAACCCAAGTGACCATGACGGGGAGCCTCGAATTTTCTAGTTTGATGAAAAAAGTAATGAGTTTCATGAAGTTGGCATGACTTTTGAGAACTGTTGGATTCTCTCTCTCTTTTTTTGCTGTTGATTTTTTTTTACCTGTGAGACTAAATAAGCATAGAAAAAAAAACGATTTTCTTGTGGTTAGATGGATGCTTATATGAATAGATGGATGGAGTTCGATGATGGATGCAACTTACCATTTCTAACTAAAGACGATGAGGAAGAGGAGGATTATTTGATGTCTCATAATGGCTTCTAGTTTCGTTTACTTCTTTTCGTGCTGTATCATCTTCAGCGCCACCCCCCTTCCTCTCAATCTCCCCCCAATATGAACTTCCTACTTTATTAGTCAAGTTTGATGTGTATCATCAGATAGTATTGCCGGAATTCTGACCGAACATTTTTGATTTCTTCCGGACAGTAGAAGGTAATACAAAATAATTTTTCTTTAGAGAAATTTTTTTTTTCCTTTGCTTATTAAAAAGCCCTGTTATGGTTCAACTTCTTTTTCTTTCTTTTTTTTTCTTATTATTTTCTAAATGTTTGTGTAAATGGTATGTTGCTTTTTTATTTAAAAAAAAAAAAAGACTTTTTGTGATGAAATTTGATGAATTACAAAATCAACCTTTATCTACATTACCTGAAAAGAACTGAAGTAAAACATTTGTTACTGATTTCATTTGCAGAGTCTTTTTTAGTATTATTTTTTATTTATTTTATATAATAATAATTAACTTTTTATTTATTTTATAGATATTGCTAAAAAGAAATGATTTTTTTTTCGTCTAAACAAAATAAAGAAAATTTTTAAAAAAAAAAAGCCTTGTTTTTTGGTTTTTTTTATTGATATGTACAAATTGAGTTTTTTTCTTTTTTTCTTTACTGTTCTCCAGGTCTTCTTGCATTACAAGCGACAATCTTCACTTTGTCAGCAGAGACATTGTCTTGATCAAATTTAAATGTTGGATTTTCAACAATAAATGTCCAAACTTCATCACAAAAACGATACGTGTGTAAATGACCCTAAATAACAGAATATTCAATTTTCTCTTTTTCTTTAAAGCCATCATGAGTTGTGTGTTTACTTTGATATTGGCCTTATTTCTAACTATTTGTGAAAGTGCTTCTGAGATGCTTCTGTCAAATGTCATCAAGACACGCATGGCAAGTTGGGGATTGATGTGTCCACTTTGAATCAACTCATCCAACGAGTCAGTCAAGGCCATGCCAATACTATTATACAAACCTATACAGTAAGTGAATTGATACACATGTAACACACCCTCTCCTCCTATTAGTTCTTTACCTAGAACGACGGTATAACTCATAAAAGGGAGTAGCAGACATATTGACAATAAGATATAAAAAAAAAATTAGAAGAGAAAAAGGCAAGAAAATAAAGAAATTGCAGTTTGTTTTATTGGGTTACCTAAAACAATTCTTTTGATCCAATCAGATCAAATTAAATCTGGGTGACGTATAAGTCAAAGATGCTTTTTGGGAGTGATATTGAATTTTCATTTTCGAGCAATAAAATAAAAATGAATCAATACAATAACCATTGAGTTCGGTTATTTGTAAGTTTTGCTTATTATTTCATCGAAGTCATGTAAAATACTAAATTATTTAAACTGAAGAGCATGAATTTATGTCGGTTTCTCATTTCTTTTTTTTTTCGGGTTTAGCATTGCTCAAGTACTTTTTTTTCTCAGTCAGTTTATTGAGCATAAACTATAGCTCTCATGGAGAGAATAAAAGCTTATTTAATCATCTATATGTCATGTTGTAAGAAAAGCAGATAATAAGAGCCTTCATTCACAATGTTCAGCAGAGAGAAAGAGATAGATAGCACCAAAGAAAACTTTGGCTTAAAAAGAAAGAAACTGTGAGGAATTCGATGTGCTCTCTGTCGCCCCTCCTAGGAGGATTGTTAGTTTCTCAAACATGTAAAGAGAAGATCACAAAAAAAAAAAGAAAAATTCAAACTTCAGCTAATAAAGGCAGATCCATTTCAGGATCCTATGTTTCTTCGTCTTTAGCACTGCTAAATTCGGCTAACATCGTCTCAATTGAATCTATGAGCAATTCTATTATCTTGTAATCCTTTTCACAAGATCGAAAAGCATTTCTAGCTTGGACAACACATCTCATCTAAATAGGCTGATCTATTTCTTGATCTTTTCCTACAATTTCCTTGGCAATGGTTTTCTCACTGATCCAGCATCGACGAGGAATGTCTGCTAAGTTGAGCATTCTATTTTCATTTTCTTGTATTTCACCAATCTTGTGAGAGCAAAGCAGATCAAAGGTTGCTTTTGCTTGTTTCAATCACAGAGGGATCCCTACGAAGCCCAATTCTTAACACAAAGAGTGCCCAGTAAGCAATCAAGAATCAGAGCTGCTTGAGATTGTTGTCGTTGAAAATCAAGGGGTTCTATTCTTGATTGTTATTTGATTGATAGATGTCCCATAGTCATTTCATGCCTTTAGATGTGCTCTTTGGTTCTGTTGAATGCAAGTGAAAGAAGTTGAGCAGCATTCATTTTGTGCTTCAAGGCACCATGAACACTCTTAACTCTTTGCCTATTAGTGCAGTCAAAATGCATTAGTTTAGATGCCCTATGCTCTTAACAAAGGAGCCATTTAGATTTGAAATATTTCTCAAGACTTGTTCAAAAGCTTTTTAATATCTATCCTCTTGCTTTTTTTTTGGTGAAATTCTGCATAATTCTTCATTTCTCTCTTGACATGGCTCTTACATATTTCTACATCAATTTTGTCCTTGAATAATGAAAGATTGCAGTTTTAGGTCAAGTTATTGAATAGATATCAAGTACATAGCAATCTCTTGTTTAGAAAAAACCTCTGTCAAGAGCGTTTAGAAGAGCCTTACACTTTTCAGTCACAAACACCGTATTATTAGGAACACCTTGCAAACTTCTTAACAACCATTTATAGTTTTTTTACTTTCCATCCAAGGTCCATGCAAAAACGATTGGGAATGTTTTAAGAGTAAAACCTCTAATGTTACCAAGGCCATAAGCATAGATCGATGTCATTTTCAGATTGTTTATACCATAGGTTGTGTCAATAACAATTGCTTTGTTGAGTCTTCTGGCATTATCGACCATGTAATCATTAGTGAAGGATGCACTGGTTGAATCTGACACCTTTGGTCAAAGATTCTCTTACTTGCTCATTAAAATGATTTATTTACTAAATAATCTGGCAAGTAGATAACATATTGTCATCCTTCCCTTACTACTTTCAAAACTTCAATGAGATTTGAGAAGCTTAGAAAACTAGATTGCTTAAGCAAAGGTCACCTATACTTTTATCCTATGCATACAGATAAGGATATAAGAGAGACTCTTGTTGTATTACCTTACAATTGATGGGAAATCTTTCCCTGCCAATCAAACACAACCAGTGGTACTATTTTAGCTATTCAGAGCAATAGTGTTATTTTTCTGAAATCTTCTTTTAGTTACACTTTAGTATCATTCGATTTGACTGCAATCTTAATGGTGCTCATATACAAAAAAAAAGTCTAAAAAAAGAAAACCTTAATGGATTGGCAACCTCTGCCTTGAGCAAAAAATAGTAACTCCAGCCAAAAATTAGATTTCTTAATACCTAACTTCTGAAAGCAAACAAGTTTACGATGCTCGTACAGTGGAATGAGAGAGCTGATTATGACTCTCTTTATTTTTTAGGCATGAAAGGAACTTAAGGCGGAGTCTACACGCATTGACCAACACCTTGAAATGGTTGGACAAGTATCACTATAATCAATGGTCTTTTCTGAAAAGGAGTTGATGTATAAGTTGGTGAAGTGAATGATAAAGAAAACTACTATCATTTCTTTTCTTTTGTTGTTTCTTTACTTTGTTTCCTTTCATACTCTTCCAAAAAAAAAAAAGACAATCAGGAGAAAGCAAAAAGCACAAGGGGGTGAGAAACGCCAAAAAAGCAAGTCCCATCAATGACTGTTAGAAAGAAACCAGCAGTCAAAACAACATGTGATTTGGTCTAGTCAAAAAGATATAAAAAGGGACCTTTTCTCTCTTGTTTTTTGGTTTCTTCATCCAAACTTTGAGAGTTGCTGCCCTCTTCTGAGCAGGGATCCGCCTCATGATCGTTGCTGCAGGGAAGTTCTGCGCGAGCAGAATGACTCACTCAATGTGAGCGGGCGTATTATATGTTGACTCTTTTCCTTCCTTTTTGGGAGGTTTTGGCACTAACTTCGGTTGGTGTGTATACTTAATGAAAATGAAAATTATATCAAGTCCAAGTCCTTTATTATTTTTCTGATAAAAGGCTGATTTGTAAGGACAATCAATTTCACAGCTTGGTCTGATTTGCAGCTTATCAATTGGGTTGATTCCGCTCGTGTTGCGGCACCATTCACCCTTCTTGCAAACCAAGACTGATCTGTTCTTTTTCCGATTGAAGGATTGTCAATACAGTTATTTTTTTGTAGCATAATCAATGAACAAGGTTCTGATAGTACTTTTGCCAGCTTATCTAGGAATAAGTGGAAGAGGAAAAGGTACTGAATAAAGAGTTGGTTTGTTTTGTTAAAGTTTTTCCGCTGTTTTGTTTGCTTTAAATAGAATCGAAAACGTTTTGTACAAGAAACTTTGATCAAAAAAAAAAAAGACTTTTCCGAGTCGAGAAAATGTTTTGCCTGAACAGGTTACTGATACAAAAAAGCAATACGACTTTTCCAGTGCCTGAACCTACTTTTTTAAAATCCAAGCTCCATCTTTTTGTTTTTCTGATTCGAGCAACCAATTCTTTAGAATCAATAAGGCTCTCTCTTTAATCCTGTTGAATTTTCTAGTTGTAACCTAATCAATTTTTGTTGGTTGCATCAAGACATCTTAAAGGCTTAAACCGGATACACCACGGAGATATCATAATCAGAGTACAGTCACCTGATACAATCAAGTATTATCAGATAATACATTTCATTAAAGGTTTTGTAACATAAATTGACAAACTATCATATACAACGGTGACTTAAATTTAACATTTCTTGATTAAAGGAAAAGGGCCAAGAAAAAAAAGAGAAGAGAGAAGGATGACATGATTATTCTAGAATATAAGTGTGAGTTTTACATGAGTGATACAAACAAAATAAGAAAGGTAAAGAATCGTTAGGAACTATTTTGGTCAACAGAATCACCAGCAAATAAGCAAGAAACTTGATGCTGACAAAGTTGACAGGTACAACAGGCACATTGAAAGTCAGAAAAGGTGGATTCGTTTAGAACAACCGAGCGAGTGTAACAAGAGTCAGAGTTAGTATTTGTACCAATAAATTCAGTATACAATGTGTTCGAGTTTGAGGAGTTGGAGCCATCAGACAATCTCGGCATCAAATAGCTATGGCGTGATGGAGCAGGTAGCAGAGCTCTTACTTTTGGCTTTGACTTTGATTTTTTCACTTTTTTGAATTGAAACCGACGTTCAATGCATCTGTTTTGATGAGCAGTAAATCCTGGATTTTGGAAACCTCGTTGGTCATATCTTGCAAACTGTTTCTGGCAGACTAAGCATTTCGAGAATTTGGGATTGGTCTGCTTGCTATGATCCATCATATATTGTTTGTCCTACAAAAATGAAAGAAAAAAAGAAGAAAGAAGAAATTAGGAAAAAGCCTGTTCTTTATTTTTTTTTGTCTTACGCATTAAATAAATAAAAAAAAACTTTAGGAACACAATTGAACAATTTGTTCAAGTACATAATGAGTATGAAATAAGTGAAGACGATGCTCAATTGTCTGAACCTAAGTACACTTTATCATTAGACAGTTATTTATATACAAAAGCAAAGAAAGAGCAAGTGGTAAGAAGATGAAAAGCATGCACAAAGAACAGGAGGATAGCCAGCAATAGAAGTTACACCACTTTAGGGCATAGTGATGCTCCTGTACCACAATCTGAAGCTGAGAATAAGTATCAACAAAACCTACACAACTGGCAACAGCAAAAGTCAAAAGAGAAATGTCAACAAAGAAACTTTCGCCGCATTCAATTTCCAAGTAATCTGACCAGAACAAAGAGGCCGTTTGATAGTAACAAATAGACAGATTATTGTTACATGCAATATTCTGATATCGTTGCATTATCAAATGAGCCAAACTGGGAATTATAACCGCATCACCTAACGGCATATTCAAGAGAATGACATACAAGTCATCATCCGTTCTTCAACACTATCACATATTTGAAGCATGTAGTTAATGTTTGTCTTCAACTAAATAAAGCCTCAAATACCATAGCTAAATTATGCAGGGTATTGTGATGATGAAATATTGTCTGCGATTAACCGAAAAGTATACCAACATTTACATGAAAAAACCACCTGAAGAAACAACAAAAAGCTGCTTTGGATCTTATTTCATTGTCTATCGGTTTTCAAGTATTGATGACTCTTACCACTCTTTGCTTTTTTTTTTCGTAAAGCTACTAACGCTATTGTCTTTGAATTTCGGAACAACTTACTAGGCTCACTTGTATCATTTCAGTAGGTTGCTTCAAATATTGAGTGTGATATTAGTGACATAATTTAGTCATTTCAAGCCTCAAGACTTCTCTTCTTTTATTATGGACAACATTTGTCTGTAACACATTAAGCTCAAGAACAATGAAAATTGGTGTTGATTTTTTCTTTCTAAAAGTGAACAATTTAAAACGCCACTTAAAAACAAATCTCTGTGATTTTGAGACTGCATAAAACTCATAGAGTTCCTAAATCACTACTGTACTTTTCTCTAGTTCAGTTTCGTCATTTGCTATAGTTTATCAAAACTAAAATAGTGAAGATGATTACGTGAATAATAATAATGAAACTCATTTTAGTCAATAAAAACAGTCATTGTAATTGTTTTATTATTATTCAAAAGTGATGTTTCACAAACGAACAAGTGGCGTTCAAGTTTTGTCTGGATCTCTGAACTCAAGAATAGATAAAGAGTCAGCAGATTTTGGATGTCGTTTGAGAGTAGTAAAATACTGGATATAGAGCTTGTATTGATAAAAAGTTTTCAAGAGTCTGTCCTTAAATAGAGAAAAATAAACAAGCGAACAAACACATAGACGGTCAGACAGTCTGACATTCGGTGAGTCGGTCAATATGCTCAGTTAGTATACATACAACAGCAGATTTTTGGACTGTAGAATGAAAGATTGGTTCAAGATTGCTCAGGACAAAAAAGAGAGAATTTTATCCCATCGTATTGCATTGTGTTGTATTGTATTGCAAAAGAGAAACAGAATGTCGATGAGCGAACAGAGTGAGCAGAAGGATAGATAGAAGGATGAATGCATTGACTATTGATGTGTCTCTATCTCTGTCTAGCGCAGGCCATGGATAGATATTTATACCTTGAAGCCAATAAGGTTTTACATCCCATCAGATCGTTTTTAGATAACAATGACAGACTTGAAAACACCAAGGCGGAGTCTACACGCACTGGTCAGCTTGAGGGATGGTTGGACAAATGTTCATGCCAATTCACGCTCTTGTGCTTTGAAAAGCAGTTCATTTGTTGGTAAAGTAGGTCCATTTCACTTTAGTTTTTCTTGCCCTCTCCTTTTTTTGTTGTTGATAAGCTAAAAGAATAAGTCAAGGTAACGAAAGCCCTCCAAAAAGCAGCAACAACAACAAATCCTCAAAGGATCAGTTAGAAGAATCCCAAGTAACATAGGATGAAGTCAAAAGAGTTATTAAAGAAAAAAGGCTGAGATGTCTTTGCTTTTCATCTTCTTTTTTTCAGTGACTAAAGGTTAAATCCTTTCTTTTTAATGATAAACTTATTCAATCGCTCCACTGATTTTCTTTTCACTGTGAACAGAGCTACCTGAGTTATTTCTGTCTCAACCATGTCTTTACATACGCCTTATTTTGTCTGTCCTTTATTTTTTTTTTAGCTTTATATCATTTTCCATATCGTTCTATCCGCACGATAGTCATAGGTAAGCCTGTTGGTCAATTGATTGTTTGAAGATGACTGTGCCTCTACCTTTCTAATAAAAACAAAAACAAAATAGATTAGAATTCTACTTTCACTCAACTATCTTTACAGTCATTCAGCCAGTTATCCTTTTCTAAGAGGATAAGGACTTGTGTATGTGCTTCATCATACAACATATCTGATATTGAACTATGCCTTATGTTTATTCGCGCCATTATTCTTTCTTTTTGCGAGGAAAACATCTGTCGATTGATAGACTGCCAAATGTGATTGAACAATGATGATCTATACAAATTATAGAAAAGACATAAATCAGCATACTCAATTCATTCGATAGGTGGTGAAATATCGTCTAAAGAAAGCAGATGAGCCCGAGAAATATGTTCATTATGCAGTTTGGAGGAAGTTTGTTTTTAAGCCGTGTAAATACTTGAATCTCAGATAGCGGAGGCTATGCTTAATTAAGAAAAACTTGAGTCATAAAGTCTTGTGTGTGTAACCTATAAATGGAAGGGAATTCTGTATTTTTTTTTTCTCAATGATGAGCGAATCCTATAGTGGTAATCCTTCTTCCTTTTTATTTTTATTTTTCAAGGGAAAATCGTTTTATCGGTGAAACAGTTGATTGGCTATTTTTTTCTTGCTAAGAAAACCCCCCTCTCTTTTCACTCTTCTTTTTTTTTATATTCATTGTGGGTGTTGTTGGAGTTCATCACCCTTTTTTCTTTTCTCTATTTATTCAAAAGAAAGATACATAAAGAGAGAGAAATATGTCGACTAGAACAATACGTTTAACAGTGATTGCAGCAGATGGACTGATTAAGAAAGACTTGTTCTTTAAAATGCCCGATCCTTTTGGTAAGAAAACATCACCAGTGTCATCTTGTAAGCTTACCAAAAGAAATCATTAGCTGTTGTCACTGTCGATGGAGAACAGACACATACAACTACTGTAATGAAAAAGACGTTGAATCCTTATTGGAACGAAAGTTTTGACCTGTAAAAAAAAGAAAAAATTATAAGACAGAAGCATCTTGTTGTTTATACCATTTTTATTTTTATTAGTAAAGTCACTAACCAGAGTGTGATTGCAGTTCAAGTATTTGACCAAAAGAAGTTCAAAAAGAAGGATCAAGGCTTCTTGGGTGTCATCAACCTTCAAGTCTCTAATGTGTTTGATTTAGATGTAGGAGGAGATGGTAATATTACAAAGAAGAGGGAAAATGGCTTTTGTTCTTAACTATCATTGTTTAGAAATGTTGACACTTGAATTAAAGAAATCCAATACAAATGAAGCAGTCCATGGCAAATTGATCCTCAACCTTTCTACCAATGTAAATGCACCTATCCGTAATGGGACAGATACCCTTGCTCCAAACCAAGCATCATCACAACCACAACCACAACAACAACAGCAAACCGATCCACCACCTCTCTTGAATTCTTCTACTCAATCACTTTCTCAGTCACAACAACAAGAGAACAGTCAAGATTTACCTACAGGTTGGGAACGCCGTGTAGACCATTTAGGTAGACCTTATTATGTGGACCACAACACACGCACCACCACATGGAAGCGTCCTTCTCAAAACACAGCTCAAGATCAACAAAACCAGACAGCACTTGAACGACTTCAGCATCATGCTCGTGGTTTACCTGAAGAAAACAGCAACAACAACAATAATAATAATAGTAACAGCAGTAGTATCAACAACAGTCGACCCACTACCAATAGCCATACATCTATTGAACAGCCTAGTCAACGTCCAAGTCAGCCGTTATCGACCAACAACAACATGACCTCAGCCGGTTCGGGTCCTTTACCGGCCGGTTGGGAAATGAGAACCAGTGCAGAAGGCCGACCTTACTTTGTAGACCACAATACACGTACAACCACTTGGGTAGATCCAAGACGTCAACAGTACATCAGTACCATTGGTCCCGGATCCAACCTTCAAGTACAAGTACAACCTGTCTCTCAGCTGGGCCCCTTACCCTCAGGTTGGGAGATGCGTCTGACCAGTACAGGACGTGTCTATTTTGTGGATCATAATACCAAGACAACCACCTGGGATGATCCTCGGTTACCAAGCAGTCTTGATCAAAACGTACCTCAATACAAGCGTGATTTCCGTCGTAAGCTGATCTATTTTCGTTCTCAGCCTGCTTTACGTCCTGTGCCTGGTCAATGCCACATCAAGGTCCGCCGAGATCATATCTTTGAAGATGCCTATGCTGAGATTATGCGTCAAGCACCCGCTGATTTAAAGAAGCGATTAATGATTAAATTTGATGGAGAAGATGGTCTTGATTATGGTGGTCTCTCTCGTGAATTCTTCTTTTTGTTATCACATGAGATGTTCAATCCCTTTTATTGTCTGTTTGAATACTCTGCTCATGACAACTACACACTCCAGATCAATCCTCATTCGGGCATTAATCCTGAACATCTAAACTATTTCCGGTTTATTGGTCGTGTGGTCGGTCTATCGATTTTCCATCGTCGGTTTTTGGATGCTTTCTTTATTGTGTCCTTTTACAAGATGATCTTGAACAAAAAGATCTTGGTGGCTGATATGGAAAGTGTGGATGCTGACTTTTATCGTAGTCTGACCTGGATCCTAAATAACGATATCACGGATATCCTTGAACTGACTTTCTCTACGGATGATGATCGATTTGGTGAAGTCGTGACGGTTGATTTGATACCCAATGGACAAAACATAGATGTGACTGAAGAGAACAAGAAGGAATATGTCAATCTGATTACTGAATGGCGTATTCATAAGCGTGTAGAAGAACAATTCAAGGCGTTTAAGGAAGGCTTTAATCAGTTAATTCCTCAGGATTTGGTGAATGTGTTTGATGAACGTGAATTGGAATTGTTGATTGGTGGTATTGCAGAGATTGATGTGGATGATTGGAAAAAGCATACGGATTACAGAGGTTATACAGAACAAGATGATGTGATTCAATGGTTCTGGAAATGTATCCGTAGTTGGGACAGCGAAAAGAAGTCGCGTCTCCTTCAATTCACCACCGGCACTTCCCGTATTCCCGTCAATGGCTTTAAGGATCTTCAAGGTAGTGATGGTCCAAGACGATTTACGATTGAGAAATCAGGCGAAGTGACTCAATTACCCAAGGCACATACTTGGTAAGCAAAAAACAAAAAGAAACACATTTGAATTTCATTAACTCTCTCTCTCTTTCTCTTTTTTGTAATAGCTTTAATCGTATTGATATGCCACCTTATAAATCTTATGAAACATTGGTTGCTAAATTAACTATGGCTGTAGAAGAAACGATGGGTTTTGGTCAAGAATAAAATTCATTCAAAAAAATTAAATTACCTGCTTTTATTATTATTATTATTATTATTGTATTTACTATATAATGAAGCGTACGTCGCATAAAAGAGATTTAGAGCAAGCTTCGCCCATGTTACTTGAACTTGTCAAAGAGAAGCAAAGAGAAGTAGAAGAGACACTCAAGATGAGACAGTCAAGTCAAGACATGGTCAACAAACTTCATCTTCTCTCTCAAGGCATTCAGGCGCTAACAGAGAATGCGTCTGGTGTGAGACAGACACTTGAGAACTGGGATCATGTGCTTAATACGATGGCAGAACTGAATCTTCAAGAAGGCAAACAAAACTCTACTTGGGTTCGATTTGATAAAACTAGTTAAAAATAATAATAAAAAAGAGAGTCACTAAGAATGAAGCCCTTTTTTTTGTTATTGTCATTTATATTCTATAGCTGAAAAAAGAGAGTGAAAGAGGGTCATGATGCCACTTTCAAGATCACCTAGACCCGATCGGTCTTATTCGCCTCATTCCACTAAAAGCTCCAGTTCTTATTCACGCTCTCGTTCTCGATCCCCTTCTTCCTCTTCTTATAGACGCCCTCGGTCTCGGTCTATATCACCTTATTATCGTCGTCGTCCTCGTTATTATTCTCGTTCCCCTCCACCTTCTTCTGTACGTAGACCTCCTCCACGCCGCTATCGATCGCGTTCACCAAGACGAGCTAGAGCCAATAAAGACTGTCGAGTCTATGTGAGTAATCTATCGTTTGATGTCACTTGGCACCAACTCAAGGATTTTATGCGAGAAGGTAAGCAAAGAAATGAAGCAATCTGTAAAACTCATGTAAAACTCTTGTTTGGTTTTAGCTGGACAAGTGGTTCATGTGGATGTCCTGAAGATGTCCAATGGTCGATCCAAAGGGTGTGGGTAAGATAAAGACTTCAGCAATTTCCTTTTTCATAGAAACTAAGAAAATTAGTGTGGTTGAATATCGATACCCTGAAGATGCCAGAAGAGCGATTCATTCAATGAACAAAGCTGAGTTTATGGGTCGACCTGTCTTTGTTCGAGAGGATCGCGAATATGAACATGCTTCCAAGGATCCACGCGACGCACCTGAAGAATGTCGACTTCATGTGAGCAATGTAAGCTAAACCACTTTACGGATCATTATTGCTATGGCCAATTGACTCTCTCTTTGTTTGAGGGGCATTTTAATAGTTACCATTGAATGCAAGTTGGCAAGATATGAAGGATTTGTTCCGAAAGGCAGGTCGGGTATTACATACGGATGTTCATACTGATCCGGGTTCAAGAAGACCCAATGGACACGGAACTGTCATTTTTGATGATCCTCATTATACGCGCATTGCTTTAGGTAAAATATATGTGTATGAAATATTGGAGGAGCACTCAACTAGATATCGTGTAGATATGTTTCATGGTTATGAATGGCAAGGATGTCGATTACAGGTAGAAGAAGAAGGGGGAGGAGGAAGGCATACATCCAATGTAAAGCCTTTGAATGAATCACCTGTCTCTGTGGATTATCCGGATCCTAAACCCGTCTATTCTCATCCTCATCATTTCCGTCATGAAACACCCATTCTATCTTCTTCTCTATTACCACCACCACCACCTCCTCCTCCAGCAGTTTTGCCACCATTACAATCCAATGTACCACCTCTTTATTCATTTGTAGGTGGACCAGCGGCTAATTTACCTACTCATGGTCATAATCAAATTTTTGTGAATAATGTAAGTCCTTGATTGTATAAGCACGATAATGCTTTTCTCATTATTTTAAACAGCTTCCATTTTCAACAACATGGCAAGATTTAATTGATCTCTTTAGACATGTTGGACCTGTGCTTCGATCTGAAATATTGACTGTCAATGGATACCCTAAAGGATCTGGTTTTGTACGTTTTGAGGATGCAGTCACGTGCGAAAAGGCCATTGGTAAGATAATGATGATGGACCGGGATTGGTTTTAATGTTATCTTTAGAGAAATTTCATGGTTATATGTACGGTGGTCGATATTTGGATATTCGACTAGATAAATATTCTACTACTATTTAAACAATGGGCAAAGGCTCATGAATCTATTCAGACAAAATAAAAAAAAAATGAAGTTAAAAACACGGAGGATATAACAAAATAAGTCCTTTACTGTTTGAGCAAGAGGAATCCATGATTGTAATGCATGAATACGAGGATCTTTTGGATCAGGCGCATGATCTTTTTTCCATAAAATAAATTCAGAAATTGAAGTTTTGGATCGATGCCATTCAGCTGTTGATTCTTTTTTGAGTTCTAATTCTTCTTCTGTGTCTTGATACCATACATGTCCTTATAGGTATAGAGTTAGCAATAGATAAGAGAGAGAGAAGGAATGGGGGAAAATACCTTGTGTAGGTGCTTTTATTTGAATAGCACGACCCAATAACTTTCTTCCATGGATCACAGTTTCATAAATGCCTTCTTCGTTTTTATCGATTTGAAGGTATTTTGCTGTATTAATGGATTCTTCCTTTTGAACTGAAAAAGGTAATAAATGAGACATGTTTAGTTATTAAGAGAAGAAAACAGGAGAAGAAGATAAAATGATGAATGTATTCTTTTTTTTTTATGTTTACAAGTGACTGTTTATTGGTACAGTAGTCGCTCGATTTAAGAGTTGTTTGACATAAGAGTAACAATCCTTTGACTTATATCGATTCAAACTCTGAAATGTCATTCAATTCAAGGATATGCTCAATTAAAGGGTGCATTTTTCACACTTGATCAACTGAACAAAAACCAAAGGAAAAGAAGCAGCCTTTGTAGAGGGTGATGTTTACGACAAATGTTCTAACCACTCATGAATACTGACTGGAATGTTAGGCACTGTAGATTTTCCCACAAACAAGTGTGCTGAAGAAATAATCAAACAATAGAGAACATTATTAGCTTTAGGAGTTTCCTTTAAGAAAATGCTGGAACTTCTTACAAAGAACATATCTTTAGTTTATTGTTACAACATTTCTTCTTCACGAATACAACGTTCAAAAAAGGATAAGGAGCGATTTGGCCAAACTTGATGATCATTTCTTGCGATTGATTGAGAAGACTCAGATATCCTTTGTAAGAAATATGCTGATTTTCTCAGGTCATGCTTGTTGACGCCTTGCTTCAGCTTAAAAAACATTTCTTCGATGTGATTGATAAAGAGAGACTAAGGGAGAAGCTTCATCAGATGGTAACCAGCTTGTTCCAGTTTTTTTCATGCAGTTTGAGTGCGAATTGAGGCATTATTCCAAATTACATAGTAGCATTGGGGCCCCTCTTCATTCATGTGAGCAATCAGGCAGTTTACAAAATCATTAAGTTCGCCTGAACGCGTAGTTCTCAACCGATTGTAATTTGCTAGCCAAAACAGTTATATTGACACCTTTGGCAGAGGGAGAAATTACTGTGCGAGCAGGCTCATCTCTTCTTGCTCTTGCTTGACACCGGCTTATGTGCAAGTTAAATCCCGTTTCGTCCACGAAGATACAGTTTTAGGCATACTTGACTTGGTCTTGGCAAATGATTTTCAAGAAGTATTCCCTCCTTGGTCTTCTAATTTCAGGTGAATCACGTCTTCTGGGGGTAGACTTGAGCTTTCTTTAAGGTGAAAAACAACTTCTTCTTGATGAAGCTGTGGATTGCAGTGGTACTAGGGCAGTTCTGAAAATCTTCAGGAAAGTTTTCAACAAGTAGAATATCTAGGTCAGCTACCATAATGTCACTTCTTGCTTCGAGAACATTTTTAGTATAAACAGGATGTCTGTCCAAGAACAAGGAAGGGTGCTCTTCTACCACACACTTCAATTCATACATACCGGGTTGATCCACAGCATCTTCCTTTCGCTTTAGTCAAGTGCGCATTGTTAATTCAGGAAACTCAATGGCTCTGGCAGCCGGCATTTGTTTTGTTATGAGAAAATGCGTCTTGAAGACCACGATACACCTCAGATCAAAGCCTAAAGGATCAATTATGAGGTGTTAGTATTCAAAAGAATGACATAGTGATCCATGACAAGAGAGTTTGCAAAGGAACCATAAAAGACAAACAAGGAGAATAACCAATGAACAACAGGCATCATGGTAAGAAGATACAAAGCGGTTGAGAGCAGGTTTGTGGAATTTCTTGATCTTTCCAGCTATAGTGAAACCAATACATTATGAGTATAAACAGGTATGAAGAAATATAATGATGTTCAAGTCCATGCCAACCCAAGAACTTTGTTTGGCTATCATCTGAGACAATTTTGGTTCATCGCCAAGCTGGTTTTCTCTCGGCTTACAAGAAAATACTAATTCTATCGTCATCAATTAAAAGAGTGCCTTTTTTTCTAACTTCGAGTTTAGTTAGTCAGAGTATCTTCTTTTTACATTCTCTCATTCTTTGCCACTTGTTAGTCGCGGAGATGACTGTAATTTGGTGTTATAGATGTTTATGGCTCTAAGAAGATGTAACAAGGGAAATAACCACTGATCAAAAACAGAAGCGAGTAATCAAATAGTCTTGTTCTGTTCTTGTATTCTGATGGATACGAAAGAAGGAATGTTGCAAAATACATGAATCGTGATAAATCAGGTTGGCGCGGCAAGCAGTTACTTTTGTACAGAAATTGATTGGTTCAAACAACTTCTTTAGTCAGCAACGTTTTTCTTTTTTGTTCAATGAATGGTGAACAATAGGTAATTTATGAAACAAGAAAATAAAGCAAAGCAACTAAATAATGCAAGAAATCACAAGAAGAAAACTAGTTTCATAGTAGCATACTCTGACGGGTAAGAGGTGCAAATAATCTGTTCATGAGTCTACTCTGCATCGTTAATTAACCAAACTATACAAGAAGCCAACTTGGATAAGTTTGCTGATGGAATGCTTTCAGCATGACTTTTCCCATATATGATTGCTCTTGTTTACCTGCCTTCAGTCTGCAATTGGTTTCTGTATAAATAGCCGTCTTTCTTGATTTATTTTCCTTCATCAATTGTAGATCAGTCTTCCCTCCCTCCAGTGTACAGAGGAGTCAGGTCAAGCAGTAGACGGATTTGACTGCCAAATAGAAGGTACAGATCAGAGAGCATATTGTTGATAAAAAGAGATGGGCGACGAGGAAGAAGGAAGACATATTGGAGCGCAAGAAGGAAAAGTAAAGCAATACAGTAAGTGCTTTATTGAATGGTAGCCACAAATCTTGAAAATCTCACCCTTAAATAGAGAATACCCTTCAACAGAGAACGCTCTTAAATAGAGAACACCCTCACGCAGAGTGACTACTGTATTGCTTTACGTTTCCTTCTTGCGCTCCAATATGTCTTCCTTCTTCCTCGTCGCCCATCTCTTTTTATCAACAATATGCTCTCTGGTCTGTACCTTCTATTTGGCAGTCAAATCCGTCTACTGCTTGACCTGACTCCTCTGTACATTGGGGGGAGGTGGGACTGATCGACAGAGGAGTCAGGCTCTTACAGAACCTAAGAAAGGCGAAGACTATGCATGCCTCATTTAATGCAGCTCCACATTTATGGGTGAGATCCCTTCTCAAATAACCTGTTGGATGAGGCCGTCCGCTTTTGACCTCTGGTAATACAGCTAATTGTCGAGAGTGGATTCAAGACTTTTGGCTACCCTTACATAGAGCAACTACTGTAGCTTCACCAAGCATCCATGGCATAAACACAATCATCAATGCCCGCAAACCCAGGAAAGCAAAGACTTTACTTGAATTCTGATCATTTTTGAAGTAAAAAAAAAGACTTTTTATCATGTAAATAAATGCATACACTTGTATAAGCATCCCATAATATTATGTGGCATAGCACCTACGCTTTTGTTGACTGTCAGCGATATTTTTCTTTTCTATTTATGTCCTATTGAGTCTCAGTACATAAAAAGCATGGTCTGATTGGTGTGAGATAAATGAAATTGTCCAACAAAGTTAAGAAAAAAATGATTTGACTCATATATCTCAATGGCTTTAAAATGGTCTCATGTTAGTACAATCTCATGTTGGCTTTTCGCAAACTTTTTGGGGAAATGTATGGGTATTTTAGACATTGTCCTTGTAAATTTCTTATTTCGCCCACAATCTACAAACGTCTCTCTGTTGAAGTCGCTATAATTCTTGTATGACCTGTCTAAATTTGGTGCTTTGATCTTCGGTTTGCTTTTTAGCAGAGGACTCCTCAACTTCTTATATCCTCATTGACTGACATATTGATTGTTTGTTTGTTCTTTGTGTAGAGCAGTCTGGGACCTGTTCTACATAATGAACACCCTGGTTGTCCAATGATATAAAAAAGCCAAATTCATATCCTTAGTAAGAAAAGAGAAAAAAGTTGGCATAGATCATTCACAGTAATTACTGTTGATTATTCTGTGGTAAAAGGAAGAGTAGGGACAATACTCTAGTATCTTCCATTCATTCAAATCTTGAAGAAAATTTTCTCTTCTGTCTCTACTAAAGTGTGCACTGAAAACATTTCAGTATCTTGTCACTGTGTATTGTCGATTGGCAAGACCAGGTTCAATGATGAAATTCTTAATTGTAAGAGTGTTGAAATTGTTGAGACATCATTGCGCTTCATTGGAAATGCGCTTTTGCTTGCCTGACATTTACTGTAGTAGTAATAGTAGTGAAAGGTTTTCAAAGAGCAAAAGGAGATTTACAAAAGCAATCAAAATATGTAATCGAACGAGCTTTGGGAAAAGGAAGAGTGAGTTAATTGTTACAAGTGTGTCTGGATTAAGTTTGGTTAATTTGCTATATTTTCCAATACAGGAAAGCTATAGAAACAGACAAACTGTGTATGAGTCTTTGTTTAAAACGGCCTTGAAGGATGAGACTGGCCACGAAATGGATGCCAAGATGAGTCAACTGAGAGGCAGGATCACCAGTTTTGCCTTTAATCGTATTCTTTTCGAATACATTAATTTGATGGACAAAAAGCTGATCCTGATGATGTCTCTCATGCGGATCCTACTACAGGTACATGTCTATGTGAATTGCGTAGAACATACCGTCTTCCTTGCAGACATCGAATTGAAAGATACAATGGTCCTATTCCATTAGCTGCCGTCCACTGAAGATGGCACATTATGTATAAGAGCGGTAAAGGTTAGTAGATTAGAGTCAAGAGTATCAAACAAATGTCTAACATTGACGTTTTAAAGTTGCTGCTATTGCTCAAGTGACGAATGCCAGTGAGGAGCATAATCCTGAAGACCATGAAGTCAGAAAGCCTGTAGAGGTTCAATTGCAGAAGTTGCAATATATCAATGCAGACTTAAAAACTCGAGGAAAAAGAATCAGTTTAGAGAATGAGCTTAGAGCAATCATAAGCAAGTATTCTGATGACAAGCAAGTTGGGCGCATCCTTCCTCCTCCAATAGTATATGACATCAAAGGTCGTCCTAAAAGCACTACCCGAGAAAAAATTGCTTTGGAGAGAGAGATGGACAGAATTGCTCAACTTGCCAAACATGAAAAAGCAAAGCAGGAAGAAGTCGCTCAAGGTATTGATACAAAAACTAGAATCAATATGAACATCAAACGGTTGAAACAATCCGTTCAGCCATTCCAATCCCTAAAGGATTGAGTGCCAAGCAAGTGACATGTCAGTTCAATCCTTCATCAGATGGAAACTGTGGCTATAGAGCTATTGCTCATGCTGTGTTCGAAGATGAAGCCAGGTTTCGTAAGGTCAAGCATGAGATGCTCTTGTGTTTGAGAAAGAATGAGTAATTCTACCGCCAAGTTTTTGGTAGCTCTCCCTCCGCCTCTGAAATTTTCTCGGGTGCATTTGAAAATATACAAAGCAAGCCTAGCAACAATGCTTCAGCAGGTATCACTGATAGTTGATTCCAGTTTCTCGAAATGTTCCAATGAACAGAAAACATCTTTAGCAGAACTATTGATTGCTATATGCCCGATAATCAAAATACCACATTTACTCCTCAGTTTTCCCTACCCTCCCAGTTCGTCCCATTCCCCACCAACTCTACAACAGTCATTTTTACATTGTAGAGCTCAAGCCCGGTTCAAAATCAAGATGCCCAAGAACTTATCCAGGACACTCCTTTAACTGCAAAATACACTCTTTAGAAGACTTTTCGCTCATTTACTAACAAAATATCTTTTATATTAAAAAGTTAACGGTCGAAAAAATCGTAAAACCCCAAATAGGAAGGTGTGACTTTTTTCATTTTTTTTTTATTTGGCCCAAGTTACTGAGAGGATATTTTGATTACAGGAACAAGTTTTTTACTGCTTTTTCTCTTCTGATTTTACACTCTTGACTAGAAAATGTAACTTATGAATATCGGCTAACATATTAAAGAGTTAAAGGAGCTAAAAAAAGTTACCACCAGCTTAAATTCGAGTTGTAAAAACAGTCACTTGAAACAAAATTCACTCATACACAGATACTGAGCTTTGAACAGCAACAAATCATGAGCTATAAACCAGCTGGGAGGGGGTATGGGGGAGGGTTGTCTCTCCCCCATTCGCAAAGCCAGCACTAATTAGGATCAGTAGATTAAGCCTTAGCTAGATGGGAGGGGGTTCGAGGGGGAGGGTCGTCCCTCCCCCTCACGCGAAGCCAGTATGATCCTCTCAACACTTAGTATATTAGAAACTTTGCAAGATAATTGAGTAATGAACCTTCTATGAGGTTTGATTGCGGCTAAATGAGATGTGTTTGCTATTATTGTGTTCCTTTGATGTGGATTTAGGAAAGATCTTCTGGCAATATCAATATTTAAACTGTGTTATTGTACGAGTAAGTCAATTCTAAGTTCTTTGCAACTAGAACCACTATAAGTTGCAAATCTTCTCAAGTCAGCGCTGGCCCTTCCAAAGAGTTTCAAATTACATTTACTATTTCTGCTTCACTTCAGTTGTTGCCAACCTTGATCTGTACTTTGGTATTAATTGATTTGGTTCCTGCACTTTCCAAAATTAGGACGGTCCATATCATTCGATTGAATCTGCTATTCCCTAAAATAATTCGAGTCTTAAGTTTAAATGAATTTTTATTTTTGAAAACAAGCATGAATTGTTGCTTTTGAAAGACTCACTCATATTTGATCCCATCTGACTTAGCTATGAACTAATTATCAGGATAAGCTCAAGTCTTTTTTACTGCCCCAGGACACATGTTTTTTTTTACCAAAGCGACGGTTTAAAATACACGAAGCGCAGCGAAGGGGTTATTTTATACCATAGCGAAGGTTCAAAAAAAATATGGGTGGGACCCCCACATTGATCTTCTCATCGGATTAGTTGGCCTGCGGCAGCACAAGCATGTTGCAAAGCGAAGCGTTCTGAACCATAATGAAGGTCAAGAAAATTAACCAAAGCGCAGCGGAGGTGCTAATTTTATTACCGCAATGGAGGTTCAGATTGTAATATGCTTGTATGATATGAATAAATTATGCAACCTTTATTTCCTCTTTCTATATTTTATTTTGAAATTCATGCACCAAGATGCTCGAATACCATTGGCTGCTCAAACACCTACGTACACCACCAGAGGTTTTAGATTGCAACACCGACGGATTTTTCAGACTCAAAATAGATTCCTTTTTTGGACGAGAAACATGGAGGAGTTTTTATTTTTTATTTTCAGATGAATCAAGGTGTTTTATGCAAAATGAATAATAAAATAATTTTTATTGGATTAAATTGTGCCAGTTAAATCTATTAGCTACTAGGTTCTGGATAGCTGCTACTAGGCTTCTGAATGGCTACTTCTAGGCTTGATATACCAGGGTGCAGTAGATTGACCCCGGAATACAGGTAGATAGGTTTTTAGGCTGCAATAGCCATTACCTTACTACACTACTTCCAAGGACAACCTACTGCACCCTGGTATATCAAGCCTAGAAGTAGCCATTCAGAAGCCTAGTAGCAGCTATCCAGAACCTAGTAGCTAATAGATTTAGCTGGCCGTATTATAACTAAGAGATTCATAAACTATCAAGTGCTTGGCTTGCCTAAATCGATTATAAAAAGTATAAGCAACAGAGCAATACTTAATGATAGAAACCACTTACATTCAAGTCACTATATATATATAACTTTGTTATTACATCCTAGTAGAATGAAAGATCTAGTTAGAGATATACTTTATGCAGTATGCAATAATAGATGACCTACCTCAGCATCTTATCTTCACTTTTTGTTCTAGCGTTAAATATGGTTAGTAAACAATAAAAAGAAAGTAAAGTTGTTTCATACCTTATATGTTCCTAATAGACTGAGGAGAGCAGGTAGTCTAATAAAGAAGATAAGCAGGTGGTTATTTTTTGACCATTAGGGAAAAAAGAAGCATGCAAAAGAAAAATCAAAATTAAAATCTTCAAGTCCTCCTAAGTTGAAAATAAAATTAGGCGTTTCAGTGTGACATTGTTGGTCAACTTAATCAAAAAAAGAAAAATTGGTTTGATTGTATTCCTTCTTTACTTATTCCTCATTCAATTTTCTCTTCAAAATGTCCTCTCAACAAAAAAGACAACGTATCATACCTCAAAACCAACCTGGTAGAAGTGTATTTAGCCAATTCGAAACAGAGCCTGAGAATCATTGTGGTTTGTGTGATGGGATATTTGCAACAAAGTACATGCTTGGACAACATTTATCTACTGTGCATCGTATGAGCGAAGTATACATCAACAGCTATCTTAGATCTGCTGAGCAAAGAGAACTTAGTGCTGCAGCCAATGAAGAAGAGCAAGACGAAGATGACTTCGAACTGGATTTCAATGACTCTGAAGTTGAAGAAGAAAATGAAGACACCGACAGACTTTTGGAACAGCTTGTAAACTATCGTATTCAAACATTACAAGGTCTTTTCAATCAAAATGTCGAAGGAATTCAAAATGCAGAGTCAGCATTTCCTTTCAAGAATATTGAGGCAATGATATTGCATGTTTTGGTAGATGGAGATAACGACATGATATCTCAAAGAATGATGATGAAAATTCTTTATGCATTCAAGCTTCTATTGATTGTTTCTGAAGAAGCTTTCAGAAAGAATGAAAGAGTTGTTTTGCCAACACTCAACAAGCTCATGCATTACCAGAACCAAGTTCGCAACCAGATTCCAGTTTTTCCTAGCAAGTCTGTTATCTTGAAAAATGATAATAATGCCTCAGTTGAAGGATGTGTAAATCTACCTTCAGATCATTTGAAGTTGATGGCGTCCAACCCAAGAAAATCAGTTAGAATTTTCTCTGCCCCTGATCGTACTCCCAATCAGTCAGTCTCCCTACAACAAGGCAAGAAATGGAAAGAGAACCCATGCTTCCAACAGCCTATGACTACTGTAGATGACTTTGACTACTGGTCTGGTGATATTGCTCTAATTCAAGCAGGCAACAGATCTATTTACTTGCTAATCGAATCGTTTCATACTGAATGCAACAATCTCTTTGTACAAGGTTACCAAGTTATCATTTATCCAAATGATTCAAGAACCTTCATCAAAGAAAATTGCATCAAGATGCGTGCAAGTCAATTGATACAGTTAGTGCAAGTCGATCGTGCCAATCTGGCAATTGGACTCGACATCTTCAATGGTATGATGCAACTCAGCACATATCATCTGAACCTTTTCACCATCATGCATCCACTCAGAAAGCTTGCTGCTAATCAACCTGGAAAGTATTACAAGGTTAGAATAAGCCCTATTATTCTTTTCACCGATGATACTAGTGGAAACAAGAGCAAGCAGTTCAATGCATATGAAAGCTGGTCAATGCGATGTGCTTCAATGACATTCAAGGAAAGATCGTCACTAGAGAATATGCATTTTATTGGAGCTGTCCAAAAGAAGGAGGGTATTAGTGGAGTTTCGTTGATTCCTTGTCTTGTAGAAGACCTAGTCAAGCTGGAGAACGGTGTTGTCATGTATTCAGCAGTTGACAATGAAGATGTGCTTGTTGTGGCTCCCGTTTTGTGGATTGAAGCAGACTCTCCCTGTCACTCTCAACTTTGTGGTCTCTATGGCTTACGTACCAAGTGTCCTTGTAGAAAGTGCTATGTCGACCTTTCTCGTGGTGCTGAAGCTAGACAAAGAACAAGATCATACTACACTGGAGATCATTGCCAGCGAGTTAGATCTCATTATGTGACAGCAGCAAGTACTTCCGATCGAAGCAGTGTGATCTTAGATGCTCCTAAAGCTGGAGAAAGCTCAGTAGCAAAAGTTTTGTCATTTAAAGACACTAACACAAGTGCTCTCTTACAACTGAAGTCTTTTGATCCACAACAGGATACTCCAACTGAGATCCTTCATACAGTATTGCTAGGTGTGTCGAAGTACTTGATAACAGACCTCGTTAAAATCATTGCTACTAAAGCGCAATTGACCAAAATAACGACGGCTCTTGATCATTACAAGCATTCAAAAGGCTTCTCTAGAAAGCTGAGTAGAAAGCTTCAGCATGTTGGGTCTTTCTTGGGAAGAGACTTCAAAGTATTGCTTCAAATACTTCCCGTGATTTTAGTCGCAGAGTTTCCTGACGCAACAGGAAATCTCAAGTACATGATTCCTTGTTTTGTCCAGCTCGGAAAGCTATGCTCCCTTCTTTTTGTAAAGCAAGTACCACAAGGCTTTAACCATTATGTAGAAGTAGTAGGCCAAGTATCTAGAGAACTGGTTGCCATACTCTATGACTATGATCAAAACTGCACACACATCAAGCATGTCAAGTATCACCTGAAGCCCAAAACCCATTTCCTTACTCACTTATCGCAAGACATCAAACGCTTTGGCGCAGCTTTGAACTTTGAGACAGAAAAAGGGGAGCAGTTTAACAAGCACATCAGGGAGCACATTGAACATACAAACAAAGCCGAAGTTCCAAGACAATTGGCTGTTAAGTTTGGCAAGCAAGCAGCTATGAGACATGTTGTAGATGGTGGCTCTTGGTTGACTCAAGATGGCTTTAGAGTCAAGACTGGCCAAAGAGTTCTAAATTTTGTTGACACACATGCACAAGACTTTTACCAACATTTCTTTGGGGGAACTCGAGACTTTGTTGATAACAATGATTATCAAAATGATAATATCAAGGTATGCAACGGATTGTTTGCACTGTTTAAACAGATACAACATCCTTCTTTGCTCCAAGTTGGCGTTTACGTCGATGGTTTTATGCAAGTCTATCAAGTACAACCGGCTTCTGCCAATGATAGACTAACAAATGTTCTCAGGGCGCTACCTACGAGAGAACTTATTGACTATAGGCAAGTTCGCCTCGAATGCTTACTTGATATGCATACTCGGTTGGACAACTACCAACTAATCAACTTAAGCAAGTTTGGAATTTACTGGTATTTCAAATACTATACCAATTTCCTCTCCAATTAAGCCTTCTTTTAACCTTCCTTTCCTCTTCTATGCCCTCCATTATGTTTATATACCCTCACCTATACCCTCACCTATGCCCTCACCTATGCCCTCACCTATGCCCTCACCTATGCCCTTAATTATGTTATTACTTATGTTCCTATGCTTTTATCTATAAATCTTTAATTTCTCCAAGTTCAAATAGAATTCCGTTTAAATTTTCTCATTTACTGATTGGCTTTATTTTGCTTTTGTTTCAAAACGTGTTAGTAATCCCAAAGTCCCAACGAATAATTCTTTGCTAAATGGTTTTCAACTACCGCACAGGGGAACATCAAAGCTTTCAGCCAATGACTAGCTTCCAAAAAGTTGAGTTTCCTTTTTTACAATCTAAAACCTTTGGTGGTGTAGACATTTGACAAAACCATGTTGCGAGACTTTGGTGCGCGGAACTTTATTCTTTATATTTAACTCAACGCAAACTCATATTCAGAAAATAGTATTTCTCAAGACAACTTTTTTTTCTTGTCATGTCAAACGCCATTCAACGCTTCTTTGGCAAAAAGACGCCAGATGAGATGGTAGGTTGTTCTTTTATTCGCTAACAGATAGATTGAACTTCTTCTTTCTTTAGGTCAAAAAATGGAGACAAGAAATACGAGCACAGCAAAGAGGTATCGACAGGCAGATTCGGGCTATTGACACGGAAGAGATGAAAGTGAAGCGCTCGATTAAGCAGGTGGCAAAGAAAGGAGATGCCAAAAACTGCAAAATGCTTGCCAAAGAACTGATACGTTCTCAGAGACACAAAAATAGACTATATACCAGTAAAGCTCAAATGAATTCGATTATTATGCAGTTAGAGCATCAGTTGGGTAAAAACTAGAAATAGAGAGAGACAACCGATAAACTGATAGTGTTATAAGCTACATTAAAGGTGGCAGGTTCGCTTCAAAAAAGCGGTGAAGTAATGAAACTCGTCAATCAGTTGTCTAGGTTACCTGAAATATCTCAAACGATGCAACAAATGTCGATGGAAATGACCAAGGTAAGGGCATTGTCTTATTCCATATAAAAGCATAATCACTGATGTTTTCTAGGCTGGTTTGATGGAAGAAATGGTGAATGACACCATGGAAATGATGGATGATGATGATATTGAGGAAGCTGCAGATGAAGAGGTGAACAATGTTCTTTATCAGATTACAGATGGATTGTTGGGTGAAGCAGGTTCTGTGGGTGCTACTTTGGAATCAAAACCCATGGTTGAAGAAGAAGAGGAAGAAGACGAAGAAGGCCCTGAATTGGATTTAATGCAAAAGCGTTTACAGGCAAGTGCCCATACTATTTCATGATTTGCTTTCACTAAATAAAATTACGTTCAACAGGCACTGAAAGGATAAACTATTTAACCGAAAGCATCATGTCTCTAGAGATAGATTACTCACTGAGAGAAAAAAAGAAATAAAGATGGCACTGTTAAAAGCAACAATGATTGGTCATTAAAACTACAAGAAGCTCGTAGAAAAATGCTATTTAAGCTTGTATAATAGCATTTAATGAAAAGGAGGACGGACAATGAGAGTTAGGCATCTTAGAAAAGCATGTCAGCAATGTGCAAGATTTTGTTTATTTTTTGTATGAGTTGCACCATATCGGATTAAACAAAAGAGCTGGTTATAAGTAGGAGCTATGAACAAGTGAGGCATGATGGTTATTTTTACCATCATCTTATTTTTATGGATGATGTATATCCAGACGAAACAGAGAGGAGTGCATAATCTTCATTCGCACCATACACTACATAATTATAAAACAATAGCTGCTCTATTTCAGAGTTGTATTAAGCATACTCTTAAACTGAATGTTATTTTGGCGCTTAAAGCACTCTTATATTAAGGAATAATCTTATATAAAACACTCTTAAATTGAGCAAACACTGTATTAGTAATGTCCCTTTCCTTGTCTAATGTCAACATGGGAGCCTTTCTTCTTGTAATGTTCAGTTTCTAGTCATAGCAGCTCAAAGGAGGGAAAATGTCGTGTTTAGACAACTTGGCTCTTTGTTGTACAATTTGACTTTTATTGTCAAACAATCAATTTTCCTCTGTAATAGTATTCACAACCTTTGTTCCGTTTTCCGTGATAACATGGAGAAAGAGAAAGAGTTTCTATCAGTTATTCCATGTATTATTTATCATTCGCATTTAGAGCCCATATCATGTCTTCTTGGACTGTATTGAGTACAGCATAACCAATTCGTTTTTCTATTTCTTTGTCTTCTTTTTCTTGTAAGACAAAGATATACGCATTTAGACAATATCAATAAGTTCAAGCATGTCTATTTTATAACCGTAATAAAACATTGTTTTCTTTTAAGATGGATCAAGTCAATTCTTTCTTAAATTTCAAAGAAATGACTATTTCTCATGCGCTGTAATATACAAGTAAACTAGCTTTTTCTTTGTGTCTATTCATTATCTTTTACTTTTGATTCAGATGGTAAATAAGTTCAAATTGAAACTAATTAACAAGAAAAAAAACCTCTGACTTTAAATCATGTATTGACTATGGCTGCATTTGATTTCTCTTTTTTTTTGAACTCTCTTTTTTCACTTTCTTTGTTTAAATTCTCCTCATGAACACCGAGGATACGGCGAATGACGAACAACAGCAACAACAAAGACAACAACAAAGACAACAAATGAATCGTTCCAGTTCTTATATCCTCCTGCTCTTATTTGCGTTACTCTTTTTCAACTTTTCGGAAGACAGTACTATGCAAAATGGAAAGCCAACCAAGGCCGATGTTTTACAAGAACTTGAAGAAGAAAAACAAGTATTAAGCAATATGACTTTTGGCACCAATATTACTTGGGCAAGTTACTTTTATCATGCATATGATTGCTTTGGCTAAATTATCTATTGAATAGCCTTTACCAATGTCAATTCAATCTCAACTGAATGATTTATGGTCTATTCGAGGCCCTTCAAATTCTCACTTTTATCATAATGTCTCTGGTATTTTTCGAGGTAAGATCATGTATATATGCATATATCTATTATGTTTTACTTACCTAGAGAGAGTTATAGGTGATTGGGTCAATCAGAACATAAGTTTGCCTGATTCAGTCAATAAGACATTACTAAAAGAAGCTCGCAGTCAATTTGATTTCGATCTTCCTGGTACTTTTAAATTTAATGTGAAATCTGTTGACACTTTAGAACAAGACATTCATTATGTTGAAGTAAAGAAAGCACTTCATCCCCTATACCTTTTCCTCAAACCATACCAACAA